>CM024761.1:114039266-114404044 GCA_014218235.1 Colocasia esculenta | reverse complement strand
AGAGGGTTGAGGGTGCTAATCCCGCAGCTAACCCCTGGCATCCTCTGCTCTTCAAGTTCAAACTCTCTTTCCTCTCTTGCAACCATGAAGAGGAATTATTCGGCTTTTGCAGAAGATATCCCTACTTACTCCGCCCAAAAGCTGCTAGGGAGACATATGCCGATCTGAAGCAACTCTCCGCTATCCCGGGGCACATCTACACGCGTCCGGAGCTCCAGTAAGTGCCCTTTTCTCCTAGATTCTAAACTTTCTTTCTGCACTGCTCTGCTTTTTCTGCTCTGTTTTGCTCTTCTCTTTTCTCCTTTTTTCTCCATTTCTTCATGCTTCTTCTTCTATATCCGATCCTCCCCGGCCAACGCTTCTCAAAGATGCCTGGCTGGTACCCATGCTTGAGTTACTGCCGCCCACGTCTATTGGTCACTTGAAGGAGTGGGGGCTGTCCACCGTCTTCGTACCTGGCCAAAACTACACAAGTTGTGCATGTGTGGGAGAGTGTCACAGCCATGGTGGAGCTATGGCATCCACAGACCAACTCGTTCATCTTTCCAGTTTCGAGGCGACGATCCTTTTGGAAGAGTTGGAGATCATGCTTGGCCTCCCACGCTATCAAAGGGGCGAAAACGGCAATCTCCTACACCGTGGAACAGATCAACTCATGGAGCATCTTGCATACATACCACGAAGAAAATGATCTCTACTCCATGACTAGCGTATGCATGTTCACCTCCTCCCGATTGCTCAGTGGATTATTTCCCAGTGTAAGCGGAAGACCACGAACTACACCGCCATCGCCAAGGCAGCTGCCATATGCATTTGCGGCGTCATAC
The DNA here is from genome assembly GCA_014218235.1 of Colocasia esculenta. Lineage (NCBI taxonomy): Eukaryota > Viridiplantae > Streptophyta > Magnoliopsida > Alismatales > Araceae > Colocasia > Colocasia esculenta. Next base: position 114,403,217 of record CM024761.1, on the reverse strand, counting down.
TCTTTCCGGAAGCCGACGGTGCCATCTCTTTTGGCAATCTTAGCATTATTGACTCCATCTCCGAAGGTATGAAAATTGGGCAAGCCGTCCTGGGTTTTCTATATGCTGGCCTGACCTCGCAGCACTCGGGGTCCCTTCTATGGATCGTCGTCGCCTTTGAACTATGGATGGGGATGCATGTTAATTCCGGGCGGTGGAGGACCTGACCATGGAATGCAAGACAATGCTGAACCACCCACTGGCGCACTGGGTGGGCGGCTCTTCACATGAGCCCTCGGGCATGGTGCAAACGGCTCAAGTGAAGGGCATACAAGCCTGGCGCCAATACCTCCGAAGTCTGACCGTGGCGGATTTTGACATGCGCCCTCGATTCATGCACGGCCGGACGATCCACCTTCCTCAACGCACCGGGCTCTCCTTGAGGCTGCTGGGCAACGGGGCGCTAGTCTCCTACAACCCGGACCGCTGCCATCTCCAATGCGGTGCGACTCGTACGGTGGTTCCACTTCTATCACACTTCCCACCTATCCAAGAGAGGAAGAGGGGCGATGCACAGGACGAACGCGACATGCGCAGCGCCGTCATCCACTGGGAAGGATGCGCGACGAGCGCGATTCAAGCCGAGGTGGAAGAAGATGACGAAGCAATCATGGAATATATTGAAGCTTTGAAGAAACTTCAGCCTGCGGGAGGGAACAATTGATTTGATTTGATTTGAATTGATTTGAATTGTAAGCCAGATGATAGTTAGGAAAGGATTTGAAAGTATTGTTTGATTGTTTAAATGAATTAGAGCATGTAACAGACTTTGCATTTGAATGAAATAGAGTGAAATTTTATGCAAACGGAAGGGCTCTGTTGATGACGCGACAGCCAGGGGTGTCGCCTTTATGTCGCGGCCATGCGGGGTGTCGCGACACTGTCGCGGCAGCCCAGAGGGTCGCGACATGAACGCGACCGCCCGCTGCGTCGCGTCATGACCGATCGATTCAAAAACAAACGGCCCCCCTTTCCTTCTTCCTTTCCGGTTTTCAAAACCCAAATCTCCAAGCCTTGAACCTTTCCCCCAATCTCCTTTTGCATTCCGACCTCCTTGCTAGCTAGACACCACTCCAAGACAACCCTTATTGCAATGGAAGGAAAGGACATCGGCGAGGGCTCATCGCAAAGAAACGCCAAGCGGAGCGTCGGAGCTCACGACGGCGGATGGAGGAGCCTCCGGTCGAAGAGGAGGTGCCCGAGGTCGCGATGGGAGAGGAGGAGGACGAGGGGATGACCCCGGTCGCGAATGTGGAAGAGGAACGGAAGAGGCGAGCGAAAGCCATGAAAACGGTAAGTGCCCCTTCCTCAAACCTTGAATGGTAGTAGAATAGAGGTAGACGGAGCCCTAGAGGGCGAATGTAGGGCGAAACGCCCATGAAAATGAGGATCAAACAAGGGGCTCCGGCCGTTTGATTCTGAGAACGCGTCAGCACGACCCGTCGCGACATGGTGTCGCGGCGGGCGGGGCGTCGCGACAGTGTCGCGACGTCTAGGCAACACGACCTTATCGCGACCTAGGAAGGTGACGCGATAAGGTTGCGGTGTCCCGCACCGTCGCGACAAGGTCGCGGCTGCAACAGCTGTCGCGACTTTGTCCGAACACACAAAAAAAACCTGAAATTGAACTTGAACGAATTTTGCAGGGTGAAATGAGGGCTCGAGTGTCATGGACACTGGTGCTGGCTGCTTTCTTAGCTTTCCCCCCTTTCCAGCGAGCGAGTAGAGGAGAGGGGGTTCGGGCAGATCTTTAGGATCGAGAGGATGAGGGTGGACCCGGCCCTCACCCAGGCCCTGCGGAGCAGGTGGGACACGGAGGCGAGTGCCTTCGCATTCCCATGGGGGCATATGATCCCTAGCTTGGAGGATGTGAGCCGGATCACAGGGCTTAGAGTCTATGGGCGGGCAGTGAGCGCTACACCTATCCCTGCTATCATGACTTAGCTGAGCGCCTCCTAGACCTCCCAGTAGAGCGCAGGTCCTCCCTAGTGCCTAGGTAGCATTGCAGGAGAGTCTGGGCTTGTACGAGGCGGGGAAGAACGCAGGGGAGAGTGAGGATGAGTACCTGGCGAGGCTAGCTAGGGTCAGCCAGAGGGAGCTTGCGAGCGAGCCCGGGCCGCAGGCGACTGGACTTGCTCCGTTTTCTCGTTCTCTTTCTTGGTAGACTCTTGTTTGCCACGAGAGGCGACGCAGTCCACTGCCGCTTCTGCCCTTGCTAGAGGACCTAGGTGAGGTAGGGGGGTATGCTTGGGGAGCAGCCTTCTTAGCGCACCAGTTCGATGGTTTGAGCGCCTCAGAGCGGCAGACTTCTACGAGCGGCTTCTACCCCTTCCTTCATTACACCCTTCTCTCCTAACTCTCTTGGATCTAAACATCATTTTGCTTAAACTGCCAACTGATTTGTCTTTCATCTTGCAGGTTTGGGCCTATCTACACCTCCCGGCCTGGGGAGAGGGGATCTCACACGGCCGGGCTTCGTGCCCATTGCACGCCGTTGGGACTCTCGCCGAGACACCCGCCACTTGTTTGATCAGCTGGAGCGCCTACAGGAGGTCATTGACAGCTACCCTTATCTGGATGTAAGTACCTTTAATCCCTGCCTTTTGAATTATTTGCTTGAAATGACTGATTACTTCTCTTTTGCAGGTGGTTTGGCAGCCATATCTGGGGGAGGGTGATGAGGGACAGCCTTGTTGGTGCAGGCCCGCCCCTACTTCGGTAGGTCGGTGTGGTTGCATGCGCTGAACCTTGTGCTACCTCTGAACCTATTTCTGACCCAGCGCTCCCTGGGCCTCAGGCAGAGTGTTGTGGAGTTCCCCGTCCGGGACCGGTTTCGCCGGCCGGGTCGGAGTTTTCGGGGGACTTCACGACACGACAGACTGGCAGGAGCGCGCGCGAGAGCAGATCGAGAACTGGGAGCGGAAAGGCAAGGGTGTCAGATCGGACGCGACCACTGATGATGCCTACCTCCAGGCGTACGCCTTGAAGTATGGAGGAAAGGTATACAAGAGCGCCCGACACCAGTAAAAAACTTCTAACCACGGCTCAAAGAATTCGGATTTAATGATTAGAACTGATGATTTGGCAATTCCTTGCAGGTGGACGTGACAGGTGAGATCGCTTCGCTCCGAGCCTTGCTCCAGTCGGCGGTGCAAGATCGGGAGGCAGCCCAGAGGCAGACGGCAGAGCTGGTAAGTACCGTGTCACTTTCACTTTCAGCCCCCCCTTTGATTCAAGCAAAAAATTGAACTGACATGCTTTGCGTGCAGCGGAGTGAGCTGGAGAGAGTGAGGGGTACCGGAGCAGGCGGCTGGCTTCCTCCTCTCGGAGCGCAGGGGGCTCTCCGTCGCTCATGGAGGCTCGACTGGCAGGGGCAGTGCTGAGAGCTGAGGAGCTCAGAGGCACTTGGAGGAGCGGTAAGTTCATTTAAACACTTGAGTCGTTTATTTCCAAATGATGCTGATTGATTACTTGTTGTGCAGGAGAGAGACTTGGAGTTGGCTCACGAGCAAGCCATGACATTGCAGGCGAGAGGGACCAGCTGCTGGGCATCTCGGCGGAGGCAGCTGAGGCACAGGTGGCGGAGATGACCCGGGAGCTGGCGACGCTGCGGTACAGAGGCCGCCCGGAGATCAGGAGGAGGTGACCCGACTGCGTGCAGAGCTGTTGGCACAGCAGACACTGGCGCGGGGCCTTCAGCAGATCGTGACGGATATAGGCCGATCACGCAGTCGGAGCCGGAGCGGCGAGCGTGAGCAGGGCGACCGGCGCCTCCGTCGGGCAGTATTTAGCGGGTTCCTCCAGCAGGCGAGGAACGAGGAGGAGGAGAGGCGCCGTAGGGCGAGGGTAGTGCTCATGAGGGTAGAGGGGGTGGCGAGATGTTGCCACCTCCAGATAGGCGAGAGGGATCCGGGGAGTGGCGGTGGACAGTGAGGAGACTTGTGAGCCACCTCCCTCTTATCTATGTACATTTTGTTCATATCTTAGTGCAGTTTTACTTTCATGCCATATTTATGATAAATAAATGGTTTGCGATTGACACGAGTGAGAGGCGAGTTTCAAACAAGCGAGAGAGAAAGGGAGTCTTGAGCGTGATATTGTACTCTGCCCTTGAATGCTGTTCCTGCACACACTTAGAAGAACAAGTTAGATCTGTTCTTAGGCTCAGCCCCTTGCGCGTAAAATGATAAAATTAAACTCCGTAATTGTCAAGGGCCGAGCCTTATTAAATAGGCGAAAAGACAATGAAAATAATGCATGCTTAAAGAAAAGCATATGTACACACCTTTTTTATTTTCTGAAAAAAAATTTGATTTTTTTTTTGGATTTTTGATTTTTTGATTTTTTTTTTTTTTTGTTTTGGGGATCTTTTGATTTTTGGATTTTTTGGATTTTTTTATTTTTTTTTGTTTTTTGGGGATCTTTTGATTTTTTTTGGATTTTGGGATTTTTGATTTTTTTTGTTTTGGAAATCTTTTGATTTTTTTGGTTTTTGGGATTTTGATTTTTTTTTTGAAAAAATTCTTTTGATAACAACACTTCTTAATGTTGAGCGATTAACCGTGAGCCTTACCTCTATCTCACTTTGGAGAGTAAGATTTATGTGCAACGCATATTCATCTTCGGTTTGCTAAGATTTCTTGCCCCTGTGACAATAATCTTCCAACACAGACCAAGCGTAGGGTTCTTTGGTCATTTTTAGGGAGGATAGGAAGAATATGAATGTGATAAGACTTAGTCTCGGGTCGGGGTTGCCGACTTGTACGACTTGCAACAGGTAAGCTACATGTGCTATTCATCTGTTGTCCAGGGACTTTAGGGCCACAGTATTTCTCTTTTGACTGGGGCCATGCGCGCGCGAGGGCTCAAGGTCGTGACCGGGAACTGCTGCCCTCTTACTAACATGCCCCTTCATTTTATCATTTCGTCGCTTTATTTTTGTGCTATATGCTTTTCTTAGAACTGCCGTCCCTCCTTGAGACTTCAAACACATGGTCTATACTGTTGCATGTTTACATGTTAGCCTTCCCCTTGCCCCTAGACCTTGTCCGAGTAGGGAGAGAATTGACCTTTTGTTCCCCGAGCAAGGGCTAAGCGAGAACACTGTATGTGAAGGGACAATGACCTTAGGCTACCATGTTGAGTACGTGATTGCGCATAAATATTATTTCGTCAATATAGAGGGAGCGAGACACTTGGCAAATGGCTACTTATTAATTGGTGTTGTTATCAAAGACTGTTGATCAGGGGTAGAATCTTTTAAGATATAATCCATTCCATGGGTGAGAGAGTTCATCACCATCGGCATTAACTAACCTATATGCGTTTCCCGGGTACACTTCTTTAATGACGTACGACCCTTCCCAATTTGCAGACAGTTTTGACCTTGGACCTCCAGGTTTTATGAAAATTCGCTTCAAACCATGTCTCCTTCTTGAAACTTACGCTCAATCACTTTCTTTTGAAAAGACCTCGAGAGTCTATTTTGATATGAAAGCACATGATCGACTGCAGCTAGACGCCGTTCATCTAAGAGCTCTAGTTGTGTAAGTAACGCCTCCCGATGTTCATCGGGATTAAGTTCTTTGTCCAACTGAATTCTTAGCGAAGGGATGAGAATCTCGTGTGGACATACCGCTTCCATTCCATATGTAAGTGAGAAAGGGTTTTGCCCCGTAGGTGTGCGGATGGAGGTGCGGTAGGCCCACAGAGCCTCAATTAGCTTTTCTGGCCAATCAGCGAATTTATTAGACTCACAAGTTTTCTTCAAATCTTTAAAAGCGTTTTTTTCGTGGCTTCGGCCTGGCCGTTGCCCTGTGGATAATAAGAGACGAATGATGCAAAGAAATATTGAACTTCTTACAGAGGTCTTGAAGGTCTTGTGATATGAACTGAGGTCCATTGTCGGTGACGAGGCTGCCAGGTACTCCAAACCGTGCAATGATGTTCCTCATGATGAACCTGCACACAGTCGAACCTTTGATTTCTGCAAATGCTTCTGCTTCGGCCCATTTGGTGAAATACTCAGTAGCAGTGAGGATGAAGGATTTTTGTTTTATCTGAGTATTAGGATCACCAAGGGGCCCGATGATATCAAAGGCCCACATGGAGAAAGGCCAAGGAGAAGATAGTGGATGCAAAGAGGAAGACGGAGCATGAATTTTATCGGCATGGATTTGGCATCTGACACACCTACGAACGTAGGCGGCACAATACTCTTCTAAGGTTGGCCAGTAGTAGCCCTGCCTAAGGATCTTTTTGGCTAACATCTGACCATTCACATGCCCTCCGCATTCACCGGAGTGAGATCCTTCCACTATCTTCCAAGCCTCTTCATCGGTCACGCATCTGAGGAGCATTCCATTTAGAGCGCGTCTGTAAAGGACTTCACCCACGAGGGTATACTTCAATGCCGCCGCTCTACGGATAGCTCGCCTATCTTCTGCTTCAGCTTCTTCTGGGAAGTACCGTCTCTGCAAAACTGCTCAATCTCATGGTACCACGGCCTCTCTTCTTCCATCAATTCCCCTAATTCAACAAGCAACAACTCCTTCGTTTCTTCTTTCTTCTCTGCCTTCAACACTAGGGAGCTCCTAAGGTTTGGAGAACAAGGATCCTGAGTTGAGGGAGCTTCTAATCTCTGAACGGTGATAGTCTCAGCGCTACGGCTGAGAGGGAAGGAGAGAGATGAAGCTAACGATGCCAGAGCATCGGCCAGAATGTTTTGGGAGCGAGGAGTATGAATGTAGATGAGTTGACGAATTGCTTGGCGAGGAGCGTGACCAGATCTTGATATGGCTTGAGTTTGGGGTCACGAGTGCGATAGGTAGAGAGGACTTGCCGAAGAACGAGCTAAGAGTCCCCTATGATCTTAAGGTGACGGGCACCTAAAAGGTAGGCAAGCTTAAGACCGGCTAGGAGAGCCTCATACTCGGAGATGTTGTTGGTGGCGTAGAACTGAGTTGTAAGAAGCCAAAGGAATGGTGATCCCTTCTGGGGTGAGCAAGACTGCACCTATGCCCGTCCCCTAGAATTGAGAGCTCCATCGAAATGGAGTGACCAGAAGGGATCGTGAGAGACAAGTGATAGGTTTTCATCGGGAAATTCCTCCTGAACCGTATCACTATGAGGAAGAGGGAGTGAGCAAGGTGCTCAGCAATGGCATACCCTTTATGGCTTTCTGAACAATAAAGGAGATATCAAACTGAGAGAGGAAACTTTGCCAGCGTGCCAATCTGTCGGCGAGAACTGGCTTCTCAAGGAGATACCTAATAGGGTCCATTCTAGAAATCAAACTCACCTTATGAGCTAGGAAGTAGTGCTTCAATTTCTGCACTACCCAAACTAGCGCTGCACAAGTTTCTCCATTGTGGTGAGTTGAGCTCGGAAGGATTGAATAGCCTAGATAGGTAGTAGACTGCCCTTTCTTTGCCGGATTCATCATGCTGAGCAAGGACAGCTCCTAGGGAGTCCTCAACAGTTGACAGAATAGATTAGATTAGGGGTTTCCCAGGGACAGGCGCCTGAAGCACGGGCGGATTCATAAGGTAACTCTTGAGCTCATCGAAGGCCTCTTGGCATTTAGCATTCCATTCAAATTAACTCCTCCTCTCAATAGTTCGTAGAAAGGACGACATCTTTGAGAGTGCTGAGATATGAATCTCCTTATGAACTGCAGCCGACCAATCAAACCTCGAAGCTCAGATATGTTCTTAGGAGGAGGCATCTCATTGATTGCCTTGGCCTTATGCGGGTCTATCTGAATCCCCCGTTTACTAACTATGAAGCCTAGCAATTTCCCCGAGGAACTCCAAACACGCACTTCTTTGGATTCATCTTCAATTGATACTCTTGTGCGCGACGGAAGACTTTGCCAGCACGGAGGAATGCTCTCTTCGAGTTCTTGACTTCACCACGATATCATCCACGTAAACCTCAACATCAATATGTATCATGTCGTGGAAGATAGCTAACATTGCTCTTTGATAAGTGGCGCCGGCATTCTTTAATCCAAATGGCATGACCACATAGCAATATGTTCCCCATGGGGTGGTGAAGGGGGTCTTCTCTTGATCCTCTGGGGCTAGACGAATTTGATTATAGCTGGAGTACCCATCCATGAACGATAGAGTTTCGAACCCTGCTGTATTATCGATCAAAACATCCAAATGAGGTAGCGGAAAATCGTCCTTAGGACATGCCTTTATTCAAATCCCGGAAATCTATGCAGATGCGCACTCTTCCGTCTTTCTTCATCACCGGGACGATGTTTGCCACCCACAAAGGATAGAGGACTACACGGATAAACTTGGCTTTGTGTAGCTTATCAATCTCCTCTTTCATCTTTAAAGCGATGTGGGGGAGCTCCTTAGCTTCTGTTTAACGGCAACTGCCCCTGGCTTCAAAATTAACCTATGCTCCACCAAATCGGGGTCAATGCCGGGCATGTCATCATAGGACCAGGCAAAGGAATCCTTGAACTCCCTTAACATTTCTATGAGCTCTTCTTCTTATTCAGGCGGGAGACCAGAAGCTATGGTTAAGAGCCTGGGGTCCTCTTGCGTTCCCACATTTACCTCTTTAGTAGGTTCGTCAACTGCTGAGGTAGGTTCATCGAATCTCCTCATACCACTAGCATACGCCTCAGCAGCATCCTCTATTTCAACACCATTTTCATCTAATGGGTCTTCTTCAGCTACGATTTCATATATCCCAAAGCCGTCGTCTAGCCCTTCCTCTATCGGCATCTCTCTAAGTCTAATAGAACTACCGCTTCTTTGATGAACTCTTTGACAGCTAGAAGAGCGCCACATCTATGGACTAAGTCTAAGAGGTATCTACGGGGTACGCCACTACCCTTCTTTCTTCCTAGACGGGGACGGGGACTCACTAGAAACTACCCCTGAACTTGAACTAGATTTGATATTTACAGGAGGCTCTGGAGAAGCGTCCAGTTTATTGGAAGGGAAAACAACGGGTGCGGCAGGGCCGCGAAGATCCTTCGATGGAGCTGGAGGAGGAAGCAGGCCACCCGAGCTCAGGGTGCCGGCAACAGCATCGGGGTGTAGGGGAGCAGAAGGCCCCTCACCCGAATCGCCTGAAATGGCCATGTCTGACCACCAGGTGAAGGCACGACTGGAGCGAAAGGATGACGACGATGGCCGCTGGGGAGCAGATGTGACGGGGATCGCCGTCGAGAGAGGGAGCAGGAGAGGGGTGACGGGGATCGCCGTCGAGATCAGGAGTAGGAGGGAGGTGACGGGGATCGCCGTCGGAAGCAGTAGGAGCAGGAGGGGGTGACGGGGATCGCCGTCGGAAGTAGGAGCACGAGGAGTGACGGGGATCTCGGAAGCAGGAGCAGAGGGGTGACGGGGATCGCCGTCGGAAATAGGAGCGGAGGGGTGACGGGGATCGCCGTCGAAATAGGAGCAGGCAGGGGAGTGACGGGGATCGCCGTCGGAAGCAGGGGGGACACACACACACACATTTTTTTTTTGTCATTTGGAATTTTCTTTTTTTTTTTGATGAAAAAGGAACTACATTAGATTAAATGGCTTCGAAAAAAGACAAGACCGAACCGTTGAAGGAAATGGCGAGGCGGGGTGAAGGACGAATGAATGCCTCAATGGCGGCGGGCGAGATTTGGACAATGAAGGGAAGAGGCAAAGGAATGAAACTAACATTAACATCGAGTATGGATGAAACAAAGTGAGTGGGAGGCCGGGAGAACCTGGCCAGAACTCCTGTACAAGTAGGGGTAAATGATTTGACTGGTTCTCCTCACCAATCCAGGCAACTGTCGCCTGGCGGTGGTTGTTGATGCTGATAATGCTGCTACTTGTGACACATCTTCTTCACTGAACAGTTGATTGACCGCAGAAATAAGGTCTTCTAATTCTAGCTTTTCTTCCTCAGCCTCTGATTTTTCAAACAACAGACTAACTGATGAGACAATATCATCTTGATCCGGATCCTCAGTATCTTCCTCAGCTCTCTTCTTCTTGTTGGGTCCTGCTCCTCTAAAGTTTGATAGGCTGATCTTGGCGTTTCTATGGTGGTGTTATATCCGGCTGAATGGGCCCTCTGACAAAACTCGTATAGGACCAAGTGAGCGGTCCATGGTCTGATTGTGGAGGAGATGAGAAAGCGGCCCATCTGAATATCCAAGGCCACGCTTTGTGAATTTCTTAGCGGTGGCGACAGTCTTGGTTTGCCCCTGAAGATGAGCAAGGCCCAGGCCTTTTCCTGACTGATAACCCAGCCTGAACATGATGTCCCACCCCTTTGTATTCTTGCTCACATCCTTTCTGACTGCCATTATAGGAGGAGACCCAATTGGGCGGTTAGAAGAGAAAGTATAGGCCCAAGTGTAGTTAACATCAAGCACTGAGATTATAGGCTTATTGGACGGCCATACTGATGGCAGCACTCTCTCAACGGCTTCGACTGTATGCGTTGTCGTCATACTCTTTACCTTGACTATCCGCCCTTGGAAAGGGAACTTCAGACACTGATGTGCTGTAGAGGGTACTGCCCCTAATGATTCGATCCATGGGCGCCCTAGAATGGCTTTGTAGGTGTGATCAATGTTCAGCATCAGCACTAGAATCCACAGACATGAAGAGGGCCTAATTCCGCTTGCAAAGTGATAACCCCGTGACAGGCACGTCGCGAATTGTCATATGCAGCAATAGTGGTAGGCGTGGGCTGCAATTGACGTTCCGATATGTTGCAAGCTCTAAGAGTGCTTAGTGGACATACATTAATGGAGGCTCCTGTGTCCACCAGAGCCGCATCGACTGCCACTTTATTTATGGTAAGTGTCACACACAGGGGCATTTTCCTGGCTTCGGGGGCAGCCAACTCGCCATCAGAAAAGGTAATGGTGGGTCCTCTGTTCACTATTGAGAGCACTGAGGGTAGGTTGTCCGGATTCATGTCCTCGCTGACCATGACTCTTTGCAAAAAAGTTCTGAGAGCATCTTGGTGAGTCTGTGATCTCTTAATGAGCTCCAATATGGAGATCTTGGCGGGAGTCTGATCGAGGTGCTTTAGGATGTCATATTGAGTTCCCGGCGCTGGATCAATTTCTTCTGTATCTTGTTGCTGCTGATTGTTGGTTTGCTGACCTGGCATAGGTATGGATGGTTTAGGATACATCCGATGAAACATTCGCCCGCTCCGGAGGGCAAGATTATGGTGGAGTGGAGGGGTAGGGGTGTTAAGGATAGAAGGGTCGGCTAGTAGTGGTGCTGGCGTAGGGGAGAGAGGGGTGTTGTTTGGTGGGAGGATGATGGGTGATATGACGGGAGAATAGGATGGTGAGGTGATGGTGGCAATATGGGGTGTAAAGGGAGGGGTATGGCGGATGCAGGTGAGGGAACAGTGGGCGTGACGTGAGAAATAGCCAGAAGCTGGCCCACCTCATGGTCGTCATCGAAGACCCACTGGGCTTCTGGTGGTGCATGGTGGATAACGGGGTTAACATGCGCAGGCGGAGAGAGGTGGTGAGCTGGTTGAGGGTTCGGAGCAGGTTGATGTTGTGGCATGGGGTTACGGACTATGCCTAGATCGTTCGCCGGCTGCTGCGGCTGCTGCTGTTGTTGCTGTTGCTGGTGTTGCTGGTATTGCTGTTGGAAAGGCTGGTATTGTTGTTGCTGTTGTTGTTGTTGTTGCTGCTGCGGCTGCTGTCGCCTCTGTTGTTGCTGCTGTTGCCTCTGGCCTTGCTGGTCCCTTAGAGTTTGGATCAACCTCTTCATTTCTGCCCAATCAATCTGATTCTGCTCTGCTCATGGAGATCGTATATCATGTCCCGGAATTGAAGCAATCGAGCACATACATTGTGCCCGGATGACGATGATAGACGCAATACTTTGTTTGATCGCCGCCATATTCCAATTTGCCTTCTCAGGAGGGAGTCTTAAGGCATTTAGAGACATGAGGGCTGCAAAGACATCAGCTAGAGATTCGGGTAATGGAGGGTATTGGGCTCTCTTGGGCCCATTGGGTTTCCTGGGGGCATAGCCATTTTGAGGCGGAGGAACCTAGGAGTATTGGCGCTGATCTTGAGGGGGATTTTGTCCTTGGGGAGGTGGCTGCCTATTGTTGTTGTTGTTCCAAGACTGCTGGGTTTGCTGGGTATAGGGGGACCTACCTACTGGGCCTTGGGGATTGCTAACGGCACCTACTTGTTCATTGGTCTGGATCCCCTCGGTGACTGGGCCTTGCGGCTTTTTAGCATAACGGCCTTGGGGGTCTCGAACATGGAATGTATAGGCGAGTCCTTGAGTTGGGTTTGAATGAAACGGGCTCGACTATATAATTGGTGCATGGTAGAGATGTCGTTCATGGCCAAAATAGCTCGGTAGGTGGGTGTGGCATTGGAGATCAACAACTTTACTTTCTCCTCCTCAGGCATTGGGCAACGGACCTTGGCGGCCAAAGAGCGCCACCGGTCAGCATAGGTGGAGAAATCTTCTTCTGGTTTCATCTTTTCAGCTACCAAATCCACAAAAGAGTATTCGGGTCCCACCCGATCTTGAAACTTCTGCAGAAACCTTTCTTGGACGATTTGGAAGTCCTCGGCTTCCTCGGGAGGCAAAGAATAGAACCACTCTAAGGCTGGACCATCTAATGATTTTCTGAACAAATATGCCATGAGATGGCGGTCATACTTGTGCGGCGCCGATTCATAGACGAAGTCCTTCAGATGAACATAGGGGTCCCCTACCCCAGAGTATCGACGATATACAGGGAGCTCGGACTGGGAGGCACCCGGAGGTATTGGAAGGATGGGAGGGCAATGTCAGCTACCTTCCGAGGATCAATTTGCCTCCGGAGGTCATGAAGCTCCTTCTTCATACTTGTCCAATTCCGCCAAGAAATCGGAAGGAGATTGGATCTGATGCGTAGGGACAAGGGAGCGTGGCTGCTCGAAGGAGTGAAACCTCTCGCGAGGAAGCGGAGCTGGTTCGGCCGTATAATATGTAGTGGAGGAGACCGAGGCCGAACATCTCGTGGGGGGAGGTAGCTTGGTTCTGAAAAATGAATGGCCCGAGGACGGAGAGGTGTAGGGTCTGCCCCCAGACGAAGAATGGTGAGGGGCTGAAGCGACGCGGACGGAGGACTCCGCCGGTCAGGCTAGATTTGACCCCGGGAGGGGAGATAAAGGTTGTTTCCCCTTGGCAGCAGCTATGAACTCTCGGACTTGGTCTGGGGTGAGGTGAGGAAGGAGCTGGCTGAATTGAGAGTGAGGGTCATCATCCATGGGAGGAGGAGGAGAAGGAGGACGGGATTGGATCCCAGTAATGGAGGGAGGCTGGATATGCCCCGGGAGAGTGGCCATGGAAGGTTGGGCCACTTCCTCGAGCAACCCAAGGGGTAGGGCATCGTCGGCAAGGACTCGAAATTGGTCCATGTCGAAAAGGGGATTATGATAAAGCACGAGGATCAGAGGAGACTGACTCGATCTCCCTAAACAATGACGCATACACCCTCCAACCAATTTGGGGGGGGGACACACCTAAACTCTATCACGACAAGAAAGACAGAGAGGAGAAGGGGGATCAAAGCACTCAAGTTATCATGCTTACAACGCAATTTCCTTAAGATTCGAACTGACCTTTTAAGTGAATTGATTAAAGGGATGTCACTCGGTCATGCTGTCCCTGATAGGAATGAACTCAGTGCTCCGGTATGACTAAGGGTGGTACACACTCACTTACGAGGTGGCTTAAACTAGGGTGCAACTGGTACAACCAGCCCGGCGAACCGCAACGTGCGTACGCCACGGGGACTTACGGAGGTCCTCGGAAGGCGGGCCTGAGTCAGCCTACGCGTGCTCGTAGGTGAGAGGACTCACTCAACCAAGGGGAATCTAATCAAATGGGTTTAGCAGCGTATGCAATGGGCCTAAATGCCCAAAATGTATGCACAAGTGATAGATGAGAACAAAAAGGCGACCAGATGGGTCTCGGGCCGAGTCGCGGCGGCCGGGTACGCCGCAACCCTATCGTGACAGCGCGAGCGGCCGCGATAATGACAGAAGCCCGAAGACACAGTGGGTCACCAACCCAACTCAAACAGACTACCCTACCAGATGGTAAAAGCACCAAAACCCTAAATTAATACAGCATGGATCAGGAAGCACCCAAAAACCGATTCATGGATGGAAGCATTAACAAACAGAGCGTACCTGTTGACGCGACGCTCACCGGCGGCGCGACCATGTCTCGTCCATACGCTACGCCGCGACTCGACCCGAAAACTTACAAATAAGAACTAAAAGAAAAACCCGAACCCTAACAGGATTCTAACATCCAAAGACACGACAATACATGGCACATAGACATGGAACAAGGATGCATGATCTTATAGAAGCAGGATAAGGCAGGTATAAGAAGAAAACACTGACCTTCTATCGCATCGTGGGCCAGCAACGCGACCTTATCGCGTCACCGCGATGTGTCGCGACACGAATCGAGGGGCAAAAAATAGGAAACAAAGAACAAAAGAAGACTAATAGGGTACCAAAGGACAAAAAAAAGAAGAAAGTATGGCAAGCAAGTAAGTTAGATCTACGAGGGTAGCACTGAAGGTCCCACCGTGATCGCCAAAAGGTGTAATCACAAGGATTGGCTTCCCCTCGACACGGACATGAATATCAAATATGATAGCAGGGGAAAAAGGATGTGATCGCCACCTAGATAAGTTGCCTAATGATATGGAAAGACAATGGCTAACTTAAACCAGGAAAAAGGAAGAGAACAGGAAACTGACCTGGTGTCGCGGTCGTCATGGCCGCCGCGTCTCTATATCGTGTCAGTGGAAATCGACTCGTCTATGTCGCGTCATCCCAGGCCGTCGCGTTCTCTGAATGCGGGAGAATTGATGTTGTGACCTTCTTCTAGTCCTCCAGCCGGCCAGAGCACCAGAGCTTCTCATAGACTTTGTTTGCTTGCCTGTCAATCAAAAGAAAACACAAAGAAAAGACCATATTAGAACATGTAAAGTGTAGTATCTATTCTAAAAGATGAAATGAGATGGAAAATCATGGTGGGAACGCACCTGGGGTGGTTTTAAACCCCTGTGGGTGTGGGAAAACGTGGGTGGATGGTGGATATGCTCTATTTAAAAAGGACATAAAAATGCATCTAGAAATAGAAAAGAGAAGGGGAAGGGGAACGAGCCCCATTAGGGCGACTTCCTGGCGTGGATGCAGCTCCGATGATGTGCAAAGAGATCCAGGAGATTGCTAGAGTCACCCTCTTCACGTTCCTTGCTCAATTGATGGTGAAATGAGTGAGTTGTGAGGGGTGGAATGTGAAGGGAATGAAGGGAATGAGTGGCTGCGTGGCTAAGTCTAGTTCAGAGGAAATTTTGGTAGCCCTACGGGGTAATCATGAGGCTCCCCTCGTCCATGAGGAGGGGCCTTCCTTATATAGAGCTTGGAGTGAGAAAATTAGGTATTATCTCCTTAAAAGAGTTTGGAAATTAAAAAAAGGGGATAAAGCTCTATCAAAATCGGGTGTAGAGTCCTTAGGGGAGCTTAGGAGAGTCCCTAGGGCCAAGGATCCATCCAAGGGGTCGGGATAACCCTCTTAGACCAAGTCAAAGTGCATGGGTGGATAAATAGGGTGTGGTTACGGAGGCCAGAAATCTCGGACATTGTCGTGTCAGATCGTAGGGTCGCGACTAGAGACGCGATGGTGCGGGGGGACGCGTCAGCATTGCCCATGTGCATAGATAATGCTGGGTTGTCGCGGCGGCCCAACCCGTCGCGACTATAGTCGCGGCGCCACGATGCGTCGCGACAAGGAACCCGAATTATCTTGGATTATTCTCTCTAACCACATGATAAAATAGGAGTTATATTCCTCTAGGGACTCTCAAATGATTGATTTCGGGATTTCAAGGTATTTTTAATGGATTGATGGGCTCAAATCAAGGAAAATGATGGGCTCAAGGTGAGTGACCAATTAGGGCCCACTAAGGTAGCAAGAAATGTGGTTCAACCCATTAGTCATAATCGGGTGTCTACAGCGTCGACCTCTCCTAGGAATGCAGAGAGCCTGTGGAACAACGAAAGCATATCGTGTTCCAACAACACAAGATAGAGTAGCGTCGACTCTAATGAAAATGACGACATTAAGAGGCTAAGATCAAGACAAATTTGGTAAAACTTCTGAGGAGATGATAGATCACCTTGATACACTAAACCTCTAAGAAATTTTGAGAGCGTTAACAATTGCATTTATGCACTTTTCTCTCCTTTTTTCTCATATTTTGAGATTAATGGTTTGAAAATTATGAATTTTAGTTTAACAAAAAAATTGAAATATTCAAGAGAATATATAACAGATGTGAAAAATATCCTTCAGGTAGAAAATGCAATATTATGAAACCACTTACGTAGGACATGTAACAGGTATACTTGGAAAGATAACAAAGCAAGCTAAGACATATTGAATTATAAATATCTAGCTTGAAATCTTTCAGAACTTTTGAATATGTTCATTATCATTTTGTTTTATTTGTTTTCATTTTCACAAATGAACAATCTGATTTCCCTTACTATTTCATGCAAGAGCCCATATTTTTTACACACCAGAGCTCCTGATTACTTATGTAGGGTAATCATTTTGTTTCAGGGATAGTGTGCATCTTTTCATGTGAGGATACATGTTTTTCAGACATCAGAATCCCCAGTTACTCAGAATACACAAGCAAAATTCTTAACAGCCCTGAACAGAATTAACTAGCTCATCATGACATACAATATATTCATTGATTTTATCAGTGATTTATAGTTTCTCAGAGCATAGTCAGTGTTCTGCCATTAAAAAAAAAACTTTTGACTATTAAAAGTTCATGAGAGATTTTTGAGTCAAGAAGATTTTTCATGTCAAAATATTTTAGATGCTTTGAAACCCCGACCAGAGAAACCAAATTACATGAAGAGTTTCAGAGTTTAATAAAAAATGCAATTCTCACATGAATATTTTTCTGCACTGTTATTTAACCTTTTGAATTTTCAGAAATTTTTAAAGGTTAAACTAGAAATTAATAAATCACAAACCACAATCTTTTATTTTTTGAGAAAAAGGAGTTTAGAAAGAAGAATAAATGAATTTAACTCCCCCTGAGAAATTGCCTAGAAATTCAGCTTTTCATAATGAAATTACTCCCCCTCAGGAATTGACTTCTTGAAACAAGGAGGACAGCAAGCAAAAAAAGGACTCCCCCTCAACAACTGCATGAAAGACCCTTGGTACTTGACGGAGACATATACTCACGCATAGTGAAAGAGTCCAGACAAGCTTAACTTGTCTTTCCTCAAGTCACCATTTTATATACCAAAAAGACTAATGCAATGTGAGAGACAAGAGTTTATTTGTTGAAACAGGAAGAAATTCATTTACAAAAAGAAGGTGAAGGTGTATAGATTGAAAAGGAATGGCAAACAGCTCGGAGTGAAAAGAATAGTGTCGACTCTCTTGCCAAAAGAGTCGACCTAAGTCTGAACAGACAACACAGAAAGACTGAGATGCTTCTTCTTCACAGCTTACTCAAGAACTGAGCATATTCCATCCAACTCATCTGACCAACTGAACCAAAAGCTTTCAACCAATTTTTCATCCCAATATCTTATCAGAAATTATCAAGAAGATTTATCAACTAGCAGCCAGAAATTTATCACATCACAGACAATTACATAAACATGCATTCACAACAATTTTCCAAAAACAATCACTCATGAATCAAACAAGCAAAGTCCAAGCTCTCTTCTCAAACAAGAATATCTTTCATTGCACAAAGGTTTAGTAAAGATATCAGCAATTTGTTTTGATGTTTCAACAAAGTGCAATTCAAAAGAATTTTTGCTTACTTCATCTCTTAAGAAGTGATGTCTGATTTCTATGTGCTTTGTCCTAGAATGCTGGATTGGATTTTTAGCCAAGCTAATTACACTAGTGTTTTCACACAAAATTAGAACACATCCAAGATCTACTTGGTAGTCTTGGAGTTGATGTTTAATTCATAACACTTGAGTGCCACAACTCCCTGCAGCAACATACTCTGCTTCTACAGTAGAGAGAGCAACCAAGTGTTGCTTCTTGGAGGCCCAAAAGACTAAACACCCTCATAAAAATTGGCAATAACCACTAGTACTCTTTCTATCCAACTTACATCTAGCCCTCTTCACTTATTTTGTTTCTAAAAACCCATTTAATTCCAATAACTCCTTGAGAAGAAGGTCTTAGAACCAGATGCCAAACTTTATTCCTTTCAAACTGATTTAATTCTTCATGCATTGCATTTATCCAGAAAGTATCTTTTAGAGCATCCTCAATATTCTTGGGTTCAATTTGTGAAACAAGAGCCATTTGATCAAGTTCAAAAATAACCTTAAATGTGATCTTGTCCTAGGAGGGTCAAGTAAATTACCAATAATACTTTCCTAAGGATGATCTCTTAGCATTCTTATGTTCATCTGATCTCTCTCTCTGTCTTCATTGGCTAACTCCTGTGCTTCACTGCCATCTGAACTTTCCTTGGTTGCTGATTCCTTTTCCCCTTGGTCTTTAGCATCATCTCTTTCCAGAAACTCCCCATCTTCTTTTTCTCTGCATAAATCAGCATTAAATTCATCAAATGTGATATGAGGGGATTCTTCAACAATTTGATCTTTTACATTAAAGACTCTATAAGCTCTTGAATGATCAGAATAACCAAAAAAGATCCATAAATCACTTTTAGACTCAAATTTATCCAGGTCATGTTTGTTGTTAATGAGAATGAAACACTTGGCACCAAACACTTTAAAATGAGCAATTGAAGGTTTCTTACCTTTCAGTAGTTCATAAGGGATCTTTTTGCTAAGAGGCCTTACCATTGCACGATTTATGATGTAACAGGAAGTATTTACTGCCTCTGCCCAGAATTTTCTTGGCAGACCACTCTCAATCAGCATTGTTCTTGCCATCTCTACAAGAGTCATGTTTCTTCTTTCTACAACTCCATCTTGTTCCGGTGCTCTAGGTGATGAAAACTTGTGGGAAACCCCTTCTTCCCTGCAAAAAGTCTCAAAATCAGTATTCTCAAACTCCCCACCATGATCAAACATGATTGAGATAATTTTGAATTTTCCTTCCTGAGTAGTTTTCTTGTAAAACTCATGGAATTCTATGAAAGCATCATTTTTGTGAGCAAGAAAGAAAACTCAAGTAAATCTAGAGAAGTCATCAACAAGAACATATCCAAACCTTTTTCCATTTAAACTATTTGTCCTTGTAGGTCCAAACAGATCCATGTGGATAAGCTCAAAAGATTTAGTGGACTGACTTTCTGATCTACTTTCAAAGGATTTTCTTGTTTGCTTACCTTGTGAATATGCTTCACAGAGTTTCAGATTTTGTTTGAAGGAAATTTCAGGTAAGCCCTTAACCATGTTGAATTTTACCAACTTATGAAGCATGTTGTAGCTAGCATGACCTAGTCTACGATGCCACAAGCAAGCAAGATCATTTTTATTTGCAGTTCGACACAAGTTGGTGTTTTCAGGTTCATCAAGATTGACCATGTACACATTATTTATTCTTTCTCCAATGAATTTTACACAATCAGAACTACGTTCAAAAATAGTACAGCCAAGAGAATCAAAAATTACCTTGTGACCCTTATCACACAATTGGCTTATACTCAGGAGGTTGTACTCCAATCCTTCCACCAGAACAACATCATCAATTGAGTTGGAAAGATTTCTGCCTACCTTACCTGAACCAACAATCTTACCTTTATTACTTCCTCCAAAGGTAACATGCCCAACTTTCTTTTCAGACAAAATACAAAATTTATCCTTGTCTCCCATCATATGTCTTGAACAACCACTATCTAGATACCACATGTTGTTCTTGGCTGTAAGACATACCTGCACACACAATCAAAGAAAATTCTTTGGAACCCAAGTGCATTTGGGTCCCTCGAAACCACCTAAATCAGAATATAAGAGAGCAAATTCTTCAGAATCCAAATTTGTTTCTTTACTGTGGAGTTGTTTTTGTTCCTAAAATCATGTTGGTTTTTATTTTTCTTGCTATTTTCACAGTGTTTTGGAGCATTTGCATTCATGAATCTTTTACCAAAAAAAAAATTATTGACATTTTCAGAGTGAGGCCAGAACTTGGTTTGACTCCTAAACTCTTTAGGATATCTTGTTCTGTCAAATCCAGAAAATCATAAACTTGTGTCGACAGTCTATAGGGGTACTGTCGACCTACATAATCCCATTCTGGCTTCTTTTGATTGTTTGTATGAGTAGGTCTTCACCTACCATATGCCCACTTGGTGTGAGACCAATTGTAACGACCCGACCTCCCGGACCCCTGCCAGGGACCCCGAAGTTCGCGTCGCTACCCACAGATCCGAAGATCCGGAAGGGTTAGAAGAAATAGTCTAGTGAGATATGTACTAAATTTAAAAAACTATAACAATATGTACAATATACAAAGGTCTGTACAACGTGTCCCAAGCAAAAGCACAGGTACAAGAAGAAAGGTGCAGTCCTTGTAGCGACCCTCATTATACCGGTACAGTTATACCAACCCACGTCGGTATAGTGAACGTTGCCACAGTGGGACATTTACCCAACAACATATTCAGCTGAGATACACGTGAATATAAGAACAAAGTAGCGGAAGTAAAAGAACCACTGTCTTCGTTTCATTCATCATCCACATTTAACATACATGATTCGATTAAATTTAAAGAGCTAAAGTCCACATAATCCATATAGAAGAAGTGCTAAGATAAAAATACATAGTTTGTCCAAGTTTACATAGTAGTTCTAATACAATGCCTCAATTACATACATCAAATGTCAAAATGTCACAACTAAGCTCCACCAAGCTGGCTACTCCCCGCGCTCGGAGTCGCTTTCCACGGTCTCCTCCAAGGGTGTGTCACCTACTACACCTGTACGCCGAAGCAAGTAATGAGTCTAAAAGACTCAGCAAATAACACTACATCTATCACACATGCACATATCATAGCAGGTTTTTACATACCATTTACAAGACACAACATATAGCATGCGTGACATTGAAATTAACAACCTTATCATGGTAATTCTACTAATGAAACACATGATTCATGCTTTCAGATTTCCTAAATCAAAATATCCTATCACATGCTCTCTAATCATTCCTACACATGAAAGTTCTACTTTCAATTAAGCTAAAACATGAAAGCAATCTAGCATGACTAGCTTACATACATGAAAGAAAACATTACTAACTTGGTTACTACTCATTCTTATACATGCACATAACCATTTTACATGCTTTAAGCTTGCTGTTTTGACGTGGTTCAACGCTTTACAATCTAACACATGAAAGCTATGTTCTCATTCGAACCACAACGTGAGAGCAAACACACATGGAATGGTTTACACATAAGTAAGGATTGTCCCTAGCATGGATTCTACGCATTGTACACATATAGGACATGATCATAACCACATTTATGTTGCTGTTCTAACATGATTTCAGATCATCATAACATGGATTTCAATTTCACATCCTCACATTTTGGTTTCACATTTTTACACAATTTCTAATTCACATACTTCACTTTTTACACATTGCACATTTACACATGTTCACACTACACAATTTGCACATGATCACAATCACATTTCACATGTTACACTTTAGTGCCGTGACACATAGTCCAAACCACCATAAGAAGGACACATCGCATCACATACACATAGACGCCACCTAGGCAATACAGTGACGACTCTTGGACTGCGCAGACCGGGAGAACAAGTCTCCACCCTAACCAGTGGTACTTGTCCACCTCCAGGATTTCATCCTAATGCCCTTAGGATCACAACACATTGAACCTTCCCATGGGGACTTTTCCATGGTATGGTTCCACATCCCTCTATGGAAGCAGTATCACACATGTCACAGTTTTACACATTATACATGTCGGTTTTTACACACGTTTTACACATGACACTCACATCTCATTCATTCTCTCATTCGCAACATGACTCTATTTTTCCTAATCATGCCACTACAGATGACAGAATTTATCATTCAGGAAATTTCACAATCAAGTTGGGTTACACAGAATTAAATCATTTTACCAACGCATGCATTAATTACCTATTTTTGCATGGAAAATTCATATTGGATGGTATAGTTGTCCAAATGACCTGAGAATTTATCCACATGCTAATTTCGGTTTTAGGACCCCACATGAAAATTCCACATTTTTCTGATCCAAAATACAATTGCAGAAAATTTAACATAGATTCCCGTATTGTTCAAAATTCAATTTATCATGATGTATAACATAAAAATTCAGTTTTAACTGATCATAACCCTGAACTCAATATACACAATACCACAGGAATTTTCTCGAATTTATTTCACAGTACACAATTTACGGGAGATTTCACAACCCTACACATGTTTTTCTAATTCCATTTCAAAAAATTCAAAAAATCAAAGGAACGTGGAGAAAATTCCCAAAAATTTAGAGTATGGACTGATTCACCCATTCTTGGTTTAGCAAGATTTAGGGCATCCAATTCCACATGAATTTCATACACGGTAGCGAACATGGTCTAGATCTCATCATGCACACATTTTCCATAAATAAACCATTTATGCCAAATCACAGAAATTACAAGGATCTCACCACACATTCAGACATCCATATTACATATCATAATAAGTTTACAATATATCCTCATCGAAAACACATCGAAATTAATCAATATATCAGGAAGAACACTCATTGTTCTGTCCTGGAGAACTTAACGACGGTCTCTGGCCGTTCCAGGAGTGGACGACAAGATCGTTGGACGCACACCAGGGATCTCGGCGTCAAGGGCATTGACGCCAAGTTCCTGTCTATGCAGAAACACAGACCGAACTCCAAAAATCAAGAAGAATGGGGGATCTAGGACACAAGGAAAAATACATAAAAATGATAAAACCCTACTAGACATCTACATGGACGATAGGGGTAAGTTACTTGCCTCTAGAAAATACTCCAGACGGATCTAAATGGTCGGAGAAGCTCTCCTTGGGTAGTCCCAAGAAGCTCCCAAAGATGCCTTCCTCCGGGTTCTTGAGCAATCTCCACAGCAAGTCGAGGTCGGGGATGCCTTCCTCGATGTTCTAGCTACCTCCTTGTCGTGGTAGATGGCCGGAACAAGCTTCAGATCTCCGGATTTAAGGTTGCAAAGGTGGGGTTTTATCACAGATTTTATAGGGTTTCTTCTTCTCCTTCTTCTCCTCTTGCAAAGAGAGCCAAGAGAGGTTTTCTGGTTGCAAAGGGGTTCAATATAGGAGAGAGGCCTCTCCCATTCCCGCAGGGTTGATGTGAACCCTTTCAGACTGTTGGGGACAGCTCCCCAATGGGTGAGCAAGCTTGCTCCCGGAAATCCGGCTCTGCAACGCATGCAGGCCAGAGAAATTAGCGTCCACATCGCTGGACGCTGGGATTAGTGTTGGCGTCCATATAGTTGATGCCTACACAACACAAACGTCCATTGATATTGACGCCAAGCTGGCCTTTGGCCAGAACTCTAAAACATGCATAAACCATGCACAACTTATACATATTTACATGCCATATGTATGTATTATCATGTACACACTACCATCATACCATTCATACATTATTTACAACTAACTTATACACATGCATACATAAGTATAAATAGTTAGTACATACGTAGACATGTACATCTATGCATACACAACAATAATTATTTACACGAACTTAAAATAATGCAACAAAATTCGAGGGCCTTACACCCTCTCCCCCTTAAAGAAACTTCATCCTCGAAGTTAGAACGACACTACTCAAACAAAAGGGGATACTTCTTCTTCATCGCATCCTCAAGATCCCAAGTAGCCTCCTCTCACGAGAAGTTCCGCCAGAGAACTTTCATCGACGCAATACTCTTGTTCCAGAGATGCTGAACCTTCCGGTCAAGAATAGCTACTGGTTGCTCGACATACGACAGATCTGGCTGAATCTCCACTGGCTCATGACTAATCACATGAGACGGATCTCGGACATACTTCCTGAGCATAGAAACGTGGAAGACGGGATGAACACTAGCCAAAGTTGGGGGTAAAGCTAGCTCATATGCCACGCTGCCCAATCGTTTGAGAATCTCATACGGGCCAATGAATCTAGGGCTCAGCATACCATGCCTGCCAAACCTGACGACACCTCGAGTAGGTGATATCTTTAAGAAGACATGATCACCCACCTCGAACTCAAGATCCTTCCTCCTGTTGTCGGCATAGCTCTTCTGCCTATCCTGAGCCGCAACAAGCCTCTTCCTGATAAGTTGGATCTTATCCGAAGTCTCCTGCACTAGCTCCGGACCGATCAGCTGCCTATCACCGGTAAAGGAGATCTGCAGGGCCGACCATACAACGCCTCAAATGGAGCCATACCAATACTCGCATGAAAGCTGTTGTTGTATGCGAACTCCACTAGAGGTAAATGACGCTCCCAATCATCCTTCCAATCCAGCACACACGCCCTCAACATATCCTCAAGCGTCTGGATAGTCCTCTCAGACTGTCCATCAGTCTGGGGATGAAACGCCGAACTGAGCTTCAGCTCCGAACCTAAAGCATCCTGAAGACCCTTCCACAACCTCGAAGTGAATCTCGAATCTCGATCCAAAATGATCGACTTCGGCACACCATGCAATCTAACCACACTACTAACATATAATCTAGCTAAACTCTCTACTGACTACTTCTTCTTCATAGGCAAGAAATGAGCAGTCTTCGAGAATCTATCTACAACTACCCAAATCGAGTCGTTGCCCCTTCTAGATCGAGGCAATCGAAACAAAGTCCATAGTGACAGCTTCCCACTTCCACACTGGGATCTCCATCCTTTGCATAAGGCCGGATGGTCGCTGTCGCTCAGCCTTCACTTGCTGGCATACCAAACACCTAGACACATAATCCGCTACATCCCTCTTCATGCCAGACCACCAAAAGGATCTCTTCAAATCCTGGTACATCTTAGTGTTACCCGGATGAATAGAGAATCGCGATCTGTGAGCCTCCGCTAACACACGCTCACGGACATCTACTAAATCAGGGACACAAACACAGTGATGGAATCTAATCACACCGTCCTCATCACGAGCAATGCCTGCCTTGCCCACTAACTCTAAGAGTCTAGAGTCGGCTTTCTGTTGCTCGATCACCTCATCCAAAACCGAGGACCTAAGAGATAACTGAGCTACAAAAGCCTGGCATAGCGATGGCTCTAACTCAGTCAACGCGCAAGCCGCATCTTCCAACATCTTCCAATCCTGCTGGAGAGATGGCCTCTTTCTACTCAGTGCATCCGCTACGACATTCGCCTTTCCAGGGTGATACTGAAGGTCGAAGTCATAGTCCTTCAAGAACTCAATCCATCTTCTCTGCCTCAGGTTTAGTTCCTTTTGGGAGAAAAGATACCTCAAGCTCTTGTGGTCGGTAAACACCTCAAATCTGACACCATAAAGATAGTGCCTCCAGATCTTTAGTGCATGAACCACTACTGCGAGCTCCAAGTCATGAGTCGGATAGTTCTTCTCATGCTCCTTCAACTGACGAGAAGCATAAGCCACTACCCTTTCCTGCTGCATTAGCACACAGCCTAAACCAATCCGAGACGCATCTGTGTAGATAGCAAAACCCTCTACACCGCTCGGTAAGACTAACACCGGAGCTGTCGTGAGCTTAGTCTTCAATAATTGAAAACTACTCTCACACTTCTCGGACCAAACAAACTTCACTCCCTTTCTGGTGAGCTGGTTCAATGGGGCGGCGATGGATGAAAATCCCTCAATAAATCGCCGATAGTAACCAGCTAAACCAATCAAACTACGAATCTCCGAAGGGGTCTTGGGAATCTCCCAATCCATAACTGCCTGGACCTTTGTTGGATCCACTGCAACACCAGCACTGGAGATAACATGCCCGAGGAAATGAACCTCGCGCAACCAAAAATCGCACTTGCTGAACTTAGCATACAGCTTGTGCTCACGAAGAACCTCTAATACTACTCTCAAATGCTGACGGTGTGTGGCCTCGTCCGGAGAGTAGACCAACACATCATCAATAAACACTACGACAAAGCTATCTAAATAAGGCCTAAACACCCTGTTCATGAGATCCATGAACACTGCAGGGGCATTGGTCAATCCGAAAGGAAGGACCAAAAACTCATAATGTCCATAACAGGTTCTAAACGCCGTCTTGGACACATCCTCACTCCGAATACTCAACTGATGATAACCAGATCGCAAATCAATCTTAGAAAAGACTGATGCATCTCGCAACTGGTCAAACAAATCATCAATACGAGGCAAGGGATACCTGTTCTTCACAGTCACTTGGTTCAGCTTTCTGTAGTCAATGCATAACCTAAGTGACCCGTCTTTCTTCTTGACGAATAATATAGGTGCGCCCCAAGAGGAAACACTCGGGCGAATAAATCCCTTATCAAGCAACTCTTGCAACTGCCTCCTTAACTCGGCTAATTCTGTAGGTGCCATCCTATATGGAGCCTTCGAGATAGGAGAGGTGCCCGGAAGCAACTCTATGGTAAACTCTATCTCTCTATCCGGTGGCAATCCAGACAAGTCATCAGGAAAGACATCTGGAAAATCCTGCACTACCTCAATCTCCGTAAGAGAAGGTGACTCATCAGCCTCTGGTACTAACACCACGCTGGCAAGAAAAGTGTCACAACCCTTGTTTACCATGTGCATCGCCTTCATGGCAGAGATGACTAGCTTTCCCGCCAAGTTCCTTGGCAAGGGATGAGAGAACTCATCCTCTCTAGGAATGCGGAAAACAATCCTCTTCCGACGACAATCTACTAACGCATAGTGCTCCTCTAGCCAATCCAGATCAAGAATAGCATCATAGTCCTTCATCTTTAGCAAGAAGAAACACCCATCTAGGACTCTATCCTCAATGCACACAGGTAACGACGGAATGCACTTCCTAGTCGATACCGTACCCGCAGGGGTGTGCACAGACAAAGGGACCTCTAAATCCTCAGACTCTATGCTGGACTCTAGGGCTAACTGCCTAGCAAACTGCTCGGAAATGAACGAGTGAGTAGCACCCGTATCAAACAAAACTCGAGCGTGCACACCTAGAAGTAAAACCGTACCTTCGGTGACATGCTCCGCCTGCTCGGCGTCCTCGCGCACTAAAGCAAACACTCGAGCTGGGGCTCGAGGCCTTCCTGGTCTTCCTGTAGCTGGCGCTGCTGCCGCTACCGCTGCTGGGGCTCCCTGCTGAAGTCTCGGACAATCCTTGATCTTGTGGTCGCTGCTTCCGCACTTCAAGCACTTTCCGTAATTATCCAACACTCAGAACCACCATGTGTCCTCCCACAGTGGGGACACTCTTTCTTCACACCAGGGGAACGTACAGAAGGTACCTGAGTACTGCCGACTGCTACTGATCGCTGCTGTGTCGGGTACACTGCTTTCTTCTTGTCCTGCCGCTGGAACGTAGCTGCAGGTCTCTTCTGCGAAGCCTTCTTCTCTTCAAGGTATTGCTCCATCTCACCCTCCTGCCTACAAGCAGCGCTGAGGGCCTCGTCCAAAGTGCGGTGGTCAAACGCCACGAGCCTCGTCCTCAGTGATGGCTTCAGGCCCATCACGAACTTCTTTGTCTTCCTGCGCTCGTCTGTCACGATATGAGGTGCATATTTAGAGAGTTCAGAAAATCTTGCCTCATATTCTAGCACGGTCATGGAGCCTTGAGTCAAAGATAGGAATTCTTGCTCCATCCGATCTTGAATATGCTCGGGGACGAACTTGGCCCGAAAGAGCCTCACGAACTCGTCCCAAGCAACATCAATAGCTCCGTCCTCAAACCGGGTACGCAGCAATGAAGCCCACCATACATCAACTCTTTCCTGCAGTACACCATTCATAAGCACCATCTAACAAATCTTGCTTAACAGAACATACAAGCATATAAACTAAAGCATACCTGTAGCATGTAGGTGGCTAATGTGACCTTATCCTCATCTGCACACCTGATGGCTCGGAAGATCTTTTCTATCTCCCTCATCCAGCTTTCTGCCAACAATGGGTCGCTCTCCCCCTTGAAAGAGGGTGGTAGCATCCTCTTGAATCTCTCCATGGTAGAAGGTCCACCATGGTCCTGAGCTGGTACTTGAGCCTGCTACAGTACACAGCAAGCAATACACAATCAACATAATATCGCATAATTAAATAAAACAGACTATTAATCATTTTATTAGTCTAACCTGAGCCTCCAACTGTGCCTGGAGTGCTGCCTGAGTATGAGCCTGCGTCTGCATGGCTTGCACCAGACCTTGCATGAATACTCCATAATCCACAGGCGGCGGTGGGGGAAGTACAGGACCTTGCGGTGCCGGGGCCTGCTGCTCCGCCCGCTCGTCACGTCTCGGCTCATCCTCACGGGCCAGCGCTCCGCCACGCCTACCTCTCGAAGTCATGGCTGTAATAAATTTCAGCCACCATTAGCTAGGTTACTAAGTTTTCTAACCATTTTCTTATCTATTTTTCATTCATTATTAATCAATTCTACACATGTGGACATACTTAGCATGCAATGGGGATGAAGACATGTATATATATTCATGTGCAATCTCAACTGTTGCTCTGATACCAATCTCTGTAGCGACCCTCATTATACCGGTACGGTTATACCAACTCACGTCGGTATAGTGAACGTTGCCACAGTGGGACATTTACCCAACAATAACATTCAGCTGAGATACACGTGAATATAAGAACAGAGTAGCGGAAGTAAAAGAACCACTGTCTTCGTTTCATTCATCATCCACATTTAACATACATGATTCGATTAAATTTAAAGAGCTAAAGTCCACATAATCCATATAGAAGAAGTGCTAAGATAAAAATACATAGTTTGTCCAAGTTTACATGATAGTTCTAATACAATGCCTCAATTACATACATCAAATGTCAAAATGTCACAACTAAGCTCCACCAAGCTAGCTACTCCCCGCGCTCGGAGTCGCTTTCCACGGTCTCCTCCAAGGGTGTGTCACCTGCTACACCTGTACGCCGAAGCAAGTAATGAGTCTAAAAGACTCAGCAAATAACACTACATCTATCACACATGCACATATCATAGTAGGTTTTTACATACCATTTACAAGACACAACATATAGCATGCGTGACATTGAAATTAACAACCTTATCATGGTAATTCTACTAATGAAACACATGATTCATGCTTTCAGATTTCCTAAATCAAAATCTCCTATCACATGCTCTCTAATCATTCCTACACATGAAAGTTCTACTTTCAATTAAGCTAAAACATGAAAGCAATCTAGCATGACTAGCTTACATACATGAAAGAAAACATTGCTAACATAGTTACTACTCATTCTTATACATGCACAAAACCATTTTACATGCTTTAAGCTTGCTGTTTTGACGTGGTTCAACACTTTACAATCTAACACATGAAAACTATGTTCTCATTCGAACCACAACGTGAGAGCAAACACACATGGAATGGTTTACACATAAGTAAGGATTATCCCTAGCATAGATTCTATGCATTGTACACATATAGGACATGATCATAACCACATTTATGTTGCTGTTCTAACATGATTTCAGATCATCATAACATGGATTTCAATTTCACATCCTCACATTTTGGTTTCACATTTTACACAATTTCTAATTCACATACTTCACTTTTTACACATTGCACATTTACACATGTTCACACTACACAATTTGCACATGATCACAATCACATTTCACATGTTACACTTTAGTGCCGTGACACATAGTCCAAACCACCATAAGAAGGACACATCACATCACATACACATAGACGCCACCTAGGCAATACAGTGACGACTCTTGGACTGCGCAGACCGGGAGAACAAGTCTCCACCCTAACCAGTGGTACTTGTCCACCTCCAGAATTTCATCCTAATGCCCTTAGGATCACAACACATTGAACCTTCCTATGGGGACTTTTTCATGGTACGGTTCCACAGCCCTCTATGGAAGCAATATCACACATGGCACAGTTTTACACATTACACATGTCAGTTTTTACACACGTTTTACACATCACACTCACATCTCATTCATTCTCTCATTCGCAACATGACTCTGTTTTTCCTAATCATGCCACTACAGATGACAGAATTTATCATTCAGGAAATTTCACAATCAGGTTGGGTTACACAGAATTAAATCATTTTACCAAGGCATGCATTAATTACCTATTTTTGCATGGAAAATTCATATTGCATGGTATAGTTGTCCAAATGACCTAAGAATTTAACCACATGCTAATTTCGGTTTTAGGACCCCACATGAAAATTTCCACATTTTTCTGATCGAAAATACAATTGCAGAAAATTTAACATGGATTCCCGTATTGTTCAAAATTCAATTTATCATGATGCATAACATAAAATTCAGTTGTAACAGATCATAACCCTGAACTCAATATACACAATACCACAGGAATTTTCCCAAATTTATTTCACAGTACACAATTTACGGGAGATTTCACAACCCTACACATGTTTTTCTAATTCCATTTCAGAAAATTCAACAAATCAAAGGAACATGGAGAAAATTCCCAAAAATTTAGAGTATGGACTGATTCACCCATTCTTGGTTTATCAAGATTTAGGGCATCCAATTCCACATGAATTTCATACACGGTAGCGAACATGGTCTAGATCACATCATGCACACATTTTCCATAAATAAACCATTTATGCCAAATCACAGAAATTACAAGGATCTCACCACACATTCAGACATCTATATTACATATCATAATAAGTTTACAATATATCCTCATCGAAAACACATCGAAATTAATCAAATATATCAGGAAGAACAGCTCACTGTTCTGTCCTGGAGAACTTAACGGCGGTCTCTGGCCGTTCCAGGAGTGGACGGCAAGATCGTTGGACGGACACCAGGGATCTCGGCGTCAAGGGCATTGACGCCAAGTTCCTGTCTATGCAGAAACACAGACCGAACTCCAAAAATCAAGAAGAATGGGGGATGTAGGACGCGAGGAAAAATACATAAAAATGATAAAACCCTACTAGACATCTACATGGACGATAGGGGTAAGTTACTTGCCTCTATAAAATACTCCAGACGGATCTAAATGGTCGGAGAAGCTCTCCTTGGGCAGTCCCAAGAAGCTCCCAAAGATGCCTTCCTCCGGGTTCTTGAGCAATCTCCACAGCAAGTCGAGGTCGGGGATGCCTTCCTCGATGTTCCAGCTACCTCCTTGTCATGGTAGATGGCCGGAACAAGCTTCAGATCGCCGGATTTAAGGTTACAAAGGTGGGGTTTTCTCACAGATTTTGTAGGGTTTCTTCTTCTCCTCTTGCAAAGAGAGCCAAGATAGGTTTTCTGGTTGCAAAGGGGTTCAGATATAGGAGAGAGGCCTCTCCCATTCCCGCAGGGTTGATGTGAACCCTTTCAGACCATTGGGATAGCTCCCCAATGGGTGAGCAAGCTTGCTCCCGAAAATCCGGCTCTAACGCATGCAGGCCAGAGAAATTAGCGTCCACATCGCTGGACGCTGGGATTAGTGTTGGCGTCCATATGGTTGACGCCTACACAACACAAACGTCCATTGATATTGATGCCAAGCTGGCCTTCGGCCAGAACTCTAAAACATGCATAAACCATGCACAACTTATACATATTTACATGCCATATGTATGTATTATCATGTACACACTACCATCATACCATTCATACATTATTTACAACTAACTTATACACATGCATACATAAGTATAAATAGTTAGTACATACGTAGACATGTACATCTATGCATACACAACAATAATTATTTACACGAAATTAAAATAATGCAACAAAATTCGAGGGCCTTACAGTCCTTAAGGGGCATACCCTGAGGACTTGCAAAGCACAACCCTCAGCTCACTCGGGTATAAGAGCTCACTACACTCACTCTCACTACTGCTGACAACACACGACGCCATAGCCGCCTGCGCAAACCCGTCCGACACCGAGCTCCCACAATGACGAGCCCCTAACTGAAGGAAGTAGTGGGGTGAGCCTTGCAAACAAGGCTCAGTAGGGATTACCAATCCCTCACCGGCCAGAGCAGCAGGAACTCCGAAAATAGGAAACTACCCCAGAAAGCTGTAAAGCGGGGAACACCTACAGCAGACTACAAAGCAGTAGAATAGAACAGTACAACGCCACGACCACCAACTAAGGTCGTGGCACACACGACTCCCGCAGAAACCAACGGAGTGGGGCACAAAGCAGAGCAGCCCTCGACACACCCACCGAGACCTTGCAACAACCAGGTGAGAACAACGTCTCAGAGCAAGCACGGCCACCTCAGACCTCCACAAGGTCGAGGGCCCACTTGTAGAACCACCCTAGACCGTGGACACACCACCAGGTCGGGAAGCCACATGTGCTGGTGCCACTATAGATTGGCACCCACGGACGGGATCACGGAACTGAGAAAACACCGCAGCAGAAACCACCAGAAGCACGGGTCCACACAAGGTCGGACCAACGATGCCCACAGAAACTAGGCACAGCCAGGCTATAACCGCCATGCAAGCTAGGGCAACGGATAACACTTAGAAACGTCGTGAGGAAACGCCGTCAGAACAACAGCAACCAAGCCACCGCCGCTAGCAGCCAAGAGGAGGACCTATAGTCCACACGCTCTACTCGCTAGCCTAGCTCCTGCCTTCACCCCCGCGGAAGGGTGAGACAAAGCCGCCACAGAAACACACCAACACACGCAACACCGCAGCCTAGCCAAGCTGCGGCCTCACGCCTGACCTCCCTACGCGGCTCCGGAACCAATGTAGAGCGAGGCAGTGAGACAAAGGACTGGCTAGCCTGCACCGGGTAGAACTCCCGCCATCCTCGGTGTCCCAGGCCTAGCCAAGAGAGCTCTATAAACGACTCAGCGCCGCTGTCCAAACCTCGTTTTCCCCTCAGCTCCAGAGTCTGCCCTGTCGGCTGCCAACTCGAGCACACTCGTAGCCCCGAACGCTCCATCAAAGGCTACCGAGGATGGGGGTCCCAGGAAACGGAGACAACCTCTGAACGGGACAAGCCCTCAAGTGCCAAGCACCGGGCGAACAGGCGGGGCAGCACAACAAAACCATGCCGAACCGCTGGCTTGTAACCACGACAAGCCCAGCAGGCGAGAAGCACGCACAAACCCTAAAAAGGGTCGTCGGCCAACCAAACACGTACGGAAAAATTCGGAGCCTCGAAACACAACCCGCTAGCACGGAAACCCATTGCTCTGCTAATAATCGATTGACCGCCAGTCAATCGATTATTAGACAGACGTGACCCTCCTAGCACCCCTGCCAGGACACGACCACGAAGGTGTCACCTTCGGTCACTGAACGCAGGGAGGTAACCTGCCGCGTTCCCTACTAGAAGGTCCGAAGGGCAAAGCCTGCCCTGGGGCCCACACTGACACACAACTGGGCCCACGGAAGCACCCCAGACAACATAGGTACTGTCACGACCCCCAAAGCCATTACGACGCCATTGCGACGGGGAAGGGGACCGTGACAGCTACCCTGTTGCGACGGGGCAACGTGTCGCGACCGGAAAGTGCGTCGCGATAGCGACCCTTATCACGACTGCCAACCGCGTCGCGATGAGGTCGCGCCCGACTGGGCCGACGCCTCTTCTGATGTCGCGACGCGTCGAGCCATCGCTACATCAACAGAGAGGCAGACCGATGGGATCCTCAATCCCGGGGCCGCCCACGAGCTACAAACATTCCACACGGGGGAGGGGAGCATGGGGAAAGCAGTAAACACTATCTATAAACTCCAAGGGGCTCCCAATCCACTCGGATCAAGAAGGGTTCAAGCAATCCCTACCTTTCACGAAGAACGAACCCCAATGGGGCCCTTCACGACGCTCGGCCACCTCCTCCTCGCTCCACGACGCCGCTCCACCACTCCACACGAGCTCGCCGGTGCCACCACGCCCCGATCGCCGGAGGGGAACCTCCCCATCGTTGGAGAAGAGGGGAAAGGGAAGAAGAGGAGAGAGAGGAGAAAGGGGTAGCCGGCCAAGGCCTTATGTAACATCTCGGGCTTTCCGGCTTTCCATTGTGTGTGGGATGACTGGCCTTGTTGTGACGGAGGTGCTCGTCACGATAGTCATCCCTGGTGCAACCGCCTTTTGCGTCACGTTCTGGACGCGCCTGGTCAATGGGTCGTGACTGCTTTCTACTTTTTGGTCGTCTGACGCCTGTCAGAGTGGCAGGCATGGCAGACTGACCTGTCGGGTTGTCGCGGCGCCCAGGGAGGGCGCGTTTTGGTCGCAGTCTGGGCGGCCGTCGCGATAAGGTTCGTATCGCGATGCCCCAGCCCATCGCGTTCTGGGGGGAGGAGGCTAAAATCCTTGGTCGGCACCCCTTCCTCTTTTCTTTTCCCTTTTCCTCCTTTCCTCTCCTCTCCGAGGTGGAGAGGCTTCTCCCCTCTCTTCTCTGGTTGTTGGAGCTCGTGGCGGAGTGGCGGCGGCTCGTGCGGAGCTGGAGCGGCGCCGTGGGAGCGAGGAGGAGGTGGCAAGCTTGTCGTGAAGGCCCCTTGGGGGTTCGGTTTCATCTAACCGGTAGGGATTCTTGTGCCCTTTCTTGTTGGTGTGGATTGGGAGTCCATTTTGTGGAATGCATATGTTTATTGCTTTCTCCATGCTCCCCTCCCCACGGTTTTAGTGTTTGTAGCGTGTGGGGGACCCCGGGATGTGGTATCTCGGCAGTCGGCCTTCCAGTTGATGTCGTGACCACCGAGCGCGTCGCGACATCAGATAAGGCGTCGCCCCGGTCTGACGCGACCTTATCGCAGCCCGGGTGGCCGTCGCGATAAGGGTCATGTCGCGACCTTGTTTCCCGTCACGACAGTGTTGCTGTCGCGGCGTGGTCGGCTGTCACGACAAGGGTGTCGCGACCTTGTTTCCCGTCGCGACAGCTCTGTTGTCGCAACCGCTTCCCCATCGCATCAGGGCGCTTGTCGCGGTGGCCCTGACCGGAGCGATGTGATCGCGATGGGCTAGGAGGGCGTGACAAGACCTGTGTTGCCGTGGATGTTTCTGCGGCCTGTTTGGCATGTCGGCTTGTGCCCTAGAGCAGGGTTGCCCTCCGGACCTTCTGGTGGGAACGCGGCAGGTTACCGCCCTGCGTTCACTGACCGAAGGTGACACCTTCGTGGCTGTGTCCTAGCGGCGGCGCTAGGAGGCTCGCGTCTATCTAATATTGATGGTCTGGTTGCCGATTGATTATGAGAAGAGCGTTGATTTCTATGCTGTTTGGTGGTGTTCCGGTTTCTCGGGCCGTGCCGTGTGTGCCGGCGTTGGCCGACGGCCCTTCTGGAGGTTGTTCCCGGAAGGGGTGCCGTGCGTGCCTGTGCCAGCTGGGCTTGTCTTAGTTACAAGCAGCTGTGCTGTTTTTGTGGTGGTTTCCATGCCAGTTCTCTTTCTCCGGTGCTCGGCACTTGAGGGCTTGTCCGCGAGATAGGTTGTTACCGTTACCTGGGACCCCCAGCCCCGCGCGTCTGTTAGAGGGAGTTCTCCGGGCGGCGGGCGTGCTCAAGTCACGGACTTGGAGCAGAAGGGGAAAATGGTGGGGAAAGTGGCGTAGAGTCGTTTGTTGAGCTCTCTTAGCTGGTCTGGGTCTCCGAGATGGTTCTGGTGCTCTCCAGTGTGGACCAGTTAGTCCTTCTCACTGCCCTACTCTGCGTTGGTTCTGGAGCCACATAGGGAGGTCAGGAGTGGGGCCGCAGTTCGGCCAGACTGCAGTGGTTGTGGTTGCTTAGTCCACGCGTATCACTCCGACAAGAGGGGAGACCTGGACTAAGGCACTTGTGGCGGTGGCTTGGTTGTTCTTTCTATGACGTTGCTTCACACGCTATTTCCGAGCTTGGGTTATCTTTGCCCTGGTTTACACGGTGGTTGTAGCCTAGCCGTGTCTCGCTTCATTGGGCTTTTTCGGTTGGCCTTGTGGGCCGTGTGTAGTGGTTTCCATTTTGCGGGTTCTCTCAGGGTGTCTTGTGTAGACACCCAACTGCTATTTCGTTAACCCGTTCCTTGGTGCGTTCGTGGTGGCACCAGTAGGTGTAGTCCCTGACCTCATGGAGTGTCCGAGGTGCAGGTTGGTTCTGCTTGTGGACCCTCAACCTTGTGGAGGTCTGAGGTGGTCGTGCCTATGGTGAGACGTTGCTTCTCACATGGTTGTTCAGTGTCTCTCGTGGTGACACCTAGTTGTTCCTTCCTGACCTCGTGGAGGTCTGGGATGTTGGGTGTTTGTGTCGTGAGACTCTGGTCTCACGTGGTCGCTCCGGTGTTCTGTGAGCTTCTTTGTCTCGGCGGGTGTGTGCCGAGGGTTTGCTTCCGCATTGTGTTGCTCTGGCCTGACCCTGGTTGCGGGTTGTGGCATTGCTTTAGTTGTTTCCGCATGTGTTGACTCCACTGGTTCTGCGGGAGTCGTGTTTGGCCTGACCCGGGTTGTGGTCGAGGTGTTTCTCTATTTCCGCTGCTTTGTAGTACTTTGTGGTAGGCGTTTCCCACTTTACTGCTTTGTAGAGTAGTTTTGCTTCCGCTTTGTTGGAGTTCCTACTGCTCTGGCTGGTAAGGGACTGGTTATCCCTACTGAGCCTTGTTCGCGAGGCTCACCCTCTTACTCCCTTCAGGTAGGGACTCGCTGTCGTAGGAGTTTGTTGCCTAACGGTCGTGGTGGCGGTTTGTTGCGTCGTGCGTTGCCAGCAGTGTGAGTTGTGAGCGTGAGTGCTCTTGTAGCGTGAGTTGAGAGTGGCTTTTTGCAAGTCCTCAGGGTATGCCCCTTAAGGACTGCACTTTTATTTCTGTACTTGTACTTTTATTTGGGACATTTTGTACATATTTCCTTTATTAATGTACGAACTTTCTTGTTATACTTATTTGAATTCATTGCTTATCTCACTGGACTAAATTCTAACCCTTCCGGGTCTTCGGATCTGTGGGTGGCGGTGCGACCTTCGGGGGTCCCTGGCGGGGGTCCGGGAGGTCGGGTCGTTACACCTTAAGCCTTCATCACCCAGAACGCGACAGATCGCCCCGTCGCGTTAAGAACCTTAACGCGACGGGTCAACGGACCATGACAAGGACTTGCCCCCCCCCCCCCGGACGTCGCGACAATGCGACATGCCATACTGACACACCTGCCACCCTGACAGGCGTCAGACGACCGACACGACAGAAAGCAGTCACGACCCGTTGACCGGTCGCGACACCAAGACGCGACGGTCAAGTCGAACGCGACAAGAATGCGACGCACACACTCGGCGCGACAAGGATGACTGTGTCTGGCACCCCCAACGTGACACTAACGCGTCGCCCAGCCTAGACGCGTTAGTGGCCAGTCATCCCAGACAGCGGACGGAAAGCCAGGAAGCCAAGTCTTACATTCTATCCCCTTAAAACAATTTTTTCCTCGAAATTGGGGCAAGCCCAAAAGATCCCGAGGCACGAAACGAAACACAGGGACCAAATGTAAGACCAATGCGAATAAGCCACTAAGTCTCAACACGACTTCCTCGTGGCAACAATCACACCGATAAATGTGCATAGGCACACGAAGTCGGAAAACCAACGGCTCGCACAACGGGTGGAGCACACA
The DNA here is from genome assembly GCA_014218235.1 of Colocasia esculenta. NCBI lineage: Eukaryota > Viridiplantae > Streptophyta > Magnoliopsida > Alismatales > Araceae > Colocasia > Colocasia esculenta. The sequence continues at coordinate 114,365,402 of CM024761.1, read as the reverse complement.
ACCAAAAACCAATGGCTCACTCTAGCTACACACGGGGGGCGTCCGAACAGAACGACAACCCCACAGGTGTCGAGCGACGCCAAAACTAGTGTGAACAGTAGAAAACGCCAACAACAACTGCATGGATGTAGCAACCAACAGACCTCGCTGTTGGGACGAACCAATCGAAAACCTACTCTGTCGCCGGTAAAACCCGACAGAGTACACAGTTGCCGACAGCAACACAAGAAACGCCTGAAAACCTACCACAAGTCTCAGAGGAATGACCTCACGCTACTAGCAGCAGCTAGCACCGGTCACCAGCCCAACCGAGAAGCCATGCGATCGATGAGAACTAGAGCAACATCACGCTCGCAAAGGATCTGCAACACACGGAACGACATCCACTGTCACCACTAGGTCCCACCTAGACCTTCCTCGCAGTCCAACAGGGACACTAAACGCATGCGGAGAACCTCAACACGTGAAAACGGCATCCACTATCACCAATAGGTCTCATTCAGACCTTCCTCGTGGTCTGACAAGGACACCAATGCATGCGGAGCCACAAAAACTAGGAGTTACACGCTCCACAACGTGGCACATTGCGATGGAAACATGGAAGACGTCTGAGGTTAAGCCAAATCCGGACACCTCACAATGTCGACAAACCACGTGGTCGAGTACTAACAAGCCAAAAGGCCTCATCGTCACTGGACGAACTGGCAGGAAACTCCGCCATCGGCTTCTAGACTCACCAACGCCACGCACACACGAAGAACCAACAAGCGTTGGCAGCACCCCCGCCACGCACACACAGGGCTCAGCGCGAGTGCCAACGTGTCAACCACCAGAAAGATGCACAACCACATGGCAACCGAAACAACCGCAGAGGTTGAGGGCAACACGTCGACCTCAAAGGGACCCAGATCAAAGCAGGGTACCACAACCGAACACGCTCGCTCCCAAAGCGAGAAAGAAAACCTGGACATAGGCCACGACCAAAGCCTGTCGTACCACTGATAGGGCTACCTAGACAAGGCAAAGCAGCCACCCCACAGCGATAACGTTACGACCACGAGGTATAGGCCAGCACAAAGTGTCTCAGAGGCGGAAAGCTCAACGCCTCCAACACCGAGCAAACTCGCAAAACGACGCACAAATCTCACGATCAGGCACACGGCACAACACAGGGTGCTATCACAAGCACTGGGAGCCACCCAAGGTACAACACAATGCATCAAGGCTCCAGACGGTACAAAATCGAAACACTCGAGCACGAGCACACGGTGCTACCACAAGCACCAAAACTAAACGAAGTGCAACATAGGTGCACTAGCGGCCAAAATGACACGGCTAACAGGAAGGACTCTCCACAAGAGACCTGCCCAAGCCCCTCGCAAAGGACCGCAAGCCTGAAAGGGCACAACAGGCCACACCGGCCCCAGCCCTTGAGGCACAGAAACACGAAGCATCGAAAAATGCTCAAGGTGCAGCACACGCATCTACACCAACGGCCCGAGACGATACAGAGCCCACCGAAGGGGACTCACCACCAGAGACCCACAACAGAAGCACACAGAAAGCCGATAACTACTTCAACAGCGCGACAACCACATTCGCTCCAAGAAGCACACAAAACACGGGGCACTGACTCTGCCGCATGGGGAGCAAAAGCCACAGCGACTCCCTAGTGCACAAGAGCAAGAAGCACCACCTCTATCGCGACCGATAGAGAGGTCAAACACCAAACGACGACACGAAAAGCCTCCAAGGCACAAGCCGAGGCACAATCGAGCATACACCGGAACAATGCTTGCATGAGCAAGCCAAGCAAGAATTGCACGATGGAACAATACTCACGCAGCAACCTAACAGAAAACGGTACTACCTCGCCCTGAACCAACAGGGACCCAATGCCCCAAATTGTCCAGGCAGGTAGCAAGAAACCATCACGATGACAAACAGCACAAACAGATCCACCGACCCACGGTGCCACAAGGAAACGACAACACGAGGGGACCAACCAGCTCAGCCTAAAAACAACTCAAGGGAAGATGACTCCACCAGAAGGTCACAACGATGCACACCCCGGCAACACAAAACCACAAAGGAGCATCGCCACCCCGAGCAATCAACGTAAAGCAGAGGAAGAAGACACACACAACGAGTCTCTTCCACGCGCGAGAGGGAAAAACCACAATGCAAGACTGGCACTTCCATAAGAAGCACAACCAGCCAAACACCCACTACACTCACCAGACCACCATCTGGGAGAGCACACAGGGCACGAGAAACGAAGAAAATGATCCGAGCCACGGGGACACGTAGTCCCACCAGTGCAGCCGAGAAACTTGGAAACAAGCAACAGAGCGAGCTGACCAACGTAGCAGCCAGATGCACGGCCAAGCGCACAACACCTTGACCGACAATGCCCAAGCAGACTGTAACACAGATAGTCCAACCGGCAACAACGACAGCTCATCTCTACCGAGAGAGAGCAACGACAACCGAAACAATGCGAAGTGGCTCTGGGGAGAACCTCCACCAGAAACAACAAAGGGCGATCCTGGGAAGAACCTTCACCAGAATGCACACCCAACGACCAGACAACACGAACCATCAGAGAGAACACTGCGGCAAGCAGAACTGCAGAAGCAAACCAGTCCTGGGAGAACCTCCACCAGAACCACCGAGGCACCATTCTGGGAAAACTCGCTAGCCAAACGAACAGCATACCTCAGACCCTGAGGCAGCACCGCAACAGACAGAAACGAGCACGAAACAGTCCTAAGAGAAACCCTCACCAGGAAAACAGCAAACAGTTCTGAGAAACCTCACAGAACACAGGGAAACCAAGCGATGCACCTCAACCCAGAGGGCAACGCAACGGCAACCAGAAATGAACACAACACAGTTCTAGGGAAACCTCACTTCCAGCAGAACCAACAGAGAAAGACTCCGGGAGCACCTCACAAGAGCTCACAACTAGCCAGTGCCAGGCCGACAACAACCACAGGCAAGTGTCGCAGCGCTCAACCAGCGATGCAACACTGCACACAAAACATCTGCTTAGCTCGAGCAACAATGCCGACTGAGCAGAGCACAACGCACAACAGCGCACAGACAGAAAGCCATACACACAACAAATGCAACACACACCCCAATAATAAAGGGGCAGCCAACAAGGCAAAGATATCTTCCACCGGTTCCATAAGCAACAACCCTGCACCGGTGAAGGCCACGCTACACACAGGCTCTCTCAGCCTCAGCGGCACAGACACACCCAAATGCGCCGAAGACGACCAGGAGCACTGCACTTGGACTTACCTGCAACCTTCCTCTATATGAGGAAGAACAATGCCAGCAAGTCCACTGCCAACCACGCCACCACGGCGCGAACACACCGAGTGACCATACTCGCCATGCACGCGACGCAGCAGCAACAACAACCCACTGCAGTGCGCACACGAAACTTGCAAAGAAGCCGCACACCTACAAAACAATTGAAAGCACAAGCCTAACACTAGTCGGACGGTGTCATTAGCGTACTTGTACCTTTCTTTGGGACAGCTATAGTTATTACTTCCTTACACATCTCAGTAGACTCCCGCTCTGATACCAACTGTAACAACCCGACCTCCCGGACCCATGCTAGGGACCCCGAAATTCGCATCGCCACCCACAGATCCGAAGATCCGGAAGGGTTAGAAGAAATAGTCTAGTGAGATATGTACTGAATTTAAATAACCATAACAATATGTAAAATATACAAAGGTCTGTACAACGTGTCCCAAGCAAAAGCACAGGTACAAGAAGAAAGGTGAAGTCCTTAAGGGGGCATGCCCCGAGGACTTGCAAAGCACAACCCTCAGTTCACTCGGGTACAAGAGCTCACAACACTCACTCTCACTGCTGCTAACAACACATGACGCCACAGCCTCCTGCACAAACCCGTCGGACATCGAGCTCCCGCGATGAAGAGCCCCTAGCTGAAGGAAGTAGGGGGGTGAGCCTCACGAACAAGGCCCAGTAGGGATTACCAGTCCCTCACCGGCCAGAGCAGCAAGAACTCCAAAAACAAGAAACTATTGTAGAAAGCTATAAAGCAGGGAACACCTACAGCGTGGTACTACAAAGTAGTGGAATAGAATAGTACACCGCCACGACCACCAACCAAGGTCGTGGCACACACACGACTCCCGTAGAAACAAAAAGAGTCGGGCACAAAGCGGAAGCAGCCCTCGGCACACCCGCCGAGACCACGCAACAACCAGGTGAGAACAACGTCTCATCGCAAGCACGGCCACCTCAGACCTCCACAAGGTCGAGGGCCCACAAACAGAACCACCCGAGACCCTGGACACACCACCAAGTCGGGAAGCCACATGGGCTGGTGCCACCACGGATTGGCACCCAAGGACAGGACCACAGAACCAAGAGAACACCGAAGCAGAAACCACCAGAAGCACAGGTCTGCACAAGGCCAGACCAACGACGCCCATGGAAACTAGGCACAGCCAGGCTATAACCGCCATGCAAGCTAGGGCAATGGATAACACTTAGAAACGTCGTGAGGAAACATCGTCACAACAACAGCAACCAAGCCACTGCTGCTAGCAGCCAAGAGGGGGACCCGTAGTCCACACGCTCTACTCGCTAGCCTAGCTCCTGCCTCCGCCCCTGCAGAAGGGTGAGATAGAGCCGACATAGAAACACACCAACGCACGCAACACCGCAGCCTGGCCAAGCTGCGGCCTCACGCCTGACCTCCTACGTGGCTCCGGAACCAACGTAGAGTGAGGCAGTGAGACAAAGGACTGGCTAGCCTGCACTGGGTGGAACTCCGGCCATCCTCGGTGTCCCAGGCCTAGCCAAGAGAGCTCTACAAACGACTCAGCACCGCTGTCCAAACCTCGTTTTCCCCTCAGCACCAGAGTCTGCCCTATCGGCTGCCAACTCGAGCACACTCGTAGCCCCGAACGCTCCCTCAAAGGCTCCCGAGGATGGGGGTCCCAGGCAATGGAGACAACTTTTTAACGGGACAAGCCCTCAAGTGCCAATCACCGGGCGAACAGGAGAGGCAGCACAACAAAACCACGCCGAACCGCTGGCTTGTAACCACGACAAGCCCAGCAAGCGAGAAGCACGCACAAACCCTAAAGAGGGTCGTCGGCCAACCAAACACGTACGGAAAAAGTTGGAGCCTCGGAACACCACCCGCCAGCATAGAAACCTGTCACTCTGCTAATAATCGATTGACCACCAGTCAATCGATTATTAGACAGATGCGACCCTCCTAGCACCCCTGCCAGGACACAGCCACGAAGGTGTCACCTTCGGTCACTGAACGCAGGGAGGTAACCTGCCTCGTTCCCTACTAGAAGGTCCTAAGGGCAAAGCCTGCCCTGGGGCACGCGCCGACACACAATCGGGCCCACGGAAGCAACCGAGACAACACAGGTACTGTCGCGACCCCCAAAGCTATCGTGACGCCATTGCGACGGGGAAGGGCACCGCGACAGCCACCCTATTGCGACGGGGCAATGCGTTGCAACAGCAACCCTGTCACGACCGGAAAGCACGTCGTGACAGCGACCCTTATTGTGACCGCCAACCGCGTCACGATAAGGTCGTGCCCGACCGAGCCGACACCACTTCTGATGTCGCGACACGCCAAGCCATCGCGACATCAGCAGAGAGGCAGACCGACGAGATCCTCGATCCTGGGGCCGCCCACGAGCTACAAAGATTCCACACGGGGGAGGGGAGCATGGGGAAAGCAGTAAACACTATCTATAAAAAAATAAATAATAATAAAAGCAATTAGAAAATCAAAGAAAAGTGAATTAAATAAAAACCCGTCAAATGAAAATAAGTAATGGGCTTTATTAAATGGACCATTATAAATTAGTGGGCAAAAATAGATATTTTAAAAAGGGGAATAATAGAGAAATACTCAAAATTCGTAACTAGAATATTACTAAAATAGAAAAGAGATATTTAATGCATTAAATAGCTAGTTTAAATTAGGATCGGATTCCAAAACCTACCTTAATGGGTTGGCCACGAAATCCTCTCTCTCCCAACCCAAATAGGAGATCTCTTGCTTAAAAAGGGGAAGAAAAATAGGAAATTCAGAATTTAATAGGAATTAGACTTAAACTAGGAAAGGGAATAGGGAGAAACTTAAATACTTCTCTTAAACCCTCATGGCCAGCCCTAGCTCGTGCCAAGAGGTTCCTGGACCAGGAGGAGAGGGAGGAGGAAATTCGTGGAGAGGAAGGATCTCTCAAGTTCTTCCCCGAGTTCTTCAAATCTTAACCCTAGAAGAGGAAAACGATCAAAGGTAGGCATTCTCACAAGCATAAACCATGAAACATTTTTGTAGGATGTCTCGTCTATCAGGAATAAAAGCCCTTTGGTTTCATAATTTTCCATCAAGCATATCTTTCGTTCTTGATTTTTCATGTTCTGCAACTGACATGACACTGAACCCTCTTCTTAACTCTTGATCTCCTTGTATACTCAGCCCCATGCCACGAGATTTTTACTGTAGGAACTGATGCATGTTAGGCATCCTTTGCCCCTAAAAGCCCTAAATTTGATTCATCCTATCTTGCAAATTTAATCGTTGATCTCAACTATGTACTGTTTCATGATCATCATGAATACCCGTGTTTAAAACATGTCCAAACCCTGATTATTTTCCAATTCCTATTTATTGTAAGTACCCATGCATGTCTAGGTCATTTTGCAACTAGTTTCATGATTTTTCGTTGACTATACAATTAGTTGTGATTTTCTGAACCATACTGTGTCAAATAGGGTAAGTTCTGGCCCGTAATCCAATGTAATGTCCTTTCCCTGTCGGACTCGGGAGCAGACCCTGTGAACGCGACGGCCCGATAGGCCGCATTCACAAGGGTTGTCACGACAGTGCCCTCTGTCGCGATCTTATCACGATAGGGCCTGTCGTCGCGATCTGCTGCCCGACCAGACTAAGCCTGTCGCGACCCGTACAAGCACCCGTCGCGATCTCCGTTGACCCCGTCGTGACCCTCATCAGGGTACGTCGCGATCTGGGTTCTTTTTGCAAGAAACCCCCTATCTCAGCAATGCTTGATTATCTACAGTGTTGTACTCGTGTTTAACAGTCATACATACATAAAATAACACTTGTTATAAATTAAACATTTGTATGATTAAAATACATGCACATGATCTTTTCTATCTACAATTTCATGACACTTACACACACTTTGAACCATCCAATTATGGCATAATTTGGCATGAAACTATTTAAAAATACATCTGGTAATTTATGTAATTAAATTACCTTATACTTATCTATCGTTTCTCGCGATGTTTTGGGAAGACCGATATCGACGCTCCACTGTTCTAGAACTCCTCTAGAACGTCGAGCACTTGTTTCTATATACACTCTTGCTTGACTTGGACGAACTCTCCGTCGGATACTCCATCTGCCGGACTAGTAAGTCTTTGATCAAGGCCTCCGTAAGTCTCATCTGTCCATGGATTCCCACATAGACGACGAGCCAGTTGTACCCTAACACCTATGATACCCTTTAGGGATCTATATGATCCAAACGGCTATTAGAAGTTCACTCTCATCTTGAATCACATCGGACCTCTGGACTTGTGCTTAACATGGCCAGCGGAAGGGTCGTGAGTTCCACCTGACTGCCAACACCAAGTGCGCGTGTTGTGCAACTGTTACTATCGCCTGTTTACCTGACGCGTTACGTGAAATGTCCACTAGCTCTCATCTATACCCTACTCGCTCGTCTATTCACGTTCACTCTACTATCTCGTCTATTCATATAGTGCTCTCGTCTACTTCTTGGTACTCTATATTGGCCATTGACTGATTGTCTAAAGATAAACAATATAACTAATGCCTGGCAATATATAAAGGGCCCGATCTGGTCCTGGGATGTGCGCCCGAAAGTGCTAGTGCCCATGGGAGTTAAATGATCAGAGTGTTTGGCATTACACTCAAGTGCTATCTATCGTGACTATCTAAATGACAATCAAAAGTGTTATGTTCTCTCGTTGTCCATTGACAACAAAGTGCTATGCTATACTCATTGTGCTATGCTATACTCGTTGTGCTATCTGTGCTATGGCCATCTTGCTATACTTGACATTGTGCTATCTTGCTATTATTGTGCTATTCCCGACACTTGTGCTATTTTTGGAAAGTCTATGTTTGGAAAGTCTTGCTATTTCATTCACGTACTGCCCTACTATATTTTTACTTGACACTCTCTACCATTTTGTCATTAGTTACTCTGCCTTTAAATGCATTAATTACTTAAAGCCTGCTTGAGCCTGAGATTTAAGTCCTACTGGGCGATGTTCGCTCACCCTGCGTTATTTGTTGTTGTGAACTCAGGTGAGACCGAGGATGAACCATACACTCAAGAGGATGGGAATGACCTGGAGTGATGGTGTTGACCTATCATAAGTCCATTTTCTCAAATTTTGTGACTTTGTGTATGATGGTGTCGACCTATCATAGGCATAGTGTCGACCTTGCCAGGCAGAAGATTTCATATTTTTGTTCCTCTAAAATATTGGTTCCTTCACTGCATTTGTTTTATTCGTTTTGTTCAATTTTTTATTGTAAGTAATTTTTGTTGTTTCTCCCTTCTTATTTTCTTGTTTATTTTTCCCAATCATTTTCCTTATTGAGGTGGATGCTTCTGAAATTTTTGAAGAGGTGAAAGTGATGGTTTTCAATCCAACCTCCTTCTTCTTTGAGGGATTAAATCCTAACCCTTCCTTGTTGAAGTTTACTCTTGTTCCTAGTAAAGCTTCAAGATTGTTTTTGCCACTAACAAATCTTTCAAATCTTCCTGTCTTTTGGTCATTTCTTTTTGCAAAACCTCAAGATCCTTTTCAATTCAATATTGACACTGTTTAAGGCAACATTTTTCTCAGCTGTAAGAGCTATTTCATTAATACTTTCAATATTTTGAATCTTCAGTTCATTAACAACTTCTTTTAGAGCATTAATTTCTTGAGTGAATTCTTTTTCTTTCTCTTCTATTAAAGTGTTTTAAGCAAGATGATTTATCTTTCTCTTGAGCATTTTATTTTCCTTTTTGAGTTCATCATATTGGTCCAACAGTTCAAAATAAACATGCTCCCAGTCATCCAAAGTAAAATCTTTGAAAGGAGAACTCACCTCTTCTTCTTCTCCTTCTTTTTCTCTGGCCATCAAACATAGCTTTGATTTCGTGTCTTCAGCATCTGAACTTTCTTCTTCTTCATCTTCTTCTTCCTTCTCCAGGTTCCCATCATGGCCTTCTATTTGTTTCTGTTCCACCTTGGTTGAGTTTTCTTCTGAATCTCCAGACATTCGGACTTGACATGTCTTGGTTTCCTGCAGTTGTAACAAACAATTCTATCAGACTTCTTATTTTCATTCAATTTGGGTTTTGAAAAATTATTTACTTGTGATTTTTTTTTCAGAAAAGCCTTACTTTCTTTTCTCAAGAATTTTCTGAACTTCCTAGTTATCAAAGCAAACTCACCTGAATCATCTTCAGAAGTAGATGATTCACTTTCTTCAATGGCCTCTGTAGTGCTAGGACTTTCTTTGAGAGCAAGAGGCTTCTTCTTCTTCACATCTTCTTCATTTCTTTTCAATCCCAGCTCATAAGTCATTAAGGAACCTATCAATTCATCTACAGTGGTTGTGATAAATTTCTAGACTCTTCAATAATGGTAGCTTTAGTGTGCCAAATAGGTGTCAGGGATCTAAGAATCTTTCTAACCAGCTCTTTTTCAGTGTAGACTTTACCTAAGTTCTTAAGTCCATTTGTTAACAAAGTTAACCTACCATACATTTCAGAGATAGTTTCATCATGCTTCATCTTAAAAGCCTCATATTCTGAAACTAGTATATTAGCTTTAGTTTCCTTTACCTTAGATATGCCTTCATAGATTACCATGAGGCGATTCCAGATCTCTTTTGCACTTGAGCATAATGACACTCTTGAGAACTCAGTTGGATGCAGTGAACACTGCATTATGTTCATCACACACCAGTTGGCATTTGATTTCTTAATCTCTTCCGGAGTCCACTTCTCTTCATCCTTAGACAGCTCATAAGGTCCATTGCTCACCACCTTCCATATTTGATGATCTTGACCTCGCAAGAACACCTGCATATGAGTTTTCTAGTAAGCATAATCAGTACCATCGAAATAAGGTGGTCTATTCACAGTGTCGCGCCCCGATATTTAGCAGCTGAATAAATACCGGGAGACGTGAATGATACAAATAGACGTATCACAGTTGAATAGTGCAGAGTCACAATTGAACATAAGAACACGTTTGAGACTATAATATGGTCACCAAAAGTATACTTTATTCCATTTCCTTCAACTAGTTACAACCTTACATAAGAAGAACCGACCAAAAGGGTTCATTATTCTGATGAAAAATGTTTCTCTATCACATAGACTATTCAAATATCTATTCCTAATACTTCATCTTCTCAATGTCGGGTGCTCATCACTCTTGCCCTGCCCCATCAGACTCCTCTGGTTCATCATCACTACCTGAAAAGGACAGGATGATAGGGTGAGCGAACTAGCTCAATAGGATTTACATCTCAATATTGTGCGGGCACTAATATACATGATTAACATTTTTAATAGGTAGATATACACATGAACATGATGACAATGCATGCTTTTCTAACAAGTTGAATAGAGGAATAGAATCGATGACATATCAAATCAAATATCGAATTACATATACAATGGACAGGTAGTTCAAGAGTAGAATCATATCAAAATGAATTGGCCATATTCATACAGATCTCATGTATTCACATGAACAGACTTATCATATCAAACATATCATGTCAAATGAAGGCACGTTCCCACAAATCTTGCTTATTTGTTTGTGCTATGCCAAGCACCAAAAGTCCATACTCCCGCGGTTAATAAGTACGTTGGGGCGCTCCTCCCCAGGACCAGAAAGGGCCCCTATTGCACAGGCATTAGTCAAATAGACCGAAGTCCCAGATTGTGCCGAACAAACATATTCATATTATGACCACAGAGTTTCAATAATAAGCTCAATGTAATAAGAACATGATCATCATAGAGTCAAGGTATGACAATAGCTCAAGAGAACAAAAGGGCAGTATAACGACGTATCTTATGTTTCATAATTCGTTAGTGTCTTGACATGAGGATGACTAATGACAGATCGTATGCGGAACATGTGCTCTCTATCTCCAGGGTACTTCATGGTACAACCAGCTCGGCCTCTATGTGGGAATCCATAGAGAGCGGAGACTTACGGAGGTCTTAAGGAAAAGATCGCTAGTCTTGCCGATTCGAAATGACTGACAGAAAGCTCTCAATTCCCCAAGAAGGGTGTGCCTATTCGTGCAAAGGTGTAAGTGACGTGTCACGGATCTTTCCTAACATGTATGCAAGTTATGAACAAATAATTTAACCATCGGAAAGCATATAGCTAAAGAAAACTTATATACAAATCATGATAGCAACTTAACTAACGAGTCCATACTAACATGTATTCATCCACATATTCACATCAAATTCTTATCATTTCAATTTCATAACAAGCTAGATCACAAGATAATAGTCAATGTTCATAAGAGAAAATCACATATCATACATTAGAATCATATTCATGTTCCTTACTGTTTTCACATGGGTTGATTACTTTTAGGTCCATGCATACTATGTAACATGATGCAACATGCTAACAGACCCAACAACTAAACATGCTGACATTTAGACAAACACAGTAATCAGGGTGTGATATTCATGCAACGCCTATATCTCTCTATCTACTGACATTTAGATAAAACTCTAAACATGAAAAATGTCGAGGACATTATTGGAAGAACTTTTGTGTTGAGGGTTAGGTCTGATTCGGTCTATAATGGCGTGTAACACAGGAAAAACGTAAGAAAGCCCTAAACATATGTGACTTCATTGCGACTTATATGTCAGGCCCGTAACTTGAGATCTACTGATATTTAGACAAAATGTGTAACATGAAATATGACTAGACGACTAGTAGAAGAACTTTTATGTTGGTGGATTGACCTAATTCGGTCTCTAATCTTGTGAAAACATGAAGAATGTACAGTTAAGTGCAATCCGAAAATGCAGTATCATACAGTGACTCTCTTACTAAGCTTGTAACTCTCTAATTAATGACATTTAGACAAAACGTTCAACATAAAGGATGACCATAACACTAGTGGAAGAACCTTTATGTTGAGGACTTGATCTAATTCGGTCTTGAATCTCGTGAAAAATAGGAAGAACATAAAGCTAAGTGCAGCCCGAAATCGCAGTATTATGCAGGGACTCTCTTACCACGCTTATAACTCTCTAACTAAAGACTTTTAGATAAAACATCCAACATAAAAGATGATCATGACTACTAGTAGAAGAACTTTGATGTTGGGGATTTAGTCTAATTCGGTTTTCAATCGCATGCATGATAAGAAGAACGGAAAAAGCCCTAACTGTGCGCGACTTAGGGAAAACTACTAATACACAATGTATACTCCATGAAAATTAGTCAAATCAAGTGAAAATGAACCTAGACTCGAAGATCTACATGATGGTGTTAGTTTTATTTAATCTTGGCCCAAGAACACCTACCTTTGAACGCTAAGAACTCCCTGCAGGTTCTTGGGTCGATGTAGAGCGAGGTTGAGGAAGACCACGTTTTCCCCAGCCTTTCTTCACTCCTCCGGCGCCCCAAACTTGCTGCTCACGACCCCAACTTGTTGCTAACCCTTCCCTAAACGTTTTTTGGAGTTCTTATAGTTTTAGGGTTCTATTTCATGTCCTAATGGCACTAGGAAAGGGGGCTGCGAATTCTACTTCCTACTTTCCAAAATCTAGGATTCTCTCACCCAAAGGAGGTAGCAAAGGTTTAGGAAACCACCTCTTAGGGTTGGGTCCGATTTTGGCTTACCTTACATGACTAATTACCCTAATTTTAACCCTAAATTGTCCTCCCTAATTATTGCATAATTACATATACAAATTTCTGGGTATTTTATTGTCCCAATTTTTATCCTTGGGCCAAATGTGCTCCATTGGCCCAATCTTGTTAATGGGTTATTAATACATGATGTTGGAAGTCTCTCCAACATGTTTATTTAATTTATGGTCGGGTTACTTTTCCACGTTAACAATTTTCCGACTTAGTTTCCTAATTCGGATAACTTGGTCACGTGTGACATATACTCGGCCAATCAGATTTTCCGTTGCATGAATTCCTTCGTGGAACGCTTAGGGATAATATTTGGGGTTTGTTTATAATTTTAACGGAATTTTCCGATGTGTTTTCTCACATACGATAGTGGTACGTAAGTTCTATCATTCCGATAATACGGAAGTTATTTATTTACTAATTTCATACTTGAATTTGTTCATGGGTCATACGTTGTCCATTGATCCAATTTCTTTTATGGACTATCCCCACATATTGTTTGGAGTCCACCATAAATTTCTCATTTAGTTTATGATCTCATTTTATACACCTGATAATGGGTTGTCCAACTTATTTCCTAATTACGATAATAAGTCACACTAACTCTTAAATATACCTCAAGTGACTTTTATTGACCCAAACTTCTTGATGGATCATTAGAGGATATTATTTGAAGTCCATCTATGATTTTTATTTAATTTTTGACTCATCTAAGTATGTGTGATAATGATTTTCTCATTTATTCTCTGATTACGATACTCAGTCGCAAAACGCCTTAAACTTGGACCATCCTATTTTTCTTTGCACGAATTTATTCATGGGTCATTAGGGAGCATTATTTAGAGTTGAACTATGGTTTTTATGAAATTTCCTAATGAGTTTTTTTTTTGTATGTACGATAGTGGCACGTGCATTTTTGCTATTTCGTAAATATTGAATATATCGTTTTCGATTTATTTATAATTTTCTAATTACCAAATTTCTAGGGTGTTACATCCTCCCCCACTTAAGGAATTTGGTCCCCAAATTTACACATAATGGTATAGTTCGTACCTGAGAATAGTACTGGGTGATTTTTCTTCATTCTTTCCTCCAATTCCCAGGTAACGTTGGTAACTCTGTCTCGACTCCATTGGACCTTCACCATAGGTATGGTACGATTTCTGAGTTGTTGAATCTTTCGATCCAATAGCTTGACCGGCTTCTCTTCATAGGTCAGGTCCTCCCGAATCTCTAAGTCTTCATGGTTGATTACATGGTCGGCATTGAATAGATACTTCCTTAGCATGGAGATGTGGAATACATTGTGCACGTTTTCCAACTATGGAGGTAGTGCAAGTCTATACGCCACTTGACCAATCCTTTCCAGAATTTCAAATGGTCTGATAAATCTGGGACTCAACTTTCCTTTGATCCCAAATCTTTGAATTCCCCTTGAAGGTGAGACCTTTAAGAAAACATGTTCGCCAACCTAAAATTCTAGTTCTCTCCTTCTCTTGTCTGCATAACTCTTCTACCTGGATTGTGCTATCTTCAGACATTCCCTGACAATCTGAACCTTCCTGACGGTTGCTTCAATTAAGTCGGGTCTCATCCATTGGTTCTCCCCAACCTCTTCCCAACAAAGGGGTGATCTGCAACTCCTGCCATATAAGGCCTCAAACGGTGCCATCTTGATACTTTCCTGATAGCTATTGTTGTATGCAAACTCCATCAAGTATAACTGATCGTCCCATCGTCCTCTAAAATCTAGCACTAGAGCATGAAGCATATCCTCCACAATTTGATTGGTCCTTTCGGTTTGTCCAACAGTCTGAGGATGAAAGGTAGTACTAAAAGTTTAGTTTAGTACCCATTGCTGCTTGTAAACCCTTCCAGAAGTGTGAAATAAATCTAGGGTCCCGATCCGATATTATGTTAGATGGAACCTCATGCAATCTAACTACTTTCTTAACATATAGTGCAGCCAATACATCCACTAACCAGGTACTCTTAATCGACAAGAAATGAGCCGACTTAGTCAATCGATCAACTATTACCCAAATTGTATCCATTCCACCTCTGGTCTTGGGCAATCCCATGATAAAATCCATGCCGATGCTATCCCACTTCCATTTGGGATTTCTAGTGGTAGCAATCCACCAGCTGTACGGAAATGCTCAGCCTTGACTTTCATGCATGTCAAACAGTATGATACATGATCGGCCACATCCCTCTTCATGTTTGGCCACCAATACGACCTTTTTAAGTCTTGGTACATCTTTGTTGATCCAGGGTGGATCGTGTACTTGGATTGATGTGCTTCATTTAATAACCTCTTCTTGAGATCTCCATGATAAGGGACACATGTTCTTCCTCGGAATTGTAACCTTCCATCAACTGATAGAGAAAAATCAGGTCTTTGTTCTAGCTTCTCCCTGATCTCCACTAAGAATGGATCCTGTAAGGTCTCGGGTCTTTGCGGATCCTTATTGGGTCTTTTAGAGGTTCTGTGTGGTCGACGACAAGACCATTGTCGTTGACTTGGGGTTGACAGCCAGGGCTAGCCGTTGACTTGGTGTCAGTATCCAGCGATGTGGACGTTTGAGGTTGAACTCAACGGCATGTGATCTGGACGTCAAGTCTTTGGCGGTTCAGTAAGCGGCTAGAGAGGTGGACGTCAACTGGTCAGACCTGTTGAAATAGGGCAGCCCGAGAGCAGAGCTTTTCCTTCTCTTTTCCTCTCCTTCCCTCCACCTTTGCTTTTCTCAATTTCCTCAGCTTCTGATGGTTGATGGGAGCTCGTGGGAAGGCTCTGGATCGCGTGACGGTGCTTGATCGAGCGGGAAACGCGAGATTTTGGTGCGATTCGCGCGGAGTCTTCGGGGGGGTTCCGGCACGATTAGTGGCTGTTTGGGGGTTTATAAAGCGTTCTGAGGTAGGGGCTTAACTCCCACAACCATCCTTAGCAATCCAGCATGCTAAACTGTGTGAATCAGTGTGCGAATTGTGGTTTAGGGTTGGGTTGTACCATGCCGGAATTGTGGGTGTTTTGGACAATCTAGGCGTTAGACTGTTTAATTCTGATATTCTGGTAGTATAGATTGATGAGAGGAAGTGTTTCCCTCCATCAGTCGAAGTTCTGTTGGGTGATTCTGCCCAATTGAACTGATTCGGCTCAGTTCTGGGTTTAGGGGACTGAAGAGCTTAACGTCCACATCTGTTGACGTTGAGATCTTCAGGGGTGATATTGACGACATGGTCGATGGCCGTTGAGTTATGGTTAACGACATGATGAGTGCCGTTTAATTCTTATTGGTGGCAATCGATATGGCCGTTAATACCCTGTGTCCCAGCAGGCTTGAGTGTTGTGTTTCAAGGCGATTGACATATGATGTCCGCCTTGTTTACACATGTGGGCCAGACTTAGAGTGTGGCTCCGCCTGTGCATAGGAGTAGTTGATTGTGGCACGAGGTGTTTACCTACTGTACGGGGTTTCAGACGTTGAGTGTGTTCCGTCTGTTGTACGCACATTGCGTTACCGTGTACCCGTTTCTGTTGTGTTACCTAGGCGTGGGTGCGACTCCGTCTAGACGACTAGCGAGTGGTTGTCCTCCGCTAGTGAGCCAGGACACCGAGTGCGACTCTGTCCTGTGCGTACTCCTTGTGGTGGTTTTGAGCCGGTCTCCGTGGAGCCCCTTCTCTACCGCTAGGGTCAAGCATAGGGGAAAAATCGGTCGTGGACCAGACGCGAGAGAGAGCGTCTGTAGTGTGCACACGTGGCTGGGGTTGAGAGCCTCTGTGGTGACGGGACGCCGAGCCACAGACCCTAGCTGAGTCCTACTTACTGTGTGTGTGTGAGTGTGTGTTACTGTGCCGCGAGGTTTACAGTTTTGTGTTGTGGTGCGACGTGTACTTACTTTCAGTTTTACTTTCCGCACTTTAGTTCTGTTGCCGGTGGGGTTACTTTTCCCTACTGGGTCTCTTTTCTTGAGACTCACTCCCCTCCCTTTCAGGTGGGTCTTCGTCGACTCCCGTTCCAGGCGAGTCTAGCCACTCCGGTGTTGGTGCTCCTTAGCTGCAGTGAGTAGTACTTTTTGTTGTACTTCTGTACTCTGTATCTTGCTCAGACTCTGAGTTATATATATTATGTTCATAGTGGAATTTTTACAGCTTTGCATGGTGTGTATCTTCTTACATATAGTCTCCTCGGACGTTCACTTCCTACCCTTCCAAGCTTGTCTCGTGGGTTAGCGGGTCAGAATTCGGGTTACTGGTTGTTACTGGTAATGCGGATTCTGGGTCGTTACAGTTTGGTATCAGAGCCTGGTCTGATGAGATATATATATAAGGAAATACCCATCATGTTAACTCAGAGTGTAAAGAGTACAGCTGCAGCTATCTATTTAGCCCGGAGTTAGTTAGTATATTTATGTGTGTATTTTTGTTCTGTGTATAGTACTATGGCACCTAGGCGACGTCCTAGAGAGGGAGTGGCTGAGCAGGTGACTCGTCAGGAGGCTGGAGATGCTCCGCCACCTCAGCAGACGTAGCCTTTGCCACAGGACCCACACAGTGGTATTGCTCCGCCGCCACCTCCACCTCAGGTAGCTCAGGGATTAGACATGACTCGATTTCTTGAGGGGATGGCTCAGTTTGTAGCTCAGCACCGTGACGCGCCGGTACCCCAGGGTGGTACTGGGAAGGTGTTGAGAGAGTTTTTGCAGTTTCAGCCTCCTCAGTTTTTGGGCCAGCCTGATCCAGATGCAGCGCGGGCATGGTTAGATGCAGTGGAGCGGACTTTTCGCTCCATGGAGTGTGTTCCCGAGGAGCGAGTGCTGTTAGCCAGTTACCAGTTGCAGGCGCAGGCGTTGACTTGGTGGTCCGCTGAGTGGGAGACTACTTTTCAGTCTCGTCCACTTTGACAGATTCCGTGGCAGGAGTTTGTCGTTTCTTTTGAGAGAGCCTTCTGTCCTACTTACGTCCGGACGGAGAGATTGTACCAGTTTCTGGACTTGCAGCAGAGGGACTTTACTGTAGTGCAGTACAGGGCCAGATTTGTAGAGTTAGGGCGTTATGCTCCGCAGATTATGGGAGATGAGGGTCTGAGGACTCAGCAGTTCGTGAGAGGCTTGAGGCCAGAGCTCAGGCAGGCGCTGATAGTTGCTCGTGTCACAGACTTGGATGCGGCCTATCAGACAGCGGCAGTGTTGGAGGCAGACACTTTGCGGACTCGTGCTCGGAGTGCAGAGGTTCAGACACAGGTAGTTCCTTCTCAGCCTCGACAGCAGCAGGGTAGTGTGCAGACGACCCCGAGGACTGCGACTTCCTACGCGTCCACTTCTACTGGGACGACGGCGAAGTCAGGATCTCGAAGGAAGTTTCGGCGTGATAGGAGGCAGGCAGAGCAGAGACAGCAGTCGGTTGGGAGTGTTCAGCAGCCGACAGGTCAGCCTTCGCAGCAGGTACAGCGTACTTTTGCTGGTCAGTGTTACCGGTGTGACCAGATGGGTCACATGGCGCGAGATTGTCCTTTGCTACCTCGTGTGCCGCAGCAGCAGACCCAGTCACAGCCCCGAGTGCAGCAGCAGCAGCAGCAGCAGGCACCTGTGCAGCAGCGTCAGCAGACCGGAGGTTCGGGTGGGTCGAGAGGTAGAGGTCGTGTTACTCACTTGACCCGTGCAGACGCGGAGGCAGCTCACCTAGTGGAAGGTACTGTTTCAGTTTTTGGTTGTAAGATTGTTGCTCATTCAAGATGACAGCAGATAGTTCATACAAGGTCACTTACTGGGTCTGAAGCTCTCATTCCGGTGCCTCTCACTCTTTTGTGTCTGAGGAGTTTTTAGACTCCCTTGGAGAGTTGAGTTCGGGAGAGTCTGTTGAGTTAGCAGTAGAGTTGCCGACAGGGGACTTTGTCCTTACGTCCTACTGTCTTGAGGAGGTACCTGTGCAGTTGCAGGATCAGTGGTTGTCAGCTCGTTTGTTTGCTCTGCAGTTACATGACTATGATGTGATTTTGGGTATGGACTGGTTAGAGCGGTATGGTGCAGTGATGGATTGCCAGAAGAAGAGGGTGCACTTGCGGATACCTGGGGAAGCGGCGTTCTACTTCCAGGGTATCGTACCTCTTACTTCTCGCTTTTTAGTTTCTGCTTTGAGGGCAGGGAGGTTACTTGCTTCTGGTTGTCAGGGTTTCCTAGTTTCTGCAGTTACTCTTGACCAGATTACCTCGGGAGTGGGAGACATTCCCGTAGTGTGTGAGTTTCCGGATGTTTTTCCGGAAGAGTTGCCTGGTCTACCGCCAGAGAGAGAGATTGAGTTTACTGTAGAGTTGGTTCCTGGCACTATACCTTTTGCTCAGACACCGTACCGTATGGCACCAGCAGAGTTGAGGGAGTTGAAGAGGCAGCTTGAGGAGTTGTTGGAGAAGGGCTATATTCGTCCTAGCTTTTCTCCGTGGGGGTCACCTGTTTTGTTTGTCCGGAAGAAGGATGGTAGCCTGAGATTGTGTATCGATTATAGGAAGCTAAATCAAGTGACCATCAAGAATAGGTATCCTTTGCCTAAGATTGATGATCTCTTTGATCAGCTTCAGTCTGCTCGTGTCTTTTCGAAGATTGACTTGAGGTCGGGCTACTATCAGTTGCGGATTAGAGATTCTGACATTGAGAGGACTGCTTTTCGGACCAAATATGGACACTTTGAGTTTTTGGTGATGCCGTTTGGGCTCACCAATGCTCCAGCGGCCTTCATGGATCTGATGCACCGGGTGTTCCACCAGTTCTTCGACCGGTTTGTCGTAGTGTTTGTTGACGACATTCTGGTGTACTCTGCTCTGGAGGAGGAACACGCCGAGCACCTGAGGATCGTGTTGCAGACTTTGCGAGAGCACCAGTTGTATGCCAAACTTAGTAAGTGTGAGTTTTGGCTACAATAGGTTCACTTTTTAGGGCACGTGATCTCAGGTGAGGGAGTTTCGGTAGATCCAACGAAGGTTGAGGTAGTTTTGCAGTGGGAGAGTCCCAGATCTGTGTCTGAGATTCGTAGCTTTTTGGGTTTGGCAGGTTACTACCGCAGGTTTGTTCGAGACTTTTCTCAGGTTGTTGCACCCTTGACTCGGTTGACGAGAAAGGGAGTTCCGTTTGAGTGGTCGGAGCAGTGTGAGCAGAGCTTCATAGAGTTGAAGCGACTGCTTACGTCAGTGCCAGTTCTTGCCTTACCTTCAGGTGAGGAGGGTTTTGAGGTTTGCACAAATGCTTCAAGTGTTGGTTTGGGTGCGGTTTTAATGCAGCAAGGCCGAGTGGTGGCTTATGCGTCTCGCCAGCTTAAGTCCCACGAGGAGAGTTACCCGACCCACGACCTAGAGCTCGCAGCTGTGGTGTTTGCTTTGAGGATTTGGCATCTTTACTTGTACGGAGTGAGTTTTGTAGTCCGTACCGACCACCAGAGTTTGAGATATGTGTTTTCTCAGAGGGATCTGAATATGAGGCAGCGTCGATGGATGGAATATCTGAAAGACTATGATTTCAGCATTGAGTATAAGCCTGGAAAGGCGAATGTGGTTGCAGATGCCTTGAGTAGGAAAGCACAGATGAGTCATCTGATGCTTAGAGAGTGGCAGTTGTGGCAGTCTGCGACAGAGGGGTCTTTCAGAGTTTCGTCCAGTCGTCGTCAGTTTGTGTTGGGCAGTTTGTTAGCGGCTCCCGCCGTTGTGAGACAGGTTGCTGAGGCTCAGCAGGTAGATCCCGAGTTGCATAGTGTGTTGCTTCTCCCAGAGGTTGAGCTTTGCGAGGACGGGACTGTTAGGTTCTGAGATAGACTCTATGTTCCTGTTGAGGAGTCTATCAGGAGAGTTGTGTTGCAGGAGGCACATGGTTCTAAGTACTCGATTCATCCAGGGTCGACCAAGATGTATCACAGGTTGAGACGTCAGTTTTGGTGGCCTGGGATGAAGAGAGACATAGTGGCTTTTGTTGCTAGGTGTTTGGTCTGTCAGCAGGTGAAGGCCGAACATCAGCGTCCGGGAGGACTTGTGCAGCCGTTAGAGATTCCGATGTGGAAGTGGGACCATGTGACGACTGACTTTGTTTGTGGTTTGCCGAGGACAGTTGGAGATTTTGACAGCATTTGGGTTCTTGTGGACAGATTGACGAAGACTGCCAGATTCTTGCCTGTCAGGACTAGTTGGGATGTGAGTAGGTTGGCCGCGTTGTACGTAGAGCGAATTGTTCCTTTGCATGGAGTGCCGATCTCTATTGTGTCAGACAGGGATCCTCGCTTCACTTCTGGGCTCTGGCGCAGTTTCCAGAGAGCCTTGGGGACAGAGTTAGCTTTTAGTTCCGCCTACCACCCTCAGTCAGACGGTCAGTCAGAGCGGACTATCCAGACCTTGGAGGACATGCTTAGAGCTTGCTGTCTGGAGTGGCAAGGGTCGTGGACACTTGCCATTGGTCGAGTTTGCATATAATAATAGCTATCACTCTAGTATCGGTTTGGCACCATATGAGGCTTTGTACGGACGACCGTGTCGCACTCCTCTTGACTGGTTCGAGGTTGGCGAACGGGTTGTCACGGGGCCAGAGTTGGTACAACAGGCAGTTGAGGTAGTTCAGCTTGTGAGACAGAGGCTTCAGTCAGCTCAGAGTCGGCAGAAGAGTTATGCAGATCAGCGCAGACGACCGCTCGAGTTTCAGGTAGGGGACCAGGTGTTTGTTCGTGTGTCTCCTATGAAGGGAGTGGTGAGGTTTGGTAGGCGTGGAAAGTTGAGTCCTCGCTTTATTGGACCTTTCACCATTTCTGAGCGTGTCGGAGGTTTGGCGTACAGACTTGAGCTTCCGTTAGAGTTGGCAGCAGTCCACGATGTGTTTCACGTGTCGATGCTTCGGAGGTACCTTTCTGACGAGTCTCACGTTCTACAGAGTGCAGAGTGGTCTGAGGTGACTCCAGTGTTGACTGTACCAGAGTTTCCGTTGCACATTGAGGATCGCCGAGTTCAGAGGTTGAGGAACAAGGCTATCCCTTTAGTTCGTGTTGCGTGGCAGCGGCACTCCGGTGGTGAGTCGACATGGGAGCGGGAGGATGAAATGCGCGAGCAGTTTCCGTACCTCTTTGGTGAGTCTTCTTTCTTTATGTTGTTTGAATTTTGAGGGCAAAATTCCTTAAGGGGGGAGGGCTGTAAGGTCTCGGGTCTTTGCGGATCCTTATTGGGTCTTTTAGAGGTTCTGTGTGGTCGACGACAAGGCCATTGTCGTTGACTTGGGGTTGACGGCCAGGGCTAGCCGTTGACTTGGTGTCAGCGTCCAGTGATGTGGACGTTTCAGGTTGAACTCAACGGCATGTGATCTGGACATCAAGTCTTTGGCGGTTCAGTAAGCGGCTAGAGAGTGGACGTCAACTGGTCGGACCTGTTGAAATAGGGCAGCCCGAGAGCAGAGCTTTCCTTCTCTTTTCCTCTCCTTCCCTCCACCTTTGCTTTTCTCTATTTCCTCAGCTTCTGATGGTTGATGGGAGCTCGTGGGAAGGCTCTGGATCGCGTGCGGTGCTTGATCGAGCGGGAAACGCGAGATTTTGGTGCGATTCGCGCGGAGTCTTCGGGGGGGTTCCGGCGCGATTAGTGGCTGTTTGGGGGTTTATAAAGCGTTCTGAGGTAGGGACTTAACTCCTACAACCCTCCTTAGCAATCCAGCATGCTAAACTGTGTGAATCAGTGTGCGAATTGTGGTTTAGGGTTGGGTTGTACCATGCCGGAATTGTGGGTGTTTTGGACAATCTAGGTGTTAGACTGTTTAATTCTGATATTCTGGTAGTATAGATTGATGAGAGGAAGTGTTTCCCTCCATCAGTCGAAGTTCTGTTGGGTGATTCTGCCCAATTGAACTGATTCGGCTCAGTTCTGGGTTTAGGGGACTGAAGAGCTTAACGTCCACATCTGTTGACGTTGAGATCTTCAGGGGTGATATTGACGACATGGTCGATGGCCGTTGAGTCATGGTTAACGACATGATGAGTGTCGTTTACTTCTTATTGGCGGCAATCGATATGGCCGTTAATACCTGTGTCCCAGCAGCTTAAGTGTTGTGTTTCAAGGCGATCGACATATGATGTCCGCCTTGTTTACACATGTGGGCTAGGCTTAGAGTGTGGCTCCGCCTGTGCATAGGAGTAGTTGATTGTGGCACGAGGTGTTTACCTACTGTACGGGGTTTCAGACGTTGAGTGTGTTCCGTCTGTTGTACGCACGTTGCGTTACCGTGTACCCGTTTCTGTTGTGTTACCTAGGCGTGGGTGCGACTCCGTCTAGACGACTAGCGTGTGGTTGTCCTCTGCTAGTGAGCCAGGACACCGAGTGCGACTCTGTCCTGTGCGTACTCCTTGTGGTGGTTTTGAGCCGGTCTCCGTGGAGCCCCTTCTCTACCGCTAGGGTCAAGCGTAGGGGAAAAACCGGTCGTGGACCAGACGCGAGAGAGAGCGTCTGTAGTGTGCACACGTGGCTGGGGTTGAGAGCCTCTGTGGTGACGGGACGCCGAGCCACAGACCCTAGCTGAGTCCTACTTACTGTGTGTGTGTGAGTGTGTGTTACTGAGCCGCGAGGTTTACAGTTTTGTGTTGTGGTGCGACGTGTACTTACTTTCAGTTTTACTTTCCGCACTTTAGTTCTGTTGCCGGTGGGGTTACTTTTCCCTACTGGGTCTCTTTTCTTGAGACTCACTCCCCTCCCTTTCAGGTGGGTCTTCGTCGACTCCCGTTCCAGGCGAGTCTAGCCACTCCGGTGTTGGTGCTCCTTAGCTGCAGTGAGTAGTACTTTTTGTTGTACTTCTGTACTCTGTATCTTGCTCAGACTCTGAGTTATATATATTATGTTCATAGTGGAATTTTTACAGCTTTGCATGGTGTGTATCTTCTTACATATAGTCTCCTCGGACGTTCACTTCCTACCCTTCCGAGCTTGTCTCGTGGGTTAGCGGGTCAGAATTCGGGTTACTGGTTGTTACTGGTAATGCGGATTCTGGGTCGTTACAGATCCTCTCCCTGTTTTTCCTTGATTTCAGTCAGAAGATCGGATTGTATCTGGAGATTGGAAATCATTACTTGCTTTTCCTTCTTTCCCATGTCTAAGTTCAAGCTTGCAAATTGCTCCAATAACTTCCATTCGCTCAGCATCATACTACCTAGCATAACTCCTGGTTGTCTACTTAGAGTGTCTGCCACTACATTGGCTTTCCCAGGGTGATATTGAATGGAAAAGTCAAAGTCCTTGATATATTCTAACCACCTTCTTTGTCTCATGTTAAGTTCCTTCTGTGAGAATAAGTATTTCAAACTCTTGTGGTCAGAAAAGACTTTAAATTGCTCACCATAGATGTAATGCCTCCAAATCTTCAAGGCAAATACTACAGCTGCTAACTCCAGGTCATGAACGGGGCAGTTCACTTCGTGAATCTTTAACTGTCTTGAGGCATATACTATTACTTTCCCTTGTTGCATTAAGACACAACCTAGGCCTATTCCAGAAGCATCTGAATAAATTTCAAATCCTCCCTCTTTAGTGGGCAAGGCGAGGATAGGAGTAGTAGTTAGACACTTCTTCAAGTTGTTAAAGCTTTCTTCACATTCATTGGTCCACACAAACGGATTTTCCTTCCGGGTCAGCTTGGTTAATGGTACTGCAAGCTTTGAGAAATCCTTTATAAACCTTCGATAATATCCTGCTAATCTCAGAAAGCTCCTGATCTCTGTGACGCTTGTCGGTCTTTCCCATTTCAGTATAGCCTCAACCTATGATGGATCAACAGTGATACCATCCTTGGTTACCACATGCCCTAAAAAGGATACCTCCTCTAGCCAGAATTCACATTTACTTAGCTTGGCATATAATTTATTCTCTTTTAAAATTTGCAATGCAACCCTCAAAATGTTCTTCCTTTGTCTTGGAATATATCAATATATCATCGATGAATACCACAACAAATTTATCAAGATATGGGCGATAAATGCTATTCATCAACTGCATAAAAACTGCAGGGGCATTTGTTAGTCCAAAAGGTATAACAATAAATTCATAATGCACATACCTACTTCGGAAGGCTGTCTTGTGAATGTCTTCTCCTTTGATCCTCAATTGATGATAACCGGATCTGAGATCTATTTTAGAGATGTATTTAGCTCCAGATAATTGATCAAACAACTCATCAATCCTTGGCAGAGGGTATTTGTTCTTGATGGTTAACTGGTTTAGTTGTCTGTAATCTATACACAGCCTCATCGACCCACCTTTCTTCTTGACGAAGAGGACAGGTGCACCCCATGGTGATGTGCTTGGTCGGATGAATCCCTTCTCTAACAGTTCCATCAGTTACTCTTTTAATTCCTTCAGTTCTACGGGGGACATTCTATATGGTGTCCTAGATACTGGTGCTGCTCCAGGGACCAACTCGATGGTAAAATCGACCTCTCGCTTAGTAGGAATTCCTGGCAAGTTTTCTGGAAAAATGTCAGCGTACTCGCTGACAACATGGATGTCCTCAAATTTGACTTCCTTCTTTGTGATGACAATAGCAGCAAGAAAGGCCATACAACCTTTCCTCAACATCCTCTTGGCTTGTAATGCAGAGATAAGGGACAATCTCCTGCGGTTTCCATCTCCTGTGAACACTAGTTTTGGGTAATGGCTAAAGGTTACCCGACTTCTCCTACAATTGATACTAGCTCCATGTTCAGACAACCAGTCTGCTCCCAGTATCACATCATACCCTTCCATGTCCATGCATATTAAATTTGCAGGTAGGTTTTGGGTTTCAATCAACACTTCACTAGATGGCATATGGTTTGAAAGATTGGTGCCAGGACCAATCGGGGTTGACACAACTATTTCGGATTTCATTGGGACAGGTTTCACAGGTAGGGTATCAACAAATGTTTGAGATATAAAGGAATGCATAGCTCCTGTATTAAATAGAACATATGCGGGTCGGGAAAGAATATATAGTAAGTGTACCTTCAAGATAATAGTATGAGTCAGCCATCTAAATATATTACATGTGACTTCTATTCCCATAGCTCTACCTAAGCTCACATTAGGTATGACGGATTTTTGACTCATGTGGTCTAGTTTCATTCTACATTCCTATTCCCTTGGACCCTAAAGTTCAGACTCTAATACCAACTGTCGTGCCCCGATATTTAGCAGCGGAATAAATACCGGGAGACGTGAACGATACAAATAGACGTATCACAATTGAATAGTGCAGAGTCACAATTGAACATAAGAACACGTTTGAGACTATAATATGGTCACCAAAAGTTTACTTTATTACATTTCATTCAACCAGTTACAACCTTACATAAGAAGAACCGACCAAAAGGGTTCATTATTCTGATGAAAAATGTTTCTCTATCACATAGACTATTCAAATATCTATTCCCAATACTTCATCTTCTCAATGTCGGGTGCTCATCACTCTTGCCCTGCCCCATCAGACTCCTCTGGTTCATCATCACCACCTAAAAAGGACAGGATGATAGGGTGGGTGAACTAGCTCAGTAGGATTTATATCTCAATATTGTGCGGGCACTAATATATATGATTAACATTTTTAATAGGCAGATATGCACATGAACATGATGACAATGCATGCTTTTCTAACAAGTTGAATAGAGGAATAGAATGGATGACATATCAAATCAAATATCGAATTGCATATACAATGGACAAGTAGTTCAAGAGTAGAATCATATCAAAATGAATTGGCCATATTCATACAGATCTCATGTATTCACATGAACAAACTTATCATATCAAACATATCATGTAAAACGAAGGCACGTTCCCACAAATCTTGCTTATTTGTTTGTGCTATGTCAAGCACCAAAAGTCCATACTCCCGCAGTTAATAAGTACGTTGGGGCGCTCCTCCCCAGGACCAGACAGGGCCCCTATTGCACAGGCATTAGTCAAATGGACTGAAGTTCCAGATTGTGCCGAACAAACATATTCATATTATGACCACAAAGTTTCAATAATAAGAACATGATCATCATAGAGTCAAGGTATGACAATAGCTCAAGAGAACAAAAGGGCAGTATAACGACGTATCTTATGTTTCATAATTCATTAGTGTCTTGACATGAGGATGACTAATGACAGATCGTATGCGGAACATGTGCTCTCTATCTTCAGGGTACTTCATGGTACAACCAGCTCGGCCTCTATGTGGGAATCCGTAGAGAGCGGAGACTTACGGAGGTCTTAAGGAAAAGATCGCTAGTCTTGCCGATTCGGAATGACCGACAGAGAGCTCTCAATTCCCCAAGAAGGGTGTGCCTATTCGTGCAAAGGTGTAAGTGACGTGTCACGGATCTTTCCTAACATGTATGCAAGTTATGAACAAATAATTTAACCATCGGAAAGCATATAGCTAAAGAAAACTTATATGCAAATCATGATAGCAACTTAACTAACGAGTCCATACTAACATGTATTCATCCACATATTCACATCAAATTCTTATCATTTCAATTTCATAACAAGCTAGATCACAAGATAATAGTCAATGTTCATAAGAGAAAATCACATATCATACATTAGAGTCATATTCATGTTCCTTACCATTTTCACATGGGTTGATTACTTTTAGGTCCATGCATACTATGTAACATGATGCAACATGCTAACAGACCCAACAACTAAACATGCTGACATTTAGACAAACACAGTAATCAGGGTGCGATATTCATGCAACGCCTATATCTCTCTATCTACTGACATTTAGATAAAACTCTAAACATGAAAAATGTCGAGGACATCTATTGGAAGAACTTTTGTGTTGAGGGTTAGGTCTGATTCGGTCTATAATGGCGTGTAACATAGGAAAAATGTAAGAAAGCCCTAAACATACGTGACTTCATTGCGACTTATATGTCAGGCCCGTAACTTGAGATCTACTGATATTTAGACAAAATGTGTAACATGAATGATGACTAGAACGACTATTAGAAGAACGTTTATGTTGGTGGCTTGACCTAATTGGGTCTCTAATCTTGTGAAAACATGAAGAACGTAAAGTTAAGTGCAATCCGAAAATGCAGTATCATACAGCGACTCTCTTACTAAGCTTGTAACTCTCTTATTAATGACATTTAGATAAACGTTCAACATAAAGGATGACCATAATGACTAGTGGAAGAACGTTTATGTTGGGTACTTGACCTAATTCGGTCTTGAATCTTGTGAAAAACAGGAAGAACATAAAGCTATGTGCAGCCCAAAATCGTAGTATCATGCATGGACTCTCTTACCATGCTTATAACTCTCTAAATAAAGGCTTTTCGACAAAACGTCCAACATAAAAGATGATCGTGACTACTAGTAGAAGAACTTTGATGTTGGGGATTTAGTCTAATTCGGTCTTCAATCGCGTGCATATTAAGAAGAACGGAAAAAGCCCTAATTGTGCGCGACTTAGGGAAAACTATTAATACACAATGTATACTCCATGAAAATTAGTCAAATCAAGTGCAAATAAACCTAGACTCGAAGATCTACATGATGGTGTTGGTTTTCTTTAATCTTGACCCGAGAACACCTATCTTTGAACGCTAAGAACTCCCTACAAGTTCCTGGGTCAATGTAGAGTGAGGTTGAGGAAGACCACGTTTTCCCCAGCCGTTCTCCACTCCTCCGGCGCCCCAAACTTGCTGCTCACGACCCCAACTTGTTGCTAACCCTTCCCTAAACCTTTTGTGAGGAGTTCTTACAGTTTTAGGGTTCTATTTCATGTCCTAATGGGACTAGGAAATGGGGCTGCGAATTCTGCTTCCTACTTTCCAAAATCTGGGATTCTCTCACCCAAAGGAGGTAGCAAAGGTTTAGAAAACCACCTCTTAGGGTTGGGTCCGATTTTGGCTTACCGTACATGACTAATTACCCTAATTTTAACCCTAAATTGCCCTCCCTAATTATTGCATAATTACATACACGAATTTCTGAGTATTTTCTTGTCCAAATTTTTATCCTTGGGCCAAATGTGCTCTATTGGCCCAATATTGTTAATGGGTTATTAATACATGATGTTGGAAGTCTCTCCAACATGTTTATTTAATTTATGGTTGGGTTATTTTTCAGCGTTAACAATTTTCCGACTAAGTTTCCTAATTCGGGTAATTTGGTCACGTGTGACATATACTCGGCCAATCAGATTTTCCGTTGCACGAATTCCTTCGTGGAATGCTTAGGGATAATATTTGGGGTTTGTTTATAATTTTTACGGAATTTTCCGATGTGTTTTCTCACGTACGATAGTGGTACGTAAGTTCTATCATTCCGATAATACGGAAGTTATTTATTTACTAATTTCATACTTGAATTTGTTCATGGGTCATACATTGTCCATTGATCCGATTTATTTTATGGACTATCCCCACATATTGTTTGGAGTCCACCATAAATTTCTCATTTAGTTTATGATATCATTTTATACACCTGATAATGGGTTGTCCTACTTATTTCCTAATTACGATAATAAGTCACACTAACTCTTAAATATACCTCAAGTGACTTTTATTGACCCAAATTTCTTGATGGATCATTAGATGATATTATTTGAAGTCCATCTATGATTTTTATTTAATTTTTTGACTCATCTAAGTATGTGGGATAATGATTTTCTGACTTATTCTCTGATTACGATACTCAGTCGCAAAACGCCTTAAACTTGAACCATCCGATTTTTCTTTGCATGAATTTATTCATGGGTCATTAGGGAGCATTATTTAGAGTTGATCTATGGTTTTTATGAAATTTTCTAATGGGTTTTTTTTGTATGTACGGTAGTGGCACGTGCATTTTTGCTATTTCACAAATATTGAATTTATCGTTTTCGATTTATTTCTAATTTTTTAATTACCAAATTTCTGGGGTGTTACAGACAGAGTGACCCTCAGTAATATAACCCCTAGATTCCATAATACACAAATCTCTCTTGGTTGTGAAACCAAATAAATTGGACAACCAGGCTCTGATACCACGTGTTAAGTGTAGAATGGTTATCTAGAGGGGGGTGAATAGAGAATCTTCAGAATTATATGCTAATTTAGAAATTAAAGTCAGTGAGATTTAGATGGTGATTAGACGAACAACTCACGATGCAGGGAAACACAAACCACACACAAGAGAGCATAATTTTAAGGTGGTTCGGCTCCAATGAGGAGACCTACATCCACCCCTCACCAAACTAGTGAGGCACCACTACGAGAACCACTGTGTGAGACTCTCACACAACTACTGATTCACAGCTTCTTCACATCCGCTGACTCACAGCTTGAGCAATCTGCTGATTCACAGCTTCAAATCCTATGATCCAATCACAACATGTGAAGGATCAACTCAATCTACTTCACAAAGAAGTAGACAACACAACTTTGTAATATTCAGAAGAAATTGAAAAGAATTAAGTAGACAGATGCCAGGAGGTGTTTAGAAGTAATCAAACTCTCTGCTCAGGAGCCCAATCTGGATTGTGAAATTCCTTAGCTCCAATTCTAACTCCTCCTCAGACGAATTCCTCTTCTAATTGCAGCATAAGGATTACACGCATCAGAGTTGAAGAAGTGTTTCGATCCTCTGTTCTGAAAGTTCAGCAGCAATTCTTCGAAGTAGCAAATTGACTTGATCTAGCAGCACATTCTTCGCATCTGAGCTCCAAGTTGAGGCGCTTGTTCTTGCTAAACGCAAAGCTCTATTTTCTTCTTCTTTTCGCGCTCTCCAATCTCTTTCTTTCAAACTGTGTGCGATGCCTCTAACGAACTGGGACACTTTTTCACTTTTAATCTGATTGCGCGCGATTCGTTGTAGTGGGCCCCTCAACAGATTCCCAATAGTTGGGGAGAATCATTTGCCGCCAAGAGATGGTCTCTTCCAGAAACGACGATGTGTACCTAGAGTCCCAAACAAATGGACCTAGGGTCACGTGCCCAATTCTTATGCGCTTGTGACTGCTCTGTTGAAAGATTCTAAGTATTGCAGTGTCGACACATCCAAGATGTAGTGTCGACACACATATACATTTAAGTACAGCAAGAGTCCCAGAACACTAAGCTGTAGTGTTGACCTGACCATTTCATAGTGCCAACCTGCTCTTTCTTCTGAATCATCCTGTTAGTTAGATAGAGTCGACCTCACTTGGAAAGAGCGTCGACCTCATCCCCACTTCTCTTCACAGAACACCTTGAATCTTGAATAGTGTCGACCTTATTCACGCTTGGTGTCGACCTTATCTGCTTGCTTCTTTCCACTGCAGTACAGGAAGGCCACTAGAGTTGACCTGCTCTCTGAGTAGTGTCGACCTGATCTAATCACTTCTTCTCAGCGCAACCTAAAAGAACCATTAGTGTCGACCTATGTTCCAGGTAGTGTCGACCTTATCTGATTATATCGAAATTTTCACTTGATGCAAATGAGTTGTTCCTGTGAAACAAATGTCATGTGTCAAATATCTATGACTTTTTACTTAATTTATGACATCATCAAAACCAGAGACACAACATACCATAGACATTTTTAGCTTATAATGTTTAATTATGATTCATTCAAAATCTCAATGGCTATGTGTAGGATGCATAGAGAGATTATAAAGTCTACACATTCAAATTGGACTGAAGATCGGATCTAATTAGAACAACATAAAAAGTTTGTTGGATGGTTTAGGGAATATGTAAGTATTTTTTTTAACTTTCCTGGTAATATGAAATAATTTTAACTTTGCTTTATTTATACATCTTTTCTTAGATTGATCATTTAAGGAGCCAGAATGATGTATTTGAAGAAATCATGTGTCTTGCTCGAGGCCCAAAGTACAATATTTTGTCATATCAAGACTTTTTCAAAAATGGATATAAATTTGAAACCCATTCAAGTGGTAGATCACGTGTTATCCAAAATAGTGGCATTGCAACTATTGGTGATCATGATAACATCTTTTATGGTGTTTTGGAAAATATTATACAAGTGCACTTTGGAAATTTGTAGCCTATATATCTTTTCAAATGCACTTGGTATGATTCCATTGGTTTGGTTGTGATTCTATAACAAGTATGCTTTATTTAACCGGTGGTCCTAAAGTATCACCTCCGAGTTGACCTCTTGGATAGCCATGTCCATTAGAAAAAATGGTTCTATTATAAAGGTTGACGCATTAGTTGCCTTGCTATGTCTCAAAGAAGTGCAAAACTTGCAAATCAATCAACTCTAGGGATTTGGCTAGAAGTGTATAACTCAGTATTATATGTCTACTTTCATTCTTATCTCTTTTTTTTTCTTATTTGTTATGTCATTGTCATGTTCTCTGTTGTCCATGTGTGTTAACTGTTTTGTAGTTTTGTTGTTGTTTCAATCAGAACATGGCAGGAGTCTTTTTGACTCTTCCTATTCACCAAAAAGAAAATGTGTTAAACTTGGAAAATGTCAGTGCACGAAAATGACATGGTTGGACAAACTTAGAACATATGCTGTGTTGAGCAACTACCTCTAAGAAATTTAAAGAATTTTATAAATTTCTATGAATAATATTTTTGCTTTGACAAAACTTTAAATATGTGTTTTATACCAAATGTATCACAAAATTCTATACAGATAAAAATTCATGAACACTCAAAAAGTTTCTAAGGCCACAGAGTCCGAATCTATAGCCTACTGAATCCAACTGATGTCTTTGACTACACTGTATCCGAATCCTTCAGAAACTAAGTCACAAGACTTGCGAATTTTTTTCTAAGTCCACAATTTTACATAACATTCGACTCACACAGTCGAATGTCCTTTACACTGTATTCGATTCATGTCTTCGACTCACACAGTCGAATGTCCTTTACACTGTATTCGACTCACACAGTCGAATGTCCTTTACACTGTATTCGACTCACACAGTCGAATGTCCTTTACACTGTATTCGATTCATAACATTCGACTCACACAGTCGAATGTGCTTTACACTGTATTCGACTCACGACTTCGACTCATACAGCAGAATGTTGCCTTTTAACACTACATTCAATTGATGTCTTCACTACTATAGTCGAATTACCATATTCTTCTTGAATTCAAATCATGCCTATTTCTTGAGTCGAATCACCTGTTCTATTGCATTCGACTTCACTGTTAGTTTTGTACTTATACCTTGTCAGTTCTATCTGTCTTGGAATATATCTGTCTTTAAGTTTATAAAATCCTTTTCTGATTCTTAAACATCTTAGACATAATTTATTGCCAAATTCCCTATTGCCTAACATATCTTACTAAAATCTTAGAAGATTAATATTTTAATATAGTTCTCTGACAAAACATAGTATATTCAAATTATTCATCTCTGCAAAACATTTCTCTGAAATATCTTTTTTGAGTTTTACAGTCTTGATGTCCTTTATCCTTCATGAGACACAATGTATTTATGAAAAATCTCAGACGCATGGCATCTGACCATCTCACCTACCACTGACAGACCCATACTTTAACTTTTTGTCTGTCTGCTCTATTTTCTGAAAACATTGAGAATACTAGGTTCCATACTGTCTGTTGTACTCAAACTGACCCCCTAACACAAAGGTATGGAGATATGCTTGTCCTTGTCTTGTCTTTGCAATAGGCATTAATTGGAGCACATGTTAAGCATGGGTTGTTCCCAGCTCAGTCTACAAGAGCTTATCTTCTAGCTGTGACAACTGCTCCTATTCTGAAGACCTTGGAAAGATACAAATTTCAAGACCTTCTGGACAAAGCCTTCAAGATCCAAAGGATCCCAGAAACTCTCTTCCAACAACTAACTTGCAAACAGCCACCAAGCTTCAAATGGCTATCTCCTTCAAAAGGCTATATTTTTAAAGATTATAAAAGAAGAAGAAGAGAGAACAACAGTAGACAAGAAATACACAGAGAGACCACATACATTCAAGTCAATTCTCTTGAAAGCTTCATCCGAATCCTTCAAGCTCTCACTCTCTCAAAAGCCTTCCTGCTAAGCTACAGTCTGAGAGCCTCACTTCAGAAAGTCTTCTTCTGAAGTTCTGTGTATTGGGTGGCAGTTGTAATTTGCTACTGTCTTCAAGTCCACCCAAGTTGCTTCAATTGGGATTTTGCTTAACCTCTTGATCCTTCAATCCTATTGGAGTTTGTGTGTGTTTTGTGCTCAGTTTTGAGGCAAACACACGTGTTTAATTCTCTATTTCTGTTGTAATTCTTGCAGAAGTTCTGTTCTGCTTTACCCCTCCTGTGAAGAGAAAGCCTTGTGAAAGGTAGTGTTTGTACCCTTGTTTAGGGAAGACTTGCTTGGGAGCATGTGGGTTTTGTAATTCCTCTCAAGGGTGAGAGAAGGCAAGTTGTTGGCAGTTTAGTGAAATCTCAAGTGGTTGGCTTGAGGACTGGATGTAGGACTTCTATGTGGGAAGGGCCGAACTAGGATAAATCCCTTGTGCATTTATTTGTGTGATTGTTTCCGCCAAGTTTACACTTGAATCACACACACCACACTTAGTACTAACATATCTATTTAGTGCTGTGTTTTTTCAGAAGAAATCTAAAAAGATAAAAAGTCCTATTCACCCCCCTCTAGGACTGTTTCTCAGCCATTTCGATCCAACATGCTGCCCAGTAGATGGGTAGAGCTGATAGGACATGTTTTACTAAGGTAATTATCCCAGTCATGGATAAACTTCTTCCTTTCCAGCTTGCCAATTTGTTTAAGATTCTTCCTTTAATTTGCTTGAAAGCTTGATCAGCCGGTTTAATATGAGTTAACTGCACCCCCAGATATTTCCCTTGTTGAACCACTCCTATATTTTTACCCTTGTATTTTGATGATAACAAAATTTATGATTGATTAATTATTAAAAATAATTAATATCATGTTTTCCCAGTAAATATAAATTTATGGGATTATCGTTATATGATTTGCACTAGAAAGATAAATCGATGTTCATCAATACATCGATTTCAGTTCACAAAGTGCCAACAACGATTTCTGTAGAGATGTAACAATTTCCTTACATTCACATTCATAAGGATTCGCTAAGTGTTTTATCGATTCTAAAGAAATCGATCTCAGATCGATTTGTTAAGTGAATGCAAAGAAATCGATACCATAACGATTTCCTTAGTAAGTTCATAACGATTTCTTTATTGATCTCATAACGATTTCGTTAGTCATCAGAACGACTTGCTTTCGTAACGATTTCTTTAGACTTCGTAATGATTCGCTCTCATAACGATTTCTTTGTCTTCGTAACGATTTGATTTCATAACGATTTCCTTAGTGATTTCATAACGATTCCTTTAGGAACTTCACATCGATTTGCACAACGATTTCATAAGTCATACAAATAACGATTTCATAGAAGACAACGATTTGTTTTCTAATTACGTTGAAAAGTCAAATATCTTTCTGAATATTTTTTTGACTGTTGTGTATTAATGAAGATTGTACGTATCACTGCATGCATACAGACTATATCTTTCACTATCATGCTTATCATGTGAACATCTTTTTAGAACAGCAAAATGGCTTTACTACCTTAATGATCATATCTTCTAACATTGACTGACAACCAGAGACAGCTTAGCTGTCTACTGTTTAAGCTCATAAATGTGTGCAGGTCTCTGACAGCACTGGTAATACAACGTTGGATAAAATAGAAGCCAAAGGATATTTCAGGAGATCTTCTCCTTACGTGCATGATAAGCAAAGGACCGTTGAACTAGAAGCTCCTCTGCACCATAGAGTCTAACGAACACTTGAGCTTGGAGACAACGACTACTTTAACGACACTTCAAAGACTATCTTTCAAGTTGAAGATATTTATAGAAGATTGAAGCTCTAGAAAAAATAGAGAATACAGAGAAGAAAAACAACGCTCCCATTCCTTCTGAAGATTCTTCTGCGAGCATCTGAAAGAGCAAAGTCTCACTCCTTCTTCTGTCTAGCTCTTACGCTCTCTGAGTTCAGTGTAGATCTTTGTGAGAGCCTTTAGCACTGAGAGAGATCATCCCTGTAGATCTTTTATCCTCTCAGTCTTTGCTTCAGATCAAGCACCTGTCCTATTAGCTTGATCTAGGGGTGTCTGTTTCCTGAACACATTTGTATGTGTTGTTCCCTTCGTGTGTGAAGGAAGACCTGGGAGTGCCAGGGTGTTGTTCCCTTCTTATAGAAGGAAGACCAGATGTGTGCTGGTGTAGAACCACACTGGGTTTTGTACCAGAGGTTTACTTCTGCGCCTATAAAAGAAGTGGGCTGCCTTCTTGCCCGGAAAGAGAAGAAGACCTAGTGGTATCCAGGGTGTTGTTTCCCTTCGGTTGTGAGGAAGACCTGTGGGTATCCGGGTGGTGTAATTCCCTTCGTGTGAAGGAAGACCAGCTGAGCTTGGTGTTGTTGTCCATAAGGGGGACTGTACCCTTATAGTGAAATCCCAAGAGATTGCTTGGGGACTGGACGTAGGACTCCTTGGAAAGGAGGTCCGAACCAGGATATATCGCTATGTCCTTTGTGTGACTGCCTTGCTTCTTCTATCCTTCTTGTACTAACTCTAACTGTGACGGCCCTCGTTACACCGGTACGGTCATACCGACCCACGTCGGTATAGCGAGTGCTGCCAGCCACAGTGGGACATTTACCCAACGATACAAACAGCTGAGATACACGCGAATATACAACAGAGTAGCGGAAGTAAAAGAGAACTATCTCCATTCATTCATCATCCACATTAAACATACATGCAGTTTACAATTTGCAAAAAGGAACCAAAGTTCACATAAATTAAATTACTGAAATGGAAATACATAATGTCCACATAATACATTCTTCTCATGATAATTCTAATACAATGTTCCAAGTACATACTAGGAAGTACACAATCACAAAGAACTCCAAAAACTAGCTAGTCTCCACGCTCGGAGTCCGTCTCTGCTGCCTCCTCCAAGGGTACTGTGTCACCAACTATACCTGTACGCCGAAGCAAGGAGTGAGTCCAGGGACTCAGCAAGCAACACTATTCATGATATACACGTACAAATCCTAGTGGTTTCTACATGCACATTACAATTAGCAACACATAGCATGCTAGTCAATTCGAGTTTTCAACCTATCATGAAAGTTCTACAATTTTATACATAACTCATGCTTTCAGATTTTTAAAATAAAATCCACCTATCACATGGTCTCTATTCAATTTACTCATGAACTTTAATCTTTTACAGAATCAAACATGAGAGCTATCAACATGGACAATTTACATGCATGAAAGGGGAACACAATTTGCATGGATTCCACATATTCTTAAGTGCATACATAACTTTTTCACATGCTTTAGGTTGCTGATTTCACATGGTTCAATGACTATAAATCTACACATGAGAGCTACAACGTTGCTTAAAACCTCACATATGAACAATCCATCATGCCATTTTGCACACATATTCATTTGTTGTCCCTACCATGGATTCTAAACACTTTGTACACATAACATGAGAATAATAACATGCATTTTCTGAATTCACATGGTTTCAGATTTAGTCTCACATGGTTTCAATAACACATTTACACATCGAGAATTTCACATTTTCTTTTACACAAATTTCCTTTTTTCACGTGGTTACACTTTACACATACACATTCACATGTCACTTACACATTTACACATGATCGCATACACATTTCACATTACACTTTACACATATTTAGGTGCCGTGACACATAGTCCAAACCACCAAAGGACACAAATACATCACATCACATAGACGCCATCTAGGCAATACAATGGCGACTCTTGGACTGCGCAGACCGGGAGAACAAGTCTCCACCCTAACCAGTGGTACTTGTCCACCTCCAGGATTTCCCCCTAATGCCCTTAGGGTCACTTAACACAATGAACTTTCTCAGGGGGACTTTTCCCTGATACGGCTCCACTGCCTTCTCGGAAGCAGTATCACATTGGCACAATTACACTTTTACACATTTACCGTTTTACACATGGTTTTTACACTTTACACTTTTCATCACATTCACTTTCTCACTCACATAAATCCTCTATTTTTTTCCTAACATGGTACTACAGAATTTCAAGGTTTAACACACAGTAAACACACTAATCATGCTGGGTTTAAACAAAATCTAATCACATTTCGATCATATGTACGAATTATTCACATTTCACATGAAAACACATAACTTTTTATTTACGGGTCCAAATGACCTGAAATTTTTACCACATGCTGTTTTCGGGTTCATAATCATACTCCCAAATTTTCAGATTTTTCTGAGCTACATAGAATTTACAGAAAATAAAACGCCTAATTAGCATGCTATTAACAACTTAAGTTAACATGGGTCTAACACATCTTGTAATTTAGCCACTTGCTGTTTTGTACAGAGACTACTAATATATGTATGATTTTAGAATACCACATTACCCTAATTCATACATCTATCGATCAATTGTCACAAACCATTTTTGCATGTTTTCATTTTTTTTCGAACCGAGCTTATTCCCAAATTCCACAAGCATGGATAAATTACTAAAATTTGCAAACACATATGCTGACCCACTATTCTTCATGATCAAACCGAAACTAAGGCATTCACACTAATCTAAATCATGAATCATGGATTTTGCAAAATTGTCTACAAGTCATGCTCACAAGTTTACAAATATCATTATCCCACATTCACCATCACATCCCACATTCATTCACACACCACAACTAACCATATACATAGAGTATAAGCTTTACCATATATCCTCATCGCATAAAACATACCGAAATTACTGCATAAGTGGGACAGAACAGCCACTGTTCTGTCCAGAAGAACTAGGCGGCGGTCTCTGGCCGCTGACTCAGCGGCATGGTCGATGGACGCCAAGCAGAACTGGGCGTCCAGGGACCTTGCCGTCGAATCAGGTCTGTGCAGAAACACAGACCCGAGCTTTAAATCTTGGGTGAAATAGAGGGTCTAGGACTCGAGGAAAATTCCATAAAAATGACAAAAACCACCTAGACTCATACGGGACACCATAGATAGGTCACTTGCCTTTAGAAATTTCCTCCAAGGGATTTATGGCTCGAAGAAGACCTCCTTGGGCAGTCCCAAGAAGTTGCAGAAGCGCCCTCTAGATCGCCTTCCTCCGGGCTCCTGGGTGATCTCCACGCCGAGGGGATGATGGGGAAGTCTTCTCCTTTGCTCCAGCTTCCTCCTAGTCGCAGTAGATCTCCGACCAAGCTCCAAGGGGTCGGATTTGGGGGTGCCAAGATGGGGTTTTTTCTCACAGACTCTCTAGGGTTTTTCTCTCTCACTTCTCTCCTCTTGCAAGGGTGAAGGGAAAGAATGGGAGAGTCCAATTCGGGTTCAGGGTTTAGGAGAGCCCCTCACCCACTCACCATACCGATTTGACAGCCTTAGAGCCGTTGGGGGACATCCCCCAATGGGCCATGCCTTGTTTCAGAAGCTTTGCAGCTCTGCTGCGCATGCAGGTCAGAGAAGTTGGCGTCCAGATCGCTGGACGCCGGAGCTAGTGTTGGCGTCCATGTCTGGACGCTGACACTGGCTCAACGGCCTGGGCTTGACGCCAAGGTGGCCTTCGGCCAGAACCCTAATTTATGCAGAAAACCATGCATACCAACTTATATACATGCAATATGTATATGGTATTATATCCACACTATCATCATGCAATATATACATTATTTATGCTTAATATAAACACATGCATACGTAATTATACTAATTAATGCGTACGTAAATAAGTACATACATACATAAGCACAATTATTCACACATAGATACAAATAATACGACGGAAATTAGAGGGCCTTACACCCTCTCCCCCTTAAAGAAACTTCGTCCTCGAAGTTAGAACGACACTACTCAAACAAAAGGGGATACTTCTTCTTCATCGCATCCTCAAGCTCCCACGTAGCCTCCTCACGTGAGAAGTTCCGCCATAGAACTTTCACCGACGCGATACTCTTGTTCCGGAGATGCTGAACCTTCCGGTCAAGAATGGCTACTGGTTGCTCGACATACGAAAGATCTGGCTGGATCTCCACGGGCTCATGACTAATCACATGAGACGGATCTCGGACATACTTCCTGAGCATAGATACGTGGAATACAGGGTGAACGCTAGCCAAAGCTGGGGGTAAAGCTAGCTCGTACGCCACGTTGCCCAAACGTCTGAGAATCTCATATGGGCCAATGAACCTAGGGCTTAGCTTGCTATGCCTGCCAAATCTGACAACACCTCGAGTAGGCGATATCTTCAAGAAGACATGATCGCCAACCTCGAACTCCAAATCCTTTCTCCTGTTGTCGGCATAACTCTTCTGCCTATCCTGTGCCGCAACAAGCCTTTTCCTGATAAGCTGAATCTTATCCGAAGTTTCCTGAACCAACTCCGGTCCGATCAACTGCCTATCACCAGTCTCCTCCCAACATAAAGGAGATCTGCAGGCCTACCATACAACGCCTCGAATGGAGCCATACCAATACTAGCATGAAAGCTGTTGTTGTATGCGAACTCCACAAGAGGTAGATGACGCTCCCAATCATCCTTCCAATCCAAAACACACGCTCTCAACATATCCTCGAGCGTCT
Source organism: Colocasia esculenta (assembly GCA_014218235.1). Lineage (NCBI taxonomy): Eukaryota > Viridiplantae > Streptophyta > Magnoliopsida > Alismatales > Araceae > Colocasia > Colocasia esculenta. The sequence goes on along the minus strand of CM024761.1, from coordinate 114,324,785 downwards.
GGATAGTCCTCTCGGACTGTCCATCGGTCTGGGGATGAAACGCCGAACTGAGCTTAAGCTCCGAACCTAACGCATCCTGAAGACCCTTCCACAACCTCGAAGTAAATCTCGGATCTCGATCCGAAATGATCGACTTCGGCACACCATGCAATCTAACGATACCGCTAACATACAATCTAGCTAAACTCTCTACTGACTGCTTCTTCTTCATAGGCAAGAAATGAGCAGTCTTCGAGAATCTATCTACAACTACCCAAATCGAGTCATTGCCCCTTCTAGATCGAGGCAAACCCGATACGAAATCCATAGTGACAGCTTCCCACTTCCATACGGGGATATCCATCCTCTGCATAAGGCCGGATGGTCGCTGCCGCTCGGCTTTCACCTGCTGACATACTAGACATCTAGACACATAATCCGCAACATCCTTCTTCATGCCGGACCACCAAAATGATCTCTTCAGGTCTTGATACATCTTAGTGTTACCCGGATGAATAGAGAATCGCGATCTATGAGCCTCCGCTAACACATGCTCACGGACATCTACCACATCGGGGACACAAACACGGTGCTGAAATCTAATCACACCGTCCTCATCACGAGCAATGCCCGCCTTACCCACTAACTCTAACAATCTAGGATCGGCTTTCTGCTGCTCAATCACCTCATCCAAGACTGAGGATCTAAGGGATAGCTGAGCTACAAAAGCCTGACACAACGATGGCTCTAACTCGGTCATAGAGCACGCTGCATCCTCCAACATCTTCCAATCCTGCTGGAGCGAAGACCTCTTTCTACTAAGAGCATCCGCTACGACGTTCGCCTTTCCAGGATGATACTGAAGGTCGAAGTCATAGTCCTTCAAGAACTCAATCCATCTCCTCTGCCTCAGGTTTAATTCCTTTTGGGAGAAAAGATACTTCAAGCTCTTGTGGTCGGTAAACACCTCAAATCTGACACCATAAAGATAGTGCCTCCAGATCTTTAGTGCATGAACCACAGCTGCGAGCTCTAAATCATGAGTCGGATAGTTCCTCTCATGCTCCTTCAATTGACGAGAAGCATAAGCCACTACCCTCTCTTGCTGCATGAGCACACAGCCTAAACCAATCTGAGATGCATCCGTATAAATGGCAAAACCTTCTAGACCACTAGGCAATACCAATACCGGAGCAGAAGTAAGCTTAGCCTTCAATAGCTGAAAGCTACGCTCACATGCCTCAGACCATACGAACTTCTCACCCTTTCTGGTCAGCTTTGTCAAAGGGGCGGCGATGGATGAGAAACCCTCAATGAATCGCCGATAATAACCAGCTAACCCAATAAAACTACGAATCTCCGAAGGGGTCCTGGGAATCTCCCAATCCATAACTGCCTGGACTTTTGCTGGATCAACTGCAACACCAGCGCCGGAGATAACATGCCCGAGAAAATGAACCTCGCGCAACCAGAACTCGCACTTGCTGAACTTCGCATACAGCTTGTGCTCACGAGAACCTCTAAGACTAACCTCAAATGCTGACGATGTGTGGCCTCATCCGGAGAATAGACCAACACGTCATCAATAAACACAACAACAAAGCTATCTAGATACGGACTAAACACCCGTTCATGAGATCCATGAACGCTGCAGGGGCGTTGGTCAATCCGAAAGGAAGAACCAAAAACTCATAATGTCCATAACGGGTTCTAAATGCCGTCTTGGACACATCCTCACTCCTAATCTTCAACTGATGATAACCAGATCGCAAGTCAATCTTGGAAAAGACTGACGCCTCTCGCAACTGGTCAAACAGATCATCAATCCGAGGTAAGGGATACCTATTCTTCACAGTCACCTGGTTTAGCTTCCTATAATCAATGCACAACCGAAGTGACCCGTCTTTCTTCTTGACGAATAATACAGGTGCGCCCCAAGGGGAAACACTGGGGCAATAAATCCCTTATCGAGCAATTCTTGCAATTGCTTCCTCAACTCGGCTAACTCTGCAGGGGCCATCCGATATGGGGCCTTCGAGATAGGAGAGGTGCCTGGAAGCAACTCTATAGTGAACTCTATCTCCCTATCCGGTGGCAATCCAGACAAGTCGTCGGGAAAGACATCTGGAAAGTCCACCACCACATCGATCTCTGCAAGAGTCAGTGACGAACCAGCATCGGGTACTAGCATAACGCTGGCAAGAAATGCGTCACAACCCTTGTTCACCATGCGCATCGCCTTCATGGCAGAGATAACTAACTTTCCCGCTAAGTTCTTTGGCAAGGGATGAGAGAACTCATCCTCACCAGGAATGCGGAAAACAATCTTCTTCCTACGACAATCCCACTAACGCATAATGCTCCTCTAGCCAATCCAGACCAAGGATACAATCATAATCCTTCATCTTTAGCAAGAAGAAACACCCATCTAGGAATCTATCCTCAATGCACACAGGTAACGACGGAATGCACTTCCTAGTCGATACCGTACCCGCAGGGGTGTGCACAGACAAAGGGACCTCTAACTCCTCAGACTCTATGCCTGACTCTAGGGCTAACTGCCTAGCGAACCGCTCGGAAATGAACGAGTGAGTAGCACCCGTATCAAACAAAACCTAAGTGTGCACACCGAAAGTAAAACTGTACCTTCGGTGACATGCTCCGCCTGCTCGGCGTCCTCACGAGCTAACGCAAACACTCGAGCTGGGGCTCGAGGCCTTCCTGGTCGTCCTGTAGCTGGCGCGGCTGCCGCTACTGCTGGTACTGGCGCTCCTCGCTGAGCTTCCTGCTGAAGTCTTGGGCAATCCTTGATCTTGTGGTCGCTGCTCCCACACTTTAAGCATCTACCCGCTACTAACCAGCACTCGGAACCTCCATGGGTCTTCCCACAATGGGGACACTCTCTCTTCGCGCCGGGGGAACGTACAGAAGGTACCTGAGAGTTGCTGACTGCCATTTGTTTCTGCGGTGTCTGTACACCGTTTTCCTCTTATCTTGCCGCTGGAATGTCGCTGCCGGCCTCTTCTGCGAAGCCTTCTTCTCCTCCAGATACTGCTCCATTTCTCCCTCCTGTCTGCAGGCTGCGCTGAGGGCCTCGTCTAGCGTGCGGTGGTCGAACGCCACGAGCCTCGTCCTCAGTGATGGTTTGAGACCCATCACAAACTTCTTGGTCTTCCTGCGCTCATCCTCTACTATATGCGGTGCATATTTAGAAAGTTCAGAAAACCTTGCCTCGTATTCTAGGACGGTCATTGATCCTTGCGTCAGGGAAAGGAATTCTTGCTCCATCTTGTCCTGGATATGCTCTGGGACGAACTTGGCTCGGAAGAGCCTCACGAACGCGTCCCATGCCACATCTACTGCTCCGTCCTCGAAGCGCGTACGCAGTAGGGAGGACCACCATACATCAGCTCTCTCCTGCAATTCACCTTCATAAGCACTAACCAACAATTTTAACTTGACAAACAACATACAAGCATAAACCAAAACATACCTGTAGCATGTAGGTGGCTAAGGTCACCTTGTCCTCGTCAGGACACCTGATAGCTCGGAAGATTTTCTCCGTCTCCTCCCATCCAGCTTTCTGCCATTAGCGGATCACTCTCCCCCTTAAAAGAGGGTGGGGCCATCCTCTTGAATCGCTCCATGATGGAAGGTCCACCATGGTCCTGAGCTGGGGCCTGAGCCTGCTACATTAAACAATAACAATATACAATAAACACAATATCATGCAATTTAAATAGCAAACTACTAGGTTGTTTTATTATTCTACCTGGGCCTCCAACTGGGCCTGGAGTGCTGCCTGGGTGTGGGCCTGCGTCTGCATGGCTTGCACCAGACCTTGCATGAATACTCCATAGTCCACTGGCGGTGGTGGGGGAAGCACAGGGCCCTGTGGGGCCGGGGCCTGCTGCTCCGCCCGCTCCTCACGCCTCTGCTCGTCGTCGCGAGCTGGCACACCTCCACGTCGTCCACGGGAAGCCATGGCTGTAATAAAATTTCAGCCACTATTAGAGCTAGGTTACTAAATTCTCTAACCATTTTCTTATCTATCTTTCATTTCCTATTAGTGTTTTCTACACATGTGGACATACTTAGCATGCAATGGGGATGATGACTTAAGTATATTCATGTGCAATCTCAAAGGTCCTCTGATACCAATCTCTGTGACGGCCCTCGTTACACCCCGTACGGTCATACCGACCCACGTCGGTATAGCGAGTGCTGCCAGCCACAGTGGGACATTTACCCAACGATACAAACAGCTGAGATACACGCGAATATACAACAGAGTAGCGGAAGTAAAAAGAACTATCTCCATTCATTCATCATCCACATTAAACATACATGCAGTTTACAATTTGCAAAAAGGAACCAAAGTTCACATAAATTAAATTACTGAAATGGAAATACATAATGTCCACATAATACATTCTTCTCATGATAATTCTAATACAATGTTCCAAGTACATACTAGGAAGTACACAATCACAAAGAACTCCAAAAACTAGCTAGTCTCCACGCTCGGAGTCCGTCTCTGCTGCCTCCTCCAAGGGTACTGTGTCACCAACTATACCTGTACGCCGAAGCAAGGAGTGAGTCCAGGGACTCAGCAAGCAACACTATTCATGATATACACGTACAAATCCTAGTGGTTTCTACATGCACATTACAATTAGCAACACATAGCATGCTAGTCAATTCGAGTTTTCAACCTATCATGAAAGTTCTACAATTTTATACATAACTCATGCTTTCAGATTTTTAAAATAAAATCCACCTATCACATGGTCTCTATTCAATTTACTCATGAACTTTAATCTCTTACAGGATCAAACATGAGAGCTATCAACATGGACAATTTACATGCATGAAAGGGGAACACAATTTGCATGGATTCCACATATTCTTAAGTGCATACATAACTTTTTCACATGCTTTAGGTTGCTGATTTCACATGGTTCAATGACTATAAATCTACACATGAGAGCTACAACGTTGCTTAAAACCTCACATATGAACAATCCATCATGCCATTTTGCACACATATTCATTTGTTGTCCCTACCATGGATTCTAAACACTTTGTACACATAACATGAGAATAATAACATGCATTTTCTGAATTCACATGGTTTCAGATTTAGTCTCACATGGTTTCAATATACATTTACACATCGAGAATTTCACATTTTCTTTTACACAAATTTCCTCTTTTCACGTGGTTACACTTTACACATACACATTCACATGTCACTTACACATTTACACATGATCGCATACACATTTCACATTACACTTTACACATATTTAGGTGCCGTGACACATAGTCCAAACCACCAAAGAAGGACACAAACCATCACATCACATAGACGCCATCTAGGCAATACAATGGCGACTCTTGGACTGCGCAGACCGAGAGAACAAGTCTCCACCCTAACCAGTGGTACTTGTCCACCTCCAGGATTTCCCCCTAATGCCCTTAGGGTCACTTAACACAATGAACTTTCTCAGGGGGACTTTTCCCTGATACGGCTCCACTGCCTTCTCGGAAGCAGTATCACATTGGCACAATTACACTTTTACACATTTACCGTTTTACACATGGTTTTTACACTTTACACTTTTCATCACATTCACTTTCTCACTCACATAATCCTCTGTTTTTTCCTAACATGGTACTACAGAATTTCAAGGTTTAACACACAGTAAACACACTAATCATGCTGGGTTTAAACAAAATCAAATCACATTTCGATCATATGTACAATTATTCACATTTCACATGAAAACACATAACTTTTTATTTACGGGTCCAAATGACCTGAAATTTTTACCACATGCTGTTTTCGGGTTCATAATCATACTCCCAAATTTTCAGATTTTTCTGAGCTACATAGAATTTACAGAAAATAAAACGCCTAATTAGCATGCTATTAACAACTTAAGTTAACATGGGTCTAACACATCTTGTAATTTAGCCACTTGCTGTTTTGTACAGAGACTACTAATATATGTATGATTTTAGAATACCACATTACCCTAATTCATACATCTATCGATCAATTGTCACAAACCATTTTTGCATGTTTCATTTTTTTTCGAACCGAGCTTATTCCCAAATTCCACAAGCATGGATAAATTACTAAAATTTGCAAACACATATGCTGACCCACTATTCTTCATGATCAAACCGAAACCAAGGCATTCACACTAATCTAAATCATGAATCATGGATTTTGCAAAATTGTCTACAAGTCATGCTCACAAGTTTACAAAATATCATTATCCCACATTCACCATTCACATCCCACATTCATTCACACACCACAACTAACCATATACATAGAGTATAAGCTTTACCATATATCCCCATCGCATAAAACATACCGAAATTACTGCATAAGTGGGACAGAACAGCCCACTGTTCTGTCCAGAAGAACTAGGCGGCGGTCTCTGGCCGCTGACTCAAGGTCAGAGGCATGGTCGATGGACGCCAAGCAGGAACTGGGCGTCCAGGGACCTTGCCGTCGAATCAGGTCTGTGCAGAAAACACAGACCCGAGCTTTAAATCTTGGGTGAAATAGAGGGTCTAGGACTCGAAGAAAATTCCATAAAAATGACAAAAACCACCTAGACTCATACGGGGACACCATAGATAGGTCACTTGCCTTTAGAAATTTCCTCCAAGGATTTATGGCTCGAAGAAGACCTCCTTGGGCAGTCCCAAGAAGTTGCAGAAGCGCCCTCTAGATCGCCTTCCTCCGGGCTCCTGGGTGATCTCCACGCCGAGGGGATGATGGGGAAGTCTTCTCCTTTGCTCCAGCTTCCTCCTAGTCGCAGTAGATCTCCAGACCAAGCTCCAAGGGGTCGGATTTGGGGGTGCCAAGATGGGGTTTTTCTCACAGACTCTCTAGGGTTTTTCTCTCTCACTTCTCTCCTCTTGCAAGGGTGAAGGGAAAGAATGGGAGAGTCCAATTCGGGTTCAGGGTTTAGGAGAGCCCCTCACCCACTCACCATGCCGATTTGACAGCCTTAGAGCCGTTGGGGGACATCCCCCAATGGTTGCCATGCCTTGTTTCAGAAGCTTGCAGCTCTGCTGCTCATGCAGGCCAGAGAAGTTGGCGTCCAGATCGCTGGACGCCGGAGCTAGTGTTGGCGTCCATGTCTGGACGCTGACACTGGATCAACGGCCTGGGCTTGACGCCAAGGTGGCCTTCGGCCAGAACCCTAATTTATGCAGAAAACCATGCATACCAAACTTATATACACGCAATATGTATATGGTATTATATCCACACTATCATCATGCAATATATACATTATTTATGCTTAATATAAACACATGCATACGTAATTATACTAATAATGCGTACGTAAATAGTACATACATACATAAGCACAATTATTCACACCTAGATACAAATATACGACGGAAATTAGAGGGCCTTACACTAACAATCTGTGAAGTGTGTTTGTGCAATCGTTTTTTGTGAACAGGTTTTTATTGAACAATTTTTTTAAAGTCCCATTCACCCCCCCTCTGGGCTCGTCAACTGGGCAACAAGTGGTATCAGAGCCAGTCTCTTCGACAAAGAAAGGATCCAACGATCTGAAGAGTAAAGATCCATGGCAGCCCAAGGTAACTTTGAAGGTCAGTCTGTCAACCGACCCCCTCTCTTTGATGGTGAAAACTACCCTTACTGGAAGACCAGGATGGAATACTTTCTTCAAGGGCACGACTATCAAATTTGGTCCATAGTAGAAGAAGGTGATCTGTTAGTCACAATGAGAAAGCTCAATGGACAGATGATGACAGAAAGAAGATCTCTTGAATTGCAAAGCTAAGAGCATCCTTTGCTGTGCTTTGAGTAAGAAGGAATTCAACAGAGTTTCAACCTGCAAATCCGCAATGGAGATGTGGGAGAAGCTAAAAATCACTTATGAAGGCACAGATAAGGTGAAAGAAACAAGAATTGACATTCTTGTGACTCAATATGAAAGATTTCAGATGGAGCCAGGAGAAACAATCTCTCAAATGTTCAGTAGTTTTACAGATATCATCAACAGATTAGCTGGACTCGGCAAGACCTACCCAATGGGAGATATGGTCAGAAAAATACTTAGATCCCTACCATCCTCTGGACTCCCAAGGTAACGGCTATAGAAGAGGCCAATGACTTGAAGACAATGTCATTGGAAAAGCTCATTGGGTCCCTCATGGCCCATGAGATAAACATGGTGAGATTAGGAAATCATCTAGTAGGAAGAAGCACACCAATGCCTCAAGGCAGCAGAAGACAGCTCTGAGGAACAATCTGAAGACGAAGCCAGCAGTGAAGACAGTGAAAAAGAGAAGCACTATCTAGGAGACTGAAACGCATCTTAGCCAAGAAGAAGAAGTACCACTATGGAAGGAGATATTTCAAGAATAACAAAGAATACAAGAAGCAAGAAGGAAGGGACTCAAAGAAAACTGAGCCTATCTATTATGAATGCAACAAACTTGGACATCTGAGACCAGATTGTCCTAGGTTAAAGAAGACTGGTCAACCAGAAAAATCCAAGAAGCTGCACAAGAAATTCAAAAGAAAAGGCATGGCAGCAGCTTAGGATAATAACAGTGACTCGGACAGCGAGTTAAGCTCAAGCAGTGAGGAAGAAGACAAAGCCAACCTGGCGTTCATGGCCAACACTGAAGAAAAGGAGACATCTTCAGTAAACAACTCCTCAGGTAACTTCAAAATGCCAATCTACTCCTGATGAGTAAAACAACAAAAAGGCATTCAAATGGGTATGGATAGAGGATGATCATAAACATCCTTTAGTTTTTAGTTTCTGTTTTAAATTTACATTTCTGTTTTCATTTTAGTTTCAGTAAACTACAATGCTACTAACATGTTTGCAAGTTATCATTAGATCAATGCAGGCAATAATTCTGAAGACTTGACAAACAACTTGTGAAAGGTCAAGACCAACAAGATCTGGCTTGCCTCACATTCAGGGGAGCCTCATGCTTAGGGGAGCATACACAAAGGGGAGCAGTAATCAATTCCTCATCATCTATATTGTTGAACCCCTCAATGATAAGAATTCTCTCAACGGGGGAGAGAATAGCATGGTAAGATCCTTCCTTTTTGGTTTGTGACAAAAAGGGGAGAGTATGCATGGTATGCATTATCTGTGAATTATCTGTATTTTCTATGACTTAAGTATTTTTGACAGAAAATTCTCATAAATTTTGACATCACCAAAAAGGGGGAGATTGTTGAACCACTCCTATATTTTTAACCTTGTATTTTGATGATAACAAAATTATGATTGATTAATTATTATTAAAAATAATTAATATCATGTTTTCCCAGTAAATATAAATTTTGGGATTATCGTTATATGATTTGCACTAGAAAGATAAATCAATGTTCATTCAATACATCGATTTCAGTTCACAAAGTGCCAACACGATTTCTGTAGAGATGTAACGATTTCCTTACATTCACATTCATAAGGATTCGCTAAGTGTTTTATCGATTCTAAAGAAATCGATCTCAGATCGATTTGTTAAGTGAATGCAAAGAAATCGATACCATAACGATTTCCTTAGTAAGTTCATAACGATTTCTTTATTGATCTCATAACGATTTCGTTAGTCATCAGAACGACTTGCTTTCGTAACGATTTCTTTAGACTTCGTAACGATTCGCTCTCATAACGATTTCTTTGTCTTCGTAACGATTTGATTTCATAACGATTTCCTTAGTGATTTCATAACGATTCCTTTAGGAACTTCACATCGATTTGCACAACGATTTCATAAGTCATACAAATAACGATTTCATAGAAGACAACGATTTGTTTTCTGATTACGTTGAAAAGTCAAATATCTTTCTGAATATTTTTTTGACTACTGTGCATTAATGAAGATTGTACATATCACTGCATGCATACAGACTATATCTTTCACTATCATGCTTATCATGTGAACATCTTTTTAGAACAGCAAAATGGCTTTACTACTTTAATGATCATATCTTCTAACGTTGACTGACAACCAGAGACAGCTTAGTTGTCTACTGTTTAAGCTCATAAATGTGTGCAGGTCTCTGACAACACTGGTAATACAACGTTGGATTAAATAGAAGCCAAAGGATATTTCAGAAGATCTTCTTCTTACGTGCATGAGAAGCAAAGGACCGTTGAACTAGAAGCTCCTATGCACCATAGAGTCTAACGAACACTTGAGCTCGGAGACAACGGCTACTTCAACGGACACTTCAACGACTATCTTTCAAGTTGAAGATATTTATAGAAGATTGAAGCTCCAGAAAAAATAGAGAATACAGAGAAGAAAAACAACGCTCCCATTCCTTCTGAAGATTCTTCTGCGAGCATCTGAAAGAGCAAAGTCTCACTCCTTCTTCTGTCTAGCTCTTAGCTCTCTGAGTTCAGTGTAGATCTTTGTGAGAGCCTTTAGCACTGAGAGAGATCATCCCTGTAGATCTTTTATCCTCTCAGTCTTTGGCTTCAGATCAAGCACCTGTCCTATTAGCTTGATCTAGGGGCGTCTGTTTCCTGAACACATTTGTATGTGTTGTTCTCTTCGTGTGTGAAGGAAGACCTGGGAGTGCCAGGGTGTTGTTCCCTTCTTAGAGAAGGAAGCCCTGTGTGCTGGGTGTAGAACCACACTGGAGTTTGTACCAGGAGGTTTACTTCTGCGCCTATAAAAGAAGTGGGCTGCCTTCTTGCCCGGAAAGAGAAGAAGACCTGGTGGTATCCAGGGTGTTGTTTCCTTTCGGTTGTGAAGGAAGACCTAGTGGGGTATCCAGGGTGGTGTAATTCCCTTCGTGTGAAGGAAGACCAGCTGAGCTGGGTGTTGTTTGTCCATAAGGGGGACTTTACCCTTGTAGTGAAATCCCAAGAGATTGCTTGGAGACTGGACGTAGGACTCCTGTGAAAAGGAGGTCCGAACCAGGATATATCGTTGTGTCCTTTGTGTGACTGCCTTGCTTCTTCTATCCTTCTTGTACTAACTCTAACAATCTGCGAAGTGTGTTTGTGCAATCGTTTTTTGTGAACAGGTTTTTATTGAACAATTTTTTTAAAGTCTCATTCACCCCCCCTCTGGGCTCGTCAACTGGGCAACATCCCTATCTGCCTCTTCCTTTTGACTCCTATTATTCTTGATAGATCTCTCGCCTGTTCAAGTGGTACTTCCCGACCAACTTGCATAACTGATTTTTCAAAGTTCACTGCTTGTCCTGTCCACTCACAGTAGTTATCCACAATGGATTTGATACACCTCATCTCTTGGTCCTCTGCCTTGGCCACCAGCATTAAGTCATCAGCATACAGTAGATGATGTATCGAAACACACTGCCTTTTTTGTTTAAAGCCCTGTAGTCTGCCCTCATCATTTGCCTTATGCATTGCAGCAGAAAATAATTCTGACGTAAGTACAAAGAGGTAAGGTGATAAAGGGTCACCTTGCCTGATTCCCCTAGTAGGTTTGAACCATCTACTTGGGGTGCCATTCACAAGAATTTCCAGTGTTGCTGAAGAGATACAAGCTTGGATCCAACTCCTCCATTTGTAACCAAAACCCATCCTGCTTAACACTGTCCACCACAACCCATTCCACTCTGTCGTAGGCTTTTTCCATATCCAACTTGAGGAGGACCAGGTCTCTTGGCTTTCTTTTGTTCAATGTAGAATGTTGTAGTTCCTGAGCTACCAAAATATTGTCCATAATCGTCCTCCCGGGACTGGCAAAGCTACCTGTTCCATTGATATCAAATCTCCCAAGAATCTGCACATTCTATTTACCAAAACTCTTGACACTAGGTAAGTCATGAAACCAGTAGAAACTCCTGAAAGCCTTCATTAAATCATCTTTGACCTCCTCCCAAAAAAGTTTATAGAAACTACCTGTCATCCCATCTGGACCTGGAGCTTTATCTCCTGGCATTGCTTTTATCACTCTTTCAACTTCTTCTATTGTGAATGGCGCTTCCAGTTCTTGGGCCTGCAATACATTTAACTTTCTCAAAGGGAGGTCCTCCTCTATCTCTATCAACTCACCTTCCATTGAGGTCCATCTCTCATGAAAGTGATTTACTATTTCTGCTGGATATACTCTCTGATTCTGCACCTCCTCACCCTGCTCACTTAATATATGCTTTCGATCCTATTTTTCTGTCTTCTGATAATTGTTGATAAGTAGCTTGCTTGGTATCACTGCATTCATCTGGTTTGGCCTTGTCTGGAATGAATTTTGGTTTTTGGTTTAGTTTAAGAATGATTTTGCAACTTTGTTGCAGCTTAGGAAAAGATCCTTCAGATATGATTTTTCAATTTTTTTTGTTTAGTTTCTGTCTTTCCTTTTTGGTGGAGTTTTACATTATTTGAGGTATTGACTTAGTTCTCATCTTTTTCAGGTATGTATGGTTGAAAACTAAGAGACTGGAGAAAAGGAAAATATAATTCGTCAAGAGAAAGCATCTGATCATAACTTGAAGTGTAGAAGAATCTCAAAGCTATTTTATGTTCAAGTTTTTAGATCTGCGCCCTACCACTATTTTGCTTCATATAGTGGTGTACTTACTTTTTGAGAGAGATCTTGGACAAAAGTTTGAACCCCATTATTTGTCAATCATGCCTTTCAGATCGGGAGACTTTGGGATTTTTTCAAAAAGTTGAATATATGTTAATTTTTGTCAAACATAATGTCTCATTTATCAATATATAGTTGGTTGGTTGGATTATGTCCATCAATCTGTATTCTATTTTCTTTCCATGTTTGGGTGATTTGCACTTCTGATATGGTTTTGCACTTTGAGATGGTTATTAAGCTTATGAAAGGAGTGTTATTCAGGTGTTATCTGTTGTGCTGTTGAAAAATGTCATAATTTTTTCAATTTCAAAATACATGACTTTTTCAGTATTTTACAATGTTTCACAACGTATCAAAAATCACAGATGCAAAAAAAGGTGCTGACATATATTTTGTTTGAGAGTTCAACTTAAATGAATGACAGATGGTTGGGGCGTTTGGAATATATTATTTGTGGCTGACGGGTTTCTGAATTACCGACGGTTTTTATTGTTGGCTATAATTTCAAGTCAATGGTTCTAAAGTAATGGCCGACGCCTTTGACTGTCGACAATTAAAGGTCGACGGTTGGATGCGTCAGCAAAAGATTTTTCCCCGACGGTCCTCAATGCCGGGCATAATTTATTGCCGACGGTTATATGTGTCGACTATATCTAAATAGGCGACAGTTTGGGTGTCGGCTGAAGTACTTTTCGCCGATAGTGTTGGCGTCGACGAAATAAAATACCGACGGTTCGTCTACAACCACAGAACTTTAAAAGACGACGAATAGAGAGTAAATGCCGACGATTTTTAGGGTCGACTAAAGTTGCTTATCGCCGATGGTTGCAAACCGTCGGCTAAGGAATGGCCGACGAACATAGTGGTGACGCTAAATGGCCGACAGTGTAACTGTCGAGGATTATTGGCTGACGATTACAACCGTCGACGAAGATATTACCGCCGACGGTCACAATCGTCAGCGAAGACTGAGTCTGTACCAGTGAATATTTAAAACTCATACAAGGTTGGTTCACATGATTATCTGCACTGATATACACGTGTATACAAGAGCGGATGATATTATATATTGAAGTAAAATTACAATACAGCGGTAGCACTGATTCAACGTAAAGAAAAAAAAATCTTACCTGTGCGGTCCCCCTCGCTGCAAAATATTATATATATATTATATATATATATATATAGGGAGGATAATGACGGATACGCATCCGGTGCCCGCACAAAATCCTTCTCCATGAATAAAGTGTATTGCGACTACCTCCATCAACCGTACTTACTAAACTGATCATTAGATTACAGAGATCCGTGAGCAAGTAGAGATCTCAGAAAATAGAATACAACACTAGAGCATGAAACAGAACAGCAAGAAAGGCATGTAGAACTTCTGATCGATTAACCTGCGGGATGTGGCAATGTTTTGTGATCAAACAGGACTTGCCCAGCTTGGTCGAGGGAGTGAAATTGCAAGATTATCCGTACTCACTACATGCGATGGGAAATGATCAGATTAAGAAGAGAAAATGGAAGCTGCAGGTGATGTGCGGGAGGATTCATGGGGGGTGATCTCTGCGTGGCACTGCAAGTGTGCCTCCGGAGGCAGGAGCATGCCCTATGGGCGGCGCCGGAGAGGGAGGTGTCACCCACGCATGGGCGGGAGGGCGGAGAGGCGGGGCGCCGGGACGCAGACCAGCGGCCGGGCCCTGGGCACCACCAGGCCTACCCCTTCCTCCATGTCTACCTTCCCCACCTGCCCCCACTCGAAGCACTGCAGCAACGCCGCCAGCGCCGTCTGCACCACCTGCAGAGCCAGGGCGGCCCCGGGGCAGATGCGCCGCCCGCCCCCGAAGGGGAAGTGGCGCCCGGCCTCCTCCCCCGCAGGAACCTCTCGGGGCGGAACTCCAGGGGGGCGTCCCACTGCTTGGGGTCCTTACCTACCGACCAGATATTGACGAAGAGGGCGGTGCCGGCCGGGATACGGTAGCCGCTGACGGTGGCGTCCCGGACGGCCTCTCGCGACGCGAAACAGGCGGCGGGGTGCAGGCGGAGGGTTTCCTTCACGACGGCCTGCAGGTATGGGAGCCCCGGGACGTCGGCCTCCTCCGCCAGGCGCTCTCTCCCCACCACGCGGTCCACCTCCTCCTTCGCCTTCTCCAGCATGGCCGGGTGGTGGATGAGCTCCGCCAGTGCCCACTCTATCGTCACCGCCGATGAGTCAGACCCGGCCGTGAACACGTCCTGCTCGAAGATAAGAGTAGATTATCCTGAGTAATTTAGCGAGAGGTTCTCTGAATCAAAAAGTGGTTTATCTCATTTCACATATAATTTTATCTTATCTTACTAATTAAAAGTAGATTATTTATTTATTACTTTTTAATTAATTAAATATTTTAACTTAATTTATTTTTTAAAATAAAAAAAAAAAATAAAAACATATATAATAAAATAATATTTAAAATTTAATAATATTTTTTTAATACTCACCCTACCTCACCTCTTTATAAGTGGCCTCACCGGTTTAAATGGGACAAAATTATCCAAAGATAACTCAGAGTAAGAGATATTTACTAAAATTACTCTGTGCCCTCCTCCCAAAAAAAGGGGAGGAGTTTATCCTGAGAATACCCTTCCAAACTAGTCAAGCCCATAGAGATATGGAGATGGTGGTAGGTAGCCATGGCGCCCAAGATTAACTCACCAGGACAATGCCCTTTACGTTCTCCCTAGTCAGCCGGACGTCGGCGCTCTCGTCTTCGGACACGTCGAGCAGGAGGTCGAGGAGGTCCTTCACGCCGGGGTCGTCCCCCTCCTTCCTCGCCTTCCTCGCCTTCTCCTTCTGCCGGATGATGCGCTCCATCATGGCGTCGAATCCCCGGTGCACCTCCTCGATGCGGCGGTTCAGACCCTGCACGTCCCATCCGCGGAGGAGCCAGACGTGGTCGGTGAGGTTGAAGGAGCCGATAAGCTCCGCCACCTGCTTCACCAACTTCATGGACTCCTCGGGGTCCGCGGCGCTCTCCTCCCCCTCCGCCACGGAGCACGTCCGGCTGGTGGTCATCCTCGCGATGGTATTGTTCGTCATCCGGATTAGCTCCCGGCTGACGTCCACGGCCTCCCCCCGTCGGGCGCCCTCCATGAGGGTGCCCAGAAGGTTGGTCAGCTCCCGCCGGCGCACCGGGAGAAGCTGCTCCAGCGTGCGTCCCCCCAGGAGGTCGGTCATGCACACCTTCCGGACGAACCGCCAGTACGGGCCGTACGGCGCGAAGGCGAACCCGGCAGAGTCGTAAGCAAACCGGCGTGACGCCACCGACTGAGGCCGGTCGGCGAAGTCCAGGTCGTGGGTCTTGAAGAACTCCGTCGCCGCGTCGGCGGAGGCGGCGACCACCACGGGGGTGGAGCCGAGGCGGAGACTGATCACGGGACCGTACTTCTGGCAGAGGGAGTGGAAGGACTGGTGGGGCTTCGGGCCGAGGAGGTAGAGATGTCCTATAATGGGGAGGGCGAAGGGTCCCGGCGGCTGCGGCGGCTTCTGCCGGCGCCGGAGTATGCCGGAGAAGAAGGTGGCGGCCACGAGCAGCAAGGTGGCGGCAAGGACAAGGTGGGGAGTGGGCAGGGCGGAAGGGATGGCGGCATCCATGGCTGCCAAGCAGGGTTGAGTCTTCCTCTCGCCAGTGGCCACGCTACACCCCTCCTTTTATATAGATTACCGTCTCTGCTGCGGCCACACAGGCGCATCACATGACCACAGCAGAGTCATTACAGTCGGTGGTGCTTCCTTCTAGAACATGGTGTAAATAGCCCAACTTAATGGAGAGGGCAACGATAGCGTTTTTATGTTGAAGCATTCCGAACCCAACATTTTATACATTTGTTTTTGAGAAAGATTTTAACAAAAATATCATGTTATTTTACACTTCTCTTTTTTTATTGGTAAAAAAGAGAAAAAGATTTATGTGGTACTTTGATTTTCATCAATGAAGAGAAAGTATAAGATGACATGATATTTTTATACTTTAAAAAATACACAAAATCTTTCTCTTTATTTTTTGAGTGAGATCTTTACGTGAACTGAAAACTACCTCAACAGAATTTTTTTCATCCAAATCTCTCCTATCAATAGAGGTGGGGGTGGGGTTGGGATTGTGAGAGAAATTCATCACAAAAAAATTTCCCCTCATTTTTTTAGTAAGGGTACGAAATGAGGAAGCATATGTCTGTAAAAAATATATATACTCAGATGTTTCTTATAAGAAATGTTTTAAAAAATATTTTTAAAATTTATTAATACATTAGACAAAAGAGGGGGAAAAAACGCATGTGTGATCATTATCTGGTTAAAGATTAAATAATAAGAAGATTAAATTTAACCATTAGTAGTGACCTAAAATATCACGGCATTGGATGTAGGGTCGAGGCGATGAAGATTAGAATTTGACTATTAGAGTCTTAATTAGTGGATGGTGAACCTAAAATTATACAATTTATCACGGCATTGGATGACGGATAGTCGTGCCACAGTGATACGATATGGAGGGGTAGTAGAATAAAAGAGAGGGAGAAGGCACTAGAACAAAGAGAGAGAGAGATGAAGAGCACGCATGTGGGGGGGGGGGGGGGGGGGCAAAGAACTATAGAGAGAGGAGGGTAATTCGGTGCGGTACGTATAATATTATATTAGACTATAAAAAATACAAATCAGCACATCGACAGGACAAAGCTTGATGGATGACCAAAATGGAAATGGCAATCAGAAGCTTTTTTTTTTTTGATAACGAGGAAATCCCGCCCCGTGTGGCTTTGCGGACTCAAGGATTGGTGTTCGCGAGTTCCAAGGTCAGGACTTGGCACTCCTACTTTCCGTATACCTGTATTGCCCTTACCCCACTTGACCAGAAAAACCCCGGATTTACACACCTCGAGGATTGCATAAATCAGGTAAATCCCCCCCCAGGAATCGAACTCGGGACCTCTTGCTTTTAAGCAAGAGTTCTAACCGATCGACCCAACGGGGTTCATCAAACCACAGATATACATAATTTTATTTTATACCCTTTTATTTTTTTATCGTCATATATAGCCCCATCCACTCTCTGTCCTTTGTTTAACCTAAATTTAGATGCGTTGGAAGGAAGAGAAGAAGACTAGTTACTCTTATTTGACAGCTCCTCGCAAAATAAAAACTATGGTATAGGTACTCTCTAGAATCTTTATGTTTTCTTGTGCATCTAATTTTTGCATAATATTTATGTCTCAACAATGGTGATATTCGAAAGGATAACAGAAATATTACAACCTTACAGGTTTGTTAAATTATCTGATAACATAATATCTTTTTTTAATTACTGAAACGTGATAGCCCTACATCTCATCATAGGCTTTATGTAGAGTTCTATTACCTTTTCACACCCATGACAATAACTTTCATATGCTTTTAAGCACACCAGTCTGCTATTTCTGACGAACTAGTGAGCTAATATATATGCGTTATGTATAGACATTTATGGATATAAAACATATCCGAGCTTGAACATCTGAGTTTTGCAATAAATCACCCAACGAATACTCGTTGTAAGGAGAGCTTTTATTTGAGATTCTCTGGGGAGGTGGTGGTGTCTATCTTAACCTAAAACATTTGATTAATAAGATCCAAGCAGCCATACACTGAGGATTAGAATAAGCACGCATGAATGGACAAAATGTGCAGGATGCAAGCAGACAAATAATGATCTCTAGCTAGTGCCTGCATGCCCCATTTCACATTGGTTAATGGTTATTGTCTAATTTTCATAATATTTTAAATATTTTATAATATTAATATGATATCAATAAATAATATCATTGCCATCGACTTGTATTTGGCTTGTTGAAAAAAAATTCTCATCTGTAAAATTAAGTTTCCTGAAAAAAAATAATACTATACAAAGAAGACTATTTTATTTGTACATGTTACAGGTTCTAGAAAGGGGGGGGATTAATTTACAAGAGATCGAGGATATATCAGATTTTTACTGAATTTAGGCAAATGTCAACTATCCTCAAATAAAATATTTTAACAAAATACTAATGGATTATGATTGCACGGGTATCTTATAAGTGTTGTCATATATCCAGGTCATTAAAAATAGTACGAAAATAAGAGGAACGATTCTAGCAATTTTTTTTTTAATAAAGGACAGGTTTTTTTTCAGAATTAAAATCCTCAATTCGTATTTTCTTACTATTTTGTGTCAGCAACCCAATCCTAGAGAGAAAAAGTTGAGATGGTTGAAACCCAGCACTGCGAGTTGAGCCGATTACTATGCTGCTCAAATTCTGTTCGTTAATTTTTAATCGAGTTCGAGTCGAACTCGAGTTATATCGAGTATTGAAAATACATGTTCAAACTCGACTCGTTTAAATACTCTCGAACTCGAGTCCTTAATGAGTATCTTAACGAACTTAATTGAATTTGCGAATTCGAATATATAAATAAGTCCAATCCAATTTACAAGTAAAAAATTGATCGTTCATATAAGACCTAAATCTATCTTATTTCAAGCTCATATCTCAATAGTTTTGATAAGTTATCTAGTTTAACTATTTTAATATAATGTTTGAAATATATTAATAATTTCGCACACCGCCTAGAACCCTCTTTCTACACTGTCGATGACAGTACTGCGGCTATCGAGAGCGCTGTCTACCACTGACAGATGGTCCACAGTGGTCGCCAGAGATGTCAGTGGCCAACAACGCGCACCCCCGCCCCCACCGAGAGTTCACCTACTTTGCAGGTCGGTCTCGGGAGGAAGAAGATGCTTGATATACTACCTTGCAACACTAAATTTTGTGTTCAAATCCATATTTACATGATTTGTGTATATACCCTTATTTACATAATTTGTGTATATAAACTGTGGATTTAGTCTATGACATTTAAGCTCTCATAAATATTTTGTATTATAATAATAACTGTATAAAAACAAATAAGTATTTTTATAACAATATATACTTATTATATTTAAAGAAATATTTAAATGAAGTGTTAGTGAGTACTTAGATAAGCTCTTAACGAGTATTTAATCGAACTCTTAACGAGTTCTTAATGAGTTTGTTCACGAGTATAATCGAGTCGAGCTCATATGTGTTCATACTCGGCTCGTTTATGAATCGAGTTTTTTTTTTGTTCAAACTCGACTCGTTAATTAAATAAACGAGTCGGACCGAATTTTTATTGAGTCGAATTTCGAATTACTCATCGAACGTATCGACTCGTTTACACTCTTAAGAATAGCGGCTCATGCGGCTTAAAATTATTTTTGTACGAGTCTATTTTGAGTCAACAACCCTTTATGACAGCTCATCTTTACTGTATTACTTTTCTTTTCATCTTTTTGGCAACTATATTATTTTTTCTTAAATTTTTTCTGATCAGACGTGAAAATACACAAGTAGCGCATTGTCCAACAGTTTTTTTTTTGTCTCAAACAGTCGAGATGAATACCTTAAGTTTAGTACCTTTTAATTTGAGATTGTTTAAAAAACCCAAATCTATTATCTCATATTTCGATCCGTGAATGAGACAACGTAAAAAGAAATGACAAAAGCTACAAAAAAACTTAATCCTATCGCATATAAACCTAGAAAGAAAGTCTTCTAGGCAGTAATCTTAACTTAGATTGTCATGGTTGCCATCAATCATCGATGTCGTTGCTCACTACATCAATCACCGTTGTATATACATAACGCGACATAAAAGAAACACATGACAACAAGTATGTTGGTAGTGGATATCTAATGAAGGCAACATTTTCCATCAAAGTACGCTTCTTAAATACACTTGAAAATGTATTTTTGATTTCATATTGGGTAGGGATAATATACCACAAACATATTGATCAATAAAAAATATAAAATACATTTCTAGATATATTTAAGAAGTACAATAAATAATTTAACAAATAGCTTTTGGACAATCAGTATTTTATTTCAAAATTTGTCATGTTGAGCGACTTGGTCATGTCCAATTTATCTTAGCACTGTACGAGTAGAATCGCGTCGTATTGACACAGTTTGATCTGAGCTATATAATTGTAAAAAATAATAAAAATAAAAAATAACATAAATTGAATCGAATGAATCGTGCCAAAAAAACTCGTCAAACCACGGGTTCAGCAAACCTAATTACTTGAGAATAAACTACCATTAAAATCTCAGTGAATAAAATAATCTTACAAACATGTAGTCCCCTTTGAAAAGTATCCAAGCGGTCACGGCCATCCCTCCATTCCGCATTAAACTCTCCAGCTGCCGGCCGCGGGTTAGAGGCTACCTACCCCAAGCTCAGATCTGTCTCACCGGATTCGCCTTGCAGCAGCAGCAGAATACGTGGGCGCGCAGCAATCATTCGATGCACCAACCCGCATCGTGTGGCCGTCGGCGCGTCGCCAGAGATCGGGGGTGAAAGCATCGTCACCTCAACATGCGGAGCGGTGCAAGTGGGCCGCGCCCCAATCCGTCTCATCTCATGGATTTGTATGACCTTTTTCTAGAGATGATGATGTGTAGACAGATATTTTTAGAAATTATCATATATATTATTGTTAAAAAAATTAACCTCATCAAATATGTTTTGTATTTAACAAAAATCATCAGATGTTATAGCTCTTGCATTAATTGGCTGTCACACATGAAGAAAACTATGAAATAAGCTTGAAAAGATAAAAAAACATTTTGCGAGAGAGATAGAAAGAGAGAGAGAGGTGTGGAGGTGAGGAGATTTTTGGTTAGTCTTTTCCCTGTCTTGACGTAATGTGTAGGATAGCGTGGGGTTAGTTTACTCTCAAGAAATACATAGTGATATCATAGAGCGTCCACACAGTTGAACTTTGCATTTATTAGAAATCTAAGTGCTTAATAACTTGTTGTTTGGTGTGTTCCAAAGCATCTATCTCCCACCTAAAAGTGTTTCATAACTTCTTCTCTGTGTGCTCCAAAGCATCCACATAGTCTTGAAGAATGTGTAACACTCTGGTGAGCATGTGGTTGCCTTTGAAAAGATATAAAAAATGTCTGAAGAACATGCGTATGCTCTAATTAGGTGGTTTCAAATTGGAAACAGATGGTTATATTTTCTCATCTACTTCCATTTTCGAATTGGAAACATGAATAAAAATTGAAGTTTTCCGCTTCCATTATCTTAAGTGATTGTAAAATCATTAGCTTTCATCAACAATCAAATTTCATCAGTATTATTTCGAAAAATTAAAATTGTAACGTTCAAAGTCGTCACAAATGATCTAAATGCACGGGATCCATGTATTTGCATTATGAAATTTATGAACTTTGATATTTTAAAATTTTTCAAGTTTATCCACCTTTTTACGAGAAATCAGATAGCAACCAACGTTATAAAAGTATACTTGACATATTTTATACGATATATCTTCTTGTGAATACATATAAATACAAGTCATATCCTTGTGTCCATATTGATAATTAAACTCTACACATATACATATATATAATTTATCAAAAGACAAAAAACAGATAATCGAATGTAAAACCACCTACTTCCATTTCTAACTCTCATAAGCTATTGGAAATCCATGGTGGGATACTCTTTATCGTAATTCTATATGTATTATTTAAATCAAAAGTGAATAGAAATAGAAAGAGGTAAGATTATTAGGTAATATTATACTCTCATATACACGAGAGCTAAGATGAGTGGAATCGTCTTATCCTATTTTCATTGGGCCACACGAGATCTGCTCTTCAAAGAATATTTAATACAACATCAGCGCACATTTAATATGATATTTTTTTGAAGTAAAATAAATAGACACAAATAGTAATTCAATCTATATAAATAATATAATAATATACATAAATAATATAATAATATGTACAAATGGTGCGCTATGTGCCCTTAGGCACGAAAAATACTCTGGCCATTTTGAAAACGGGGTACCCCTAATTATTTGGACGAACCCCTCTCCAAGATTTGGAGAGAAGAGAAGGATTATCCAAGGGTATCCGCTTTGATAGAAGATTAATAGTAAGTCCACTTACTTAGAAATTAACTCATCCCTGATTTATATATTTCACTAAAAAAATAGAGTTGGATAAATTAATTTTCTCATTTAAATGTAACTATTTTAATTACAAAATAAAAAAAGTACACATTGCACTAGATACATAACCAAATTAATATTAAAAATATTAATTTAATATTTTAATTTTTAAAAAAGTTACCTAAAATTAACCCTTCCTACCCACTTTGGTAATGGGTTGGAGTTAAGATAACTCCAACCCATGTACAAAGTTACAAATGTGTAACCCACCTTTTACTTTGGTAATAATAGAGTTAATTTTTAGACTATAGTGAGTTAACTCACCTTTTCTCAAATGTACTTTGGTAGTTAAAAGTGAGTTAACTAACTTTAGGAAAAGAAAAAGTAACATTTAATACTTGTGACGTGAGAGAAAAAAGGTGGTTAACTCACTTGAATTAACTCTATTCCATCTCTAGAGATGGATTAGAAAATAGTGAGTTAACTCACTTTTAATCCACCTTTAACCCAATCCAATAAAATTAACTTTAAAATACTATCAAAATATTTTTTGAGTTAACTCTGAGTTAACTCACATCGCGGAGGTAGAGGTAAATAGGGGATCCAGAAGTACCCCGCGTTTAACCGGGGTATTCCTAAAAATAGTTCTATTTAACCACACACCACGACCCACAGCTGGCCAAATCAAAGCCAACAACCCAAAGCTACTGTACCGCCCGCTCTGCCCCGGTCCATGTCTCCGCCGGCGGGAGAAACCCCTCACGTGGCCCTCCTCCCCAGCGCCGGCATGGGGCACCTCACCCCGTTCCTCCGCCTCGCCGCCGCCCTGGAGGCACGCGGCTGCGACGTCACCCTCATCACCCCCCACCCGGCGGTTTCGGCAGCCGAGGCCCGCCACGTCGCCGACTTCCTTGCCTCCGCCTCCCCCCGAGTCCGCCCCCTCGAATTCCACCTCCTCCCCTTCGATCCCGCCTCCGCCAACTCCACCGACCCCTTCTTCCTCCAGTTCGAGGCCATCCGCCGCTCCGCCCACCTCCTCGGCCCCCTCCTCGCCTCCGCCTGCCGAGCCCCATCCGCCGTCGTCACCGATATCACCATCTTCTCCGCCTTCGTTCCCGTCATCAGGGCCGCCGGCGTCCCGAACTACGTCCTCTTCACGGCCTCCGCGGCGATGTTCGCGCTCTGCGCCGCCTTCCCCTCCGCTGCGGCGTCCCTTGATGGCCATGCAGGCACACTCGACGTCCCCGGGCTGGGGGCGCTTCCCGTGAGCTGGATCCCTCAGCCGCTTCGGAAACCCAGGAACCTGTTCTCAGCCCAGTTCATGGAGAACGGCAGGGCACTCACCCAAGTGGATGGCATCATCATCAACACCTGGGAAGTGCTGGAGGGCGACACCCTCGCCGCCCTCAATGCTGGGTCCGTGGTGCCTCACCTCCCGTTGGTGACGCCTGTCGGCCCACTCCCGCCGGTAAAGCTCCATAAAAACTCCTGCCTCCCGTGGCTCGACGCCCAGCCGGAGCGCTCCGTCGTCTACGTCAGCTTCGGAAGCCGGACGGCGCTGTCGGCGGAGCAGATGAGGGAGCTGGGCGCCGGACTGGAGAAGAGCGGGTGCAGGTTCCTGTGGGTGGTGAAGAGCAAGAAGGTGGACAAGGAGGACGAGGGGGTGGCGCTGGAGGAGCTGCTGGGAGATGGGTACCTGCGCAGGGTGGAGGGAAGGGGCCTGGTAGTGAAGGACTGGGTCGACCAGGACGCCATTCTGGCACATCCGGCCGTGGGGGGTTTCGTCAGCCACTGCGGGTGGAACTCGGTGACTGAGGCTGCAATTCGCGGGGTGCGCGTGCTGGCGTGGCCGCGGCACGGCGACCAACGGCTGAACGCGTGGGTGGTGGAGAGGGGCGGGCTGGGGGCGTGGCCGCGGGGGTGGAGCTGGGAAGGGGAGGCGGAGGTGGTCGGTGGGGAAGAGATCGGACAGTGGGTGAGGGAGCTCATGGAGGGTCCTGGCGTGGGAATGCTGCAGGAAGACGCCGTGAGGGCCGCCGGAGCTGGTGGTAAGTCCAACAAGGGGTTGGGGGAGCTGATCCGGAAGTGGAACACTGCATCAGCCTGACGTTAGCCAATGGCTGGATAGCTTTGGGGTGAACGTGATCCGGTTTGATTCGGTTCACTCTATTTGTTAGGTGTACACAGATCGAATTATTCAAAGTCTAATGCCATATGTTATACAACTGTGCCCTTCGCTTGGTGGCTAACTCATGGATTTGGGGTTTGAATTTCAATTTGGCATATTTTGGACAAAAATTTTAATTTTGACATATGTTCTTGAAATAAAAAACCTATTGACAGAGAAAGGCCTCAAACACCTCCTCCCGCAGATGACTATAGCTCTGCGGTAGCCAACTGCCCTACATAATATTTAAGTAATGAATGTACATATATATATATATTCGGTTCATTGAGTTTCAGAAAGTGAAACTTAGGGCTGCCAATGGATCTCCGAATTCCATTTAGCCGACCCGTTTTCGCATTTTTTATAGGATGTAGAACTCAGAAAATAACTTTCCGATAGCTTAGCAGAAACGGAAATGGATATCTGATTCTTATAGGATGCGGAAGCGGAAACACCCAATTCCGCATCTGTTTTTCCGTTTTCATTTTCGATAACTTTTAATATATATTATATAATTTTTATAATAAAATCTCCTCAAACTCGAAACTTTGGCTCTTAAATTTTTAACTCATTGTCTCTCACCTCCCATCTATATGTAAATGTCACCTATTCTAGTCCCAATTATTGGCAGCTTTTTTCTCTATTGATATTTATATCTACATATATAGATTATCTATTACACAACCATTATATATCACTATATGATTTTACCATACTAATTTGATCTTGTGATACTTCATTTAGTAAGGGTCATTATAATGTACGTGATGAAGAAGATATGGTAGAAAAGATTATTAAATTTATATTTGAAAGTATTCATAAATTTAATAATTAATATACTTATAAATTAATTCTAATTGTACAAATGTTGTTATATCCGAAGTTTCCGTTTTGTTTCCGTTTTCGTTTCCGATTTTTCGATAGAAAGCGGAAATGGATGCGGAAGTGGAAACACCCTTTTCCGTTTCTGTTTCCGACTCCGAAATTTCTTATAAGAAGCGGAAGCGGAAACACCCATTTTCGATTCCGACTTCGACCCGTTGGCAGCCCTAGTGAAACTAAATTGAATTATGTAGGGGGTTCAAACCGACATATTATATATAGATATATATATATATATATATATATATATATATATATATTCAGTTTCAAAAGTGATAGAGGAAGGTATCAAACTCCCCCCCCCCCCCCCCCCCGCAGATGATTGGAGCCCTGTAGTGGCCAACTGGCCTACATAATATTTGAGTAATTAATGTACATATTATATATATATTCGATTCATTCGATTTTAGAAAGTGAAACTGAACTGAACTGAACTATGTAGAGGCTCAAACCGAACCGGATCGACCGATTTTTCGATTTGAACTGAATTTTGAATAGCGCTACTTCCCACTATTTTCTAACAACATCTTGTATTGAATAATGAAACTTCTGATCACCTGCGTAATGTCATAGAAAAAACATTTAGAATAATAATTAAATATTGTAAAACTAATGTTACATGTTTAATCGTAGAAAGTAAATTTTACGTTTATACCCCTGTGGAGGGGAAAATCGAGTTGGCTAGTTATAGCCCAACCAAATGGTCCATTAACCCAGCCGAAGGTAGAATAGGTACATATCGAATATGGCCCAACAGTGGTAGCCCACACATTGCAAGGCGGTTGGGTTTGGCAGTTTAGATCTAAAGGATATTTATTCTTCGTGCCAACTAGTGCTAAAACATATATTTTATAAATTATATTTGAATAAATAATCAAGTTCTCCACCCATTTCGATCACATCACAATCTCTTTCTACACGACGTATGGTGCCCCACTCTTGTTAGGCCGCCTATCCTACCACATTAGGGTGTGGCCTGACAATTGAGTAATGTGTGTTCATGACAGGTAATTAACCCCCTCCCTCCCCACGTCTCGGGTCATCCGAGGGGGCATAGTGGAGGTCTTAGGGAGGAGGAAGTTCATGCATGACTTCATAGCATGCTCATCCATCCATTTTCTCTCATCTTTAGACAATTTATATGGATCTTTTTCAATTACATTCCAAATATCATGATATTATGCACGAATAAAAAGCATCGTGTGGTATCTTCAATAAGCAAAATTAGATCCATCAAAGTGCGATGGTCTGTGGATGGAACGACCCTCGAAAAGAAGATTTTGACTAACCATCTATGAAGAATCACTCTTATATGTCAGAGCCCTTGTCACGCCCCCAATGTAAACTATCGAGATGCGAGTAGATACATGTATATTAGTTCGTTGTGTAATTCAGAGTGAGCTAAATTCAAAAGATAACAATAAAATAATACTAAACTCTTAATGTTATTGATAACAAATCATTAAGATCTATTATAATCACTAATTCAGAGTCAATACTTAGGACCTGTCATGACACTTACATTGGAAATAAACTAAAAACAAATCTAACTATACTAAACTCTACTAAATCACTAGGATTACTCTACTATCATAATATCAGTCGCTCTTCACCCTTAACCATCTATGTTGTTGTGCGTATCATCGCTTGTCTCACTTAAAAATATAGAGTAGCAACTCAGTGAGCAAGACACTCATTAGGTTTTATATATATCTCATGAATTAAGTAATACTTTAAGTGATTAACATATTAAACAAAAGAGTAACTGATGATAAACTCATGTGTCAAGACGATAATGAATGCAAGATCATGTTGATATCAAGTAATAGCTAGCAAGATCCCATTCTAAAACATGAACATGTTGTTAACCTATTGACAAGCCCAGAGGGGGGGTGAATGGGTTTTTATAAATTCAATCTAGGAGATACCTGTAACCAAAAACAGTCACACAAATGATCTTCGAACTACGTTAGTTACTTGTTAGTTTAAATAACAATTACGCAATGAAGACAATCACACAACACAAGGATTATCCTGGTTCGGACTTCCTTTTCTTAGGAGTCCTACGTCCAGTCCCTGAGCAACAACTCAGGATTGCACTAACTAGGGTACAGTCCCCCTAAGGACGCTACAACACCCAGCTCAGCTGGTCTTCCTTCACACACGAAGGGAACAACACCTTGGATGCCACCAGGTCTTCCTTTACAACCAAAGGGAGCAACACCCTGGATACCACCAGGTCTTCCTTCACACCCGAAGGGAACAGCACAGAGAAGAATGAAAAACAGACTTTCACGCCCCTAGATCCAGCTCTTGACAAGAGAGGATCTGAAGCAACTAGAACTGAGAGCGAAGAGATTAAGAACTATTCACACTCTCAGAACTGAACAGGCTCTCTCAAGATTTTCACAAGAACAAGCGGAGAGCAAAAGAGCAAAAGAGCAAAAGCGGAGTGAAGGATCTTGGCTCTTGAATTTCTTCAAAAGAATTTGAAAAATAGTCTTTCGATCCAATTGCCTTCTATTCTTCTGTCTTGTATATATATCTTCAATTTGAAATCTAGTCGTTGAAGAGATCGTTGTCTCTCTCTTGAGTAGCCGTTAGACTGAATGACATCTGGAGTCTTGGAAGCTTCCTGTCTCAATCTTTTGATCACTTGAGCACGCATAGAGATGAAATCTTCACAGAGATCCGTTGGCTTTTATTTGTCTAACATTGTACAATGAAGTTACATCAAAGGTCTGCACAGATGTCAAGCTCAAACAGCAGACCGATAGGTTGTCTCTGATATCAGTCAACGTCAGTAGCAATAGTCAAGAAAATAGTAATACCAACTGGCTTAAGTCTAAAGGACGTTATCAGACTAAGCACGATAAAGCAAGATATAGTCTGCATGCATGCAGAGATACGTTCAGATCTCATAAATGCAAAAGCGTCAGATAGATGTCTACGTGGATTTTGACTGGTCAATGCTTTAAGATGAATAAGATATCAAAATATGACGTTGAAGACTATATGACTTATGAAATCGTTATGAGTTATAGCAAATCGTTCTATGACAGAGGATATAGGAAATCGTTATGAATTATGGCAAGTCATTTTGATTATAAAGAAGTCGATGTGAAACACTTAACAAATCGTTACACAAAGCAAGTCGTTATGAGTATTAAAGAAATCGTTACGATAACTAAAGAAATCGTTGCGGCTAGCAAGTCGTTACGAGTATTAAAGAAATCGTTACGAGAACTAAAGAAATCGTTGCGGCTAGCAAGTCGTTACGAGTATTAAAGAAATCGTTACGAGAACTAAAGAAGTCGTTGCGGCTAGCAAGTCGTTACGAGTATTAAAGAAATCGTTGTGATAACTTATGAAGTCGTTACAACAAGCAAGTCGTTGCGAGTTCTAAAGAAATCGTTATGATAACTTATGAAGTCGTTACAACAAGCAAGTCGTTGCGAGTTCTAAAGAGATCGTTATGATCACTTATGAAGTCGTTACAACAAGCAAGTCGTTGCGAGTTCTAAAGAAATCGTTATGATAACTTATGAAGTCGTTACAACAAGCAAGTCGTTGCGAGTTCTAAAGAAATCGTTATGATCACTTATGAAGTCGTTATGACATCGACTTGATTGAAACGACATGACTTTTCAGTCTCATAAGAGAATCGTTATGAACTTTAACAGAAATCGATATGGACTTAGAGAAATCTCATGTTTGAAAAGATTAAAGCTTCAGAGTAGTAATGCATACCTTTATTGGCTTGTTTGACTTCGATGATTTTTCCTATACTTAAGACTTATGAGATATTCAGCAGATATAATTGATAAATTCTTGTTTGGTTTTGTTAATCATCAAAATATGTATATATATACAATTAATTAAAATTGCATGGGGACAGACTGATCATCACATGTATCAAGTAAAGAGAGATAAAATTGACTATATCATGAGTAAATATCTACTAGGAAAACAAGTACAAGTTAGGTTAAGTAATAACATATCAAACAATATCAAGAATTGATTATCATAGATTAATCAAGAACTCAAGTACTTTGGTGCTATGCCACACCATGTCATCAAACTTTTGTAGGCTTAAGTATCTTTGGGTAATCCTCCTAAGATCAGACAGAGCTCTATATGCACAAACATTAGGTCATGTATTTTTATCTAAACAATCTTATTAAATGGCCATAGAGTTTCAAGAAAAAGGTGAGAAATTAAGGAGGAATAGTTGAGATTATTGTGAATGAAAAAGAGAAGAGAGAATTTTTCATTATCCAAAAACATACAAACGGTCAAATCATGAAATGATGCGAGAAATGACTGTTGTACAATACTCTCAAGTACTGACAATATTGGGTCGAATGTGGTGTACACCCTGGCTGCAACAAGAATTATGGCGGTCCTCGCCGTATGGATCCCTGTCAGAACCCAACTCAACTCTGCCTCCCACGAACCAATAAGCACGCAAGGGATATCAACACCCGTGTCTAGTAGAAATATAGAAAAGGAAGCTAAACATGCAGATTGTTGTTCCGTGGCTGAGTCTATGTACCCGACCATGCGGAAACAAAGAAAGCAATAATGGAAGAAGCTCATAAGACCAGGTATACCATTCATCTTGGAACCACTAAAATGTACCAGGACTTGAAAAGAAGTTTTTGGTGGCCAAATATGAAAAGGGAGGTGGCGGATTATGTCGTCAGATGCTTAACCTGCCAGAAAATCATAGCAGAACACTTGCGACCTACAGGTAAACTTAAACCCCTAGAAATCCCGGCATGAAAATGGGAAGGTGTAGGGATGGACTTCATTTTCGGACTACCTAAATCTAGAGGTGGATTCGACGGCATATGGGTGATCGTCGACCCCTTGACCAAGTCTGCTCATTTTTTATCAATAAAGAACAAATGGATAGTGGATGTTCTGGCTGCTTTATATGTGAAGGAAATTCTTAGACTACATGGGGTACCGGTGTCGATTATGTCTGATAGAGACCCCAGATTTACATCCCATTTTTGGAAAGGACTACACTATTCATTGGGATCTAAACTGAACTTCAGCACAGCTTTCCATCTGCAAACTGATGGTCAGACGGAGAGAACAAATTAGATGATTGAAGATATGCTTAGAGTCTGTGTTCTAAACTTTGGAGGTAGTTGACATGAACACTTACCTCTTGTGGCTAGGATCAGTAATGATAAGAGAGATTATAGAGAAGGTAAAGCTTATCAGGGAAAGAATGGCAGTGGCACAACAAAGGCAAAAGGCACATGCAGACATTAGAAGGATAGACCTGGAGTTTCAAGTTGGTGAGCATGTATTCTTAATAGTGTCTCCAGGCTGTGGAATCAGAAGGTTTGGAATTAAAGGCAAGCTATCACCAAGATTCGTCAGGCCTTTCAAAATCCTCGAAAGAGTTGGCGAGGTTGCATACCGCTTGGCATTACCACCACAACTTGATGGAATACAAGATGTGTTCCACATATCTATGCTGAAGAAATATGTATGTGATCCTTATCACGTCATAGATTATGAACTTCTGGAGTTCAACAAGGATGGAACCTATCAGGAAAGGGCAATTGAGATCGTGGACCGAGAATTGCGCCAACTAAGGAACAAGGTCATCCCACTGGTAAGGGTTAGATGGAATCAACACCTAGAAGAAGATGATACGTGGGAACCGAGGAAGCAATGCACAAAAGATATCTGGAGTTGTTCACAAGTAAGTACACCTCACTTATACAATAAACTCTATCCATGAATTTGGGGACCAAATTCTTTTATGTGGGGGAGGGTGTAGCACCCCGAAAAATTCAGTGATTAAAAAATTGAAATAAATGGGAATAAATAATTTCCATATTATCGAAAGGGTAGAAATATACGTACCATTATCGTATGAGCAAGAACACATCAGAAAATTTTGTAAAAATTATAGTTCAACCCTAAGCAATAATCCTAGATGTTTCGATTGGCCAAGTTGATGTCGCATTGTGACTAATCGTCCTAATTAGGAAACAAAGTCGGAAAACCATTATCATAGGTGGATAATGGGACCATAAATTAAATAAAAATGATGGATATACTTAAAACAACATATGTTGACAACCCATTATCAGATTTGGGCCAATGGACAACTTTTGGCCCACGAATAAAAATGAAGCAAGAAAAAAACATGAAAATTCGTAACCCTAATTGAGCTGAAATTAGAAAGAGGCAATTAGGGTAAATCTTGAGGCAATTAGCCACACTTAGCAACCCAAATTCGTGCCTAACCATACTAGAGGGTTTCCTAATGGCCAATACCCTCTATTGGGGATGGGAATCATCAAAACAAGATACGGTGCATGCTAAAACTGCAACCCTTCCTTCCTAGTTGCATTAGGACTCCTAAAAACCCTAGAAGCTTAAATACTCTTCCCAAAACCCTTGGGGATGAGTTTACCAATAGTTGGGGTCGTGGGGAGCACCTCTTGAGCACCAGAGGAGGAGGAAATCGCCCCCAACTGGAGCTCTTCTTCTCCACTTGCGTTGTGCATCGATCTGCAGAAGAACCCTATAGCAAGCGACCAAAGGTAGGTTATCTTTGGCCAAACGTAATCAAATCACATACCATTGAGTAGTTCCACGAGTATACTTTCATATGCACATATTTTCCCTAATTTTCATCGAGCATGCATGGTGCATTAAGTGTTTTCCTGAAGTCGTGCATGTTTAGGGCATTTATTGTTCATGTCATTTCTCACGCATCGCGAGGCCAAATTTCATGAAACAAAAACCATAGTTCTTTTCTACTCCCCGTTCCCAACAAGTTTCATGTCCACACTTTTGTCCTAAGAGCCCTAGATTAGGAGATATAAGCATTGCATGCATCGTTGTGCAATTTTCTATGTTTTCGGGCAAGAACATGAAACACGACGACAACAGACATCGCGTTCTTCTTTGCATGAACGTGACGTACAAAACCTTCGCATTCATCTAAAACATGACCGTACCCTATGTCGTGATTTAACCGTTGACTTGACCATTCTGGCGCCTCAAACTGTGCGTCGCGTGGGTTTCTGTGCCATGCATGAACACGACGTAGTATTAAGTCACGATTTAGACCATTTTCCCGCTCTTGTATTTTTGTTATTTTTATATTGTGATTTTGAAAACATCACTTGAACGCGAAATATCAAAACATCGTAACTCAAGGATGATTGCGACATACTGCCTGTCGTGTTATGAACACGACAGACAAGACCGTCGCGTTTTCAACATGAAGGCGACGATATAGACCATTGCGATTTGATCTTTTAAAGAAAGGCCATGTTTCTGAACCGTGTACTGTCTTCTTAATTGCGATGACTGTGTCCGTCGCGGATTCCAAGGCCTACACGAGACTTGTTTTGCATGGTCTAAAGTTGAAGGTTTGCATGTCATGGTTTCGTTAAGTGCATGTAGTCTGATCAGTGGCCTAAAACTTGTTAACCCATGAAAAAGCCATAACAACATGAATGTTTATTCTATTTACTCCTTAATGATATCATCTAATTCTTGCAAACTATTGATTGCTCATCTTGTTCTCCTAGCTTGTTAAAGTGAATAATGGTTATCTTAAAATACTGCAAATCATGTATAGTTAAGTGCATGTTTCAATCTCATGTCACCATGTTAACTGTTTTCCGCATGTTTGAAACTGATGGATTGTGGATTGAGACACGTACTTCACTACACACTTGCACTTATAGGCAGCCATTTCTTGGGGGATTGGAAACTCACGGCTGGTCATTCCGTATCGGTAGTCTAGTGACCTTTCTCTTAAGATCTTCATAAATCTTTGTACTTCGTCAATTCCCTTACGGACACCAAGTTGGTTGTACCATTGAAGTTCCCTGGAGATAGCGTGCACTTCCTTTCTTCTCTTGTTCACATGAGAGTGATTCTTAACCTTGACTTAAGCCCTTAATGTGAAGAGATAACTAAAATATAAATCGCGCCGTTATGCTGCCGAACTTATCTCTTGATTACTGTTATCATGAAAATCATGTTCACTTGACTGACTACTTCTTGACATCAACATCATCATGAACATGACATTACCATTGTTTATACCTTGAAACTCTTATATTCGCCATGAATGACTGTGGGTATCTACATTTGAAAATAGTGAGATGCTGACAAGGCACGGCGTATATCCAAGGGCTCCAGTCTAGCCCCAATGATGGCGAGTCATAAATATATTGTTAACCATGGGGTATAATGATTACTGGCATTGCATCTGCACTGGGAGTACTTGCGTGTTGAATGATAGATACAATAACCACATACACGTGTCCAAGTGTGCATTTCAAGGTGGATCTTTCCTTGGTGTACATTAGTGTCTTCGTGTCAGATTAGTGAATTGTGTTAAAAGTTTGTGCTTGCTTGCTTGCATGATATGACCATCCTGCATTTATTGCGATTAGTGATATCTTACGTTCTTGTAAACAATCTACTCAATTCAAAACCCCAAAGATCTGATGTGATTAAGTGCACAAAGTGTGTGAGACAATTGAACAATCAGATTATGTGAGCTAGTGTGTGAATGTTAAGAGTTTAATCAAACCCCTATGCATGCATCTAACGATGAGACAATATCAAACCACTGCACAAAGATTTTTAGGTGGTTCGGAAATCACACCACGTGACTCCTACGTCCACCCCTCACACTGTGAGGCACACACTACTCAAGAACTGAGTACAACACACACGAGCACAGCGGCTCAACCACACACACCCATGCTAGATCAAGTCGACAATAGATCAGATCCTCTAACCTTGATCTGATCAACACACCACACACACAGAAAAACTGCTTATTAAGCGAGTTCAACCCTAAAATCACACACACACACATTGTCTGATGCAAACACGCAATCAGAACAACACCACACACGTGGATCAAGCACAAGGGTCGCTCAAACCACTTCCACATATACAGAGATATGAAAAGTATGGAAGAAGGAAGAGTTCTGAGTGAAGAATCAAATCCAGATGTGAACTCTTCGTGGTGGTCATCCAGAAGAACTCCAAGCTCCGTGTTGATGATGATCAGATGATAGATAATCTTGAATCATGGACATACCGACTTCAACTCCACTCGTGAGATAGATCTTCCTCGCGCTGGACGGAGAGTTGAAGCAGAGCAACAGGGAGAAGCCTTTCTCTTGGGTTTTGCTTAGGGTTTTGGTATGGTGGCTTCTTGCTACGAAAATACCTTCATATGATCTATATATATAGGTGTCCAAGTATGGAGAGTCGTGCTTGAAGGGATCACCCCAATATAGAACATATCCTGACCATCGGATCTGACTTTTCTTTCGTCTGTCGACATGCACTTCATAGCTGTCAACAGCTACTGCTCAGATCTGGTTTCCAAAACCATGGTGTTGCTGGAAGGCCTTATTTGTCGACAGGCGATTTGCTGGCTATCGATAGGTAACCTGTATCTGTCGACAGGTACATTTCATCTGTCGACAGCTACTGCTTAAATTGTGCTTCCAGTAGCTTGTTTGTTCTGGATGGGTCTATCTGTCAACAGGGAACTTCCTGGCTGTCGACACATGACCATTTGATGTGTTTTTCTTGGTCTTTTGCACTTGACTTTGGTTGATTGTCTTGTGTGCATTCACACCTACATCAAAAGACATTCTATGTGAGATATAATGAATACATGAATAGTCATAGAAGCACTATTTTCATTTGTTCATTTCTTTCATGTCTTTGTCATATTTATCATGTTTCCAACATTAAGACAACATCAATTATGTCATTCATCATCAAAAACATTAAGCACAATCATCATACACACTTGAACCCAACACTATTGACATCAAGTGATATCTTACATGCTTGTGCAAAGTGATCCATTGCTAGTTCTATCTTGTTATCTTGTTCAAGATCTTGCTCTATCATGACCATTCCATCTATCCTGATCATGCATCGTGTTTAATGAGATTTATCGTTCATGCTTATCTTGGAAATCGTGCTTACCTAGTTCTAAATTGTTAATCACTTATATCATTGCTCACACATTGAGATGTAAATCCTACTGGGCTAGTTTGCTCATTCCCAACTTTTAACCTTCTAGGTGATTATGAAGTACAAGAAGAAGAACTAGTAGAGGATGGGAATGCGTTCGAGTGATGAGCATTCCAACCATAGAGTTATCATTAGTTTGTTTTGAGTGTTGGAGCAATGTAGTAGGAAGTGAGGATTAAATGTAATTTGTTTTTATTGAGTCTTAGTCCTGTTGTTCAACAATGATAGAGTTGTAATAGTTTCCTTTGAAACAATGAGTTGAGATTTGAATACAAGTTTAGTTGAGTTCATTATTTGGGGCCCTATTATGATGTTGTGGATACACATTTAATACTTGCTAGCTAGAAGCTTATTTGCCAACTGCTCATGTCTCAGAATATCAACTTGAATTATCTAAATAATATTCGCTGTGTAATTCTCAGGACGTGACATAGGCCAAAGTCCCTAAAGGTGCCAGGCATGGGCCTGTAGTTGTGTGTGGTGTTGGCTGATGTCCATTGTTCTTTGGCTTTACTGTGTGGTTGTGGAGCGGCAGTTGGACCTTCGTCTGTGACTGCGAGACTGAGAGGTAGTTCTTCTGTTGAGTTCTCTAGGTTGGATACTGGCATCATGAACCAGTAGTCCACTCCCATGTGGTACCATCATTCCTTCCGACTCGTGCATTGCCCGTGGTTGTGACTTGTGAGTGGTGACTCACCGGTTGTGGTTTGACTCGCTGTGGTGTGCCTTGTTGGCGGCACGGTTGTGTTGTGGTTTTTTGGTGGTACCTCATGGTGGTAGGTAGCTGTACCCTTCATGGGTAACCATTCGTTGTGGTATGCTATGTACCATTCTTTTCAGGTGTTGAGGTGGAGGCATACTCCGTGGGGGTCATGTTATAGGACCTTCCACTTGTTGTGTTGTACGCTTTTGAGGGTAGCTTTTCAAAGTGTTGTGGTTTTAGGGTATAGTGGACTAGTTCCTTTGTAAGGCCCTCGAATTTTGCTGCATTATTGCATGTAAATAATTCGTGTCGTATATGTACGTATGTATTAGTTAGTATACTTATGTGTGTATGTGTATAGCTTAGGTATAAATAATGTATGTATTGCTTGATGGTAGTGTGTGCACAAACTATATAGATATTACATGTAAATATACATGATGTGCATGGGTTTCTGCATGTTTTAGACTTCTGGCCGAAGGCCAGATTGGCGTCAACCCCATAGCCGTTGATGTGGTGTCA
Organism: Colocasia esculenta; assembly: GCA_014218235.1. Classification (NCBI taxonomy): domain Eukaryota; kingdom Viridiplantae; phylum Streptophyta; class Magnoliopsida; order Alismatales; family Araceae; genus Colocasia; species Colocasia esculenta. Next base: position 114,287,803 of record CM024761.1, on the reverse strand, counting down.
GCGTCAACCCCATGGACGCCAACACTAATCCCAGCGTCCAACGATGTGGACGCCAACTTCTCTGACCTGCATGCGTTGCAGGGCCAGAAATTTTGGAACCAAGGCAACTCACCCATTGGGGAGCTGTCTCCCAACGGTCTGAGAGCCATCATGTCACCCCATGCGTGGGAGAGGAGCCTCTCCTCTTCAAAAGAGCCCCATTTCGCAACCCTAGGGCCCTCTTTAACCTTTTGCAAGGGAGGGAGAAGAGAGGAGAAGAAACCTATTCTCTGACTGAGGAAAACCCCCACTTTGGAACCCAAAATCCAACAACCTGAAGCTTGTTCCGGGGTTCTGCTGCAACAAGGAGCTTGCTGGATCATGAGGAAGGCTTCCCCGACCTCGATTTGCTGTGGAGACTGCTCAGGAACCCGGAGGGAGGTGATCTTAGAGGGTGTTTCGCAACTTCTTGGGACTGCCCAAGGAGAGCTTCTCCAAGCCCTAGATCCATTAGTGTATTTTTCTAAAGGCAAGTACCCTACTCATAACGTCCCCGTATGTGTCTAGGTTGGTTTTACAAATTTTATGTATTTTCCCTCATGTCCTAGACCCCCAAATTCACCCCATCTTTGGAGCTCGAGTCTGTGTTCTGCACAGACCTGACATTGACGGCAATGTCCCTTGCCGCTAAGATTATGCTTAGCGTCCATCGACTATGCTGTTGACATTGAATTAGCGGCAGAGACCGCCGCCAAGTTCATCTGGACAGAACAGTGACCTGTTCTGCCCTTCTATACGACTATTTTCGATATGTTTCACGATGAGGATATACTGTAAATCATTGATATGCTATGTATATTGTTGGTGTGATGGATGTGGTGTGTGGATGGATTATCACGAATGATAGGACTTAATTATTTCATGAAGATACATGTGTGATGAGTTTTAATCTTGTTAAACCATGTTTGCATGATTTAGGACAAGTCTGAATGCCCTAATTTGTGAGGATTATGCATGTAAGGTTCAGTCCTTGTCCTAAATTTCTGAGATTATTCCCATGCTTGTGTGAATTATTACAAAATTTGTTTAGGAAAAATAGAGATCATGCTAGGTCATGATAAATCTTCCATAAATTAATGGATTGTCCAATAAATTCAGGAATAAATTCTGTGGTTCCATGCCTATTAGGGTTCAGACAGTGAGTGGTTAAAACTGTGCTCGTGTTTAACTCCATGTCATGAAATGAATAAATGTGGAAATGAAGGAATCATGTTATGTGTTAAGTGTAGAGAATATGTACAAGTGTATAGTAATAGTATCCATGATTTAGAATAAACATATGCTAGAATGAGGCATGTCTAGGTGATTAAAAATGTGTTGATAGCTAAGAGTATGTTCCATGTGTTTGGGAGTTTAGATGATAGTATGTATTCATGAGTGTTTAATAGCTTAATGTGAATGTGATATGTTTAAGATTAAGTCTTTGTTTTACTTGCTGAGTCTTGGACTCACCCTTGCTTCGACGTACAGGTGTGACAGGTATCCGTGCTAGGGGGAGAGACGCTATCTGGAGGAGAGGCTTTTGAGGAGCAAGTAGTAGTTGTATTTTCCTTTCATAGTTTGAATAAAAATGTCATTTGGACAATGTAGTTCTTCATCATGTAATAATGTGGACATTGTCGTTCTATTTTTTGCACTATATAGATTGTGGAATATGGGATGGTGATGGACTAAGTTAAATTGTTGTATTTATTCCGCTGAAATCAATTGCTATCTACGTACTTTTCAACCTATCGGTAGTGTTGGGTTTTATCCCACTGTAATGACGCTCTTTATACCGATGGGGATTGGTATAATCGTACCGGTATGAGGAGGGTCGTTACAGAGATTGGTACAGAGACCAAGGTTGAAATTGTACATGGATAGACCATCATCACCACTATATTGCAAAGTCTTTATAGGAATTGTCCATAAATATAGAAATTACTAATAACGAATGGAAGATAGTTAAGGAAGATAGTTAGAATTAGTAACCTAGATTCTAACTAATTAACTATTTTGCAGATTATGGCTGGACGTGGTAGGCGAAATGCTCAGTCTAGGAGGTATGAGCAGAACCGCAAGTTAAAGAATTTCGTGAAAGGACTCAAACCATCAGTGAGGACTAGGCTTTTAGAGCTTGATTCCCGTACTTTGGAAAAAGTCCTAGGTGTGGCGACCAACCAACGGAATAAAGTGGAATCATATCAAGGAGAAAACGAAGCTCAAAAGGAGGAAGCACCAAAGCCATTCCGAAGGCAAGATAGGAAGATGAAGAAACTCGTGGAAGGTCAACAATCAACTGTGGCATCAGGCAGCGAGAAGCCCGAATGCATTCATTGTGGGAAGCGTCATGGCGGGAATGCATGTTGGCGAATGGAAGGAAGATGTCATAGATGTGGCAGCAAGGATCATCGGCTTAAGGAATGTCCGAACCTGAAGACGAAGTTCGTCTCAAGAGATGCTCCATCAGTAATCATAAAGGAGCAAGGATTAGTCAGAAATGATCTCGGCGACGTCATTACAAGTACTTGATTCGATCTTCGAGGACGAAGATCTTTTTCAAGGGGGGGAGAGTGTGATACCCCGAAATTTTTATTCATTTTTTTTATTGTGCATGTATAATTATTTGTTGTGTGTATAGTGTGTGTATTCAATTGTTCGTATTATAATTTCTATATTCCTTATGAACTCATGCATGTATATATATGATATATTTTGTGAGAATAGTCAATTAGCTAAATTGATGTGTATTGTGTATACTAAAATACTAGGCTTGTAATACTTAAGTAATACTATGCATGCTAATCTAACTACCGATGTGCATATTATGTTTATCTATTTCATGCATAATGTATATAATTATGTTGTAAATGCCTATATATTTATGCATATGATAATTCAAGTATGTGCATGCAAGGATTTCTTTTGTTGTATAGATTATTCATAGATAACTTATTCCAAACTGTATCTTAATAATATTATGTATGCATTATCTAAATCTTGAAGTGCATACTATTCTGCCTATTCCATGGAGGTTGTGTGTAAAAATATACATATATGTATGTTACCTTATACATATGATATCTATCTATTTAATCCTATGTACATCAATTCATCTATAGTATGTGAATAATACATAGATAACATTGTACATGTAATAGATAATTTGCTATGGACCATGTAAGTATATGTATACTATTTTCATACAAGTATAAAGCATACATAATTGTGCATGCATTATCTAGTTATCAATGTATGTAAATCTCATGCGTATGGTGCGTGTTGTACGCATAGTAAGAAATTATTATCATGCACTTTGTAAATAATCATGAGTTTATTTCTGAGCATGCAATATATATATTTAAACGTGTGTGAATTATCTAATTATTGAGGTGTCTATTGTATTTAATTATTTTAATGCATGTAGTTAGTGTTATGGATGTGCGTATGTATACATACATATGTTATCCTTGTTTAAATAATATTTATCTACTTTAAGCGTGTTAAATTATTTAGGGTATGTAAAGTACTTGGATGATAATGTGCATACAATATTTAACTAATAATGGACACATTTTAATCATAAGTTCATGCGTAATGTATGAAATTATGCAATGTGTACGTATATGTGCATATATGTATGTATTGATGCATATTGTTGTTAATTATGATTAGTGTAAGTTGTAATTAATTAAATATTACATAATGCAAGTATTTTATGTGGTAATGATATATGGAATTATTTTTGCATGTACTAAATTATTTTAGTGCTTTTATACATTCAGTTTTAGGTTATCTGGAGTTTCGGCTGCACAGTGCTGCTGGCGGCCAGGACCTGGACGCCAAGACCAAGTGGGCGGCCACCCCATGGACGCCAACCCCAGTCTGGCGGCCAGACCTTGACGTCAACCTATCAGTTGACTACAACCGATGTTGACGTTAATATCCTGCTGCGTAACGGTTCCAGAATTGTTAATGTCCGTGTTTTGGCTAGTTTCAGATTAGGAAACCCTTCCTAAACCTTTGGTAACCTACCCTAATGCGTACCCCAACCCTTGAACCTATAAAATACCCACTCTTGGATGAGGAAAAGGCTTTCAACATTTGGTGAAAACCCTAGCTCCGAGATGGTGAAAAGCTGATCTTTAGGAGGCCGGATCCATCAACTGGAGGTGTTTCCCGAAGAGCTACTACATCTGGAGGGTAGCCTATACATAGAGGAAGAGATTTCAACTCCGAGGAGCCATCTACATCGACAGGAGAAGAAGATCTAAGGCGTTTCCGAGCACCTTTTTGGTCAGGGCTGAAAAGGGCTTCACCGACGATTCTGATCTTTGTAGTTTTTTTTAAGAGGCAAGTAAACCTAGATCTTGATCCTATACATGTCCCCTAAGTCCTAGGTATTTTTACGGATTTTTCCTCGCGTCCTGGAACCCCGAATTCACCGTTGTATGAAAATTCGTATGTATGTGCTGCTGGGAGCAAGTAGAAGGCAACATAGGTTGCAGTCAAGTTCTTCAGAAGAAGTTGACGGCAACATCCCTTGACGTCTACTTCTTCAGAACCTGAAAGTGTTACTTTTTGATCTTCTTTTGCTGTTTAAATGATTTCTGGACATGGGTATACTCTGAAATTTTTATGGTGAGTGTATACTGTTAGTAGGTCATATCATGAGGTTGCCTAAATTTTCTATGAACCATGTTAATTATTAAAATTCAGTGACTGAGTAATGAGCATGAAATGAACATGTTTAAATCTAGTATAAATGGATTTTGTTGTGAATTAGTTTTCATAAATTTTCCATGACAGATTGAATGTTGGTATTAGGTTTCTATTCTGTTAGTGCCTAAACATATTGATATGTCTCATGCTTAATGATATTTCGATAAATATGTCTGAATTCTAGATTTAATTGTAGAAATTATGTTTACTGTTCGAAAAATCTGAAAATTGCATATGTGACATACTTACTGCTAATGACCTGTGATAAAATTTTAAAATCAAATTGATGACAGCAAGTACAGTTATTAGTTAAACCATGGAAATTGTTCATGTTAGATGTATTAAATTCGATCTTATGCAATTCAGTAAATATACATCATGTTTAGGACTGTAAGGTAAGATGTTTTAATTTTGAAAACAGTAGTACCATGATTGGGTTAACTAAGACATGTGAAATTGATAATTAAGATGTGTAAAGCGATTAAGTATTATATGTAAAATATGTGAATAGGGTGAGAAAATGTGAATAAATAAATGTGTGATAATTGGGCCAAGAATGACACTGCTACCCTAGAGGCATCGAGAGCTGTACATAGAAAAGTCCCTATGGAAGGCTCTACATTATATAAGTTTGTCCTAAAGGCATTAGGAAAAACCCGGAGGTGGACAAGTACCACTGGATAGGGTGGAGAGAGCTTCTCCCGGTCTGCGCAGTTACCAAGATTCACCACTTCATTGCCTAGGTGGTGGGTATATGATATGAGTTATGTGATATGAGTTATGTGATATGAGTTGTGTTATGAGTTATGTGTTATGAGATGTGATGAGCTATGAGTATGAGATATTTGTTTGTGTCCTCTAAAAGGTAGTTAGGACTATGTGTCATGGCATTTTAAGTAATTGGAATATGTATAAAGTGTAAGATTATATGCGAATGTGGCACATGATGAGTGTAAATGATATGATATGTGATAAATGAAAACCAAAGAGTAAATGATGTGAAGAATATGTGAAAAGATATGTAAGAGACAGTTAATGTTATTGAGAGTGTGCTTGCATGTGAAAACCGATGTAGTAATGCATAATGTTCATGTTTTCATGCATTAATTACCTCATTTGAAATATCATGCTTATCATCATGTCATGTAGTTTATTGTTCTTCATGTATTAGTGTATGTGAATAAACATGAGTAACTATGTCATTTATGCAACATGAAAGATGAAAATGTAGAATTGTGAATTGAATAAGATAACATATGAACAAATGTAAATCCATGTAATTGAATGTAATTCATGTCAAAACAGCAAGTAAAGTGTAGTTATGAAGGTGATAAATGTATGTAATATTAATTAGATTCCATGCTAGATGTGATGTTTGGTTAGTACAAAGTTTCATGCTTTAGTACTTATTGTTGCCAACCAATTTGACCATGTTCTAACTTCTCAATTTATGTTATAAAATATGAAACCATGTGTATGAGATGTATGTACATTTAAAACAGCAAGCAAAATGTGAAATTAAATATAAAAAGTGCATGTGAAAAGTGAATAGTCATCATATTAGTTTGTTCATTCCTTTATGTCAAATTCTATGTTCTAGTTGTAGAAATATGTCATGAAATGAATAAATGTGGAAATGAAGGAATCATGTTATGTGTTAAGTGTAGAGAATATGTACAAGTGTATAGTAATAGTATCCATGATTTAGAATAAACATATGCTAGAATGAGGCATGTCTAGGTGATTAAAAATGTGTTGATAGCTAAGAGTATGTTCCATGTGTTTGGGAGTTTAGATGATAGTATGTATTCATGAGTGTTTAATAGCTTAATGTGAATGTGATATGTTTAAGATTAAGTCTTTGTTTTACTTGCTGAGTCTTTGGACTCACCCTTGCTTCGGTGTACAGGTTGACAGATATCCCGTGCTAGGGGGAGAGACGCTATCTTGGAGGAGAGGCTTTTGAGGAGCAAGTAGTAGTTGTATTTTCCTTTCATAGTTTGAATAAAAATGTCATTTGGACAATGTAGTTCTTTCATCATGTAATAATGTGGACATTGTCGTTCTATTTTTTGCACTATATAGATTGTGGAATATGGGATGGTGATGGACTAAGTTAAATTGTTGTATTTATTCCGCTGAAATCAATTGCTATCTACGTACTTTTCAACCTATCGGCTAGTGTTGGGTTTTATCCCACTGTAATGACGCTCTTTATACCGATGGGGATTGGTATAATCGTACCGGTATGAGGAGGGTCGTTACAACATGCACAGGAATGTGTAGATTCCATGCTAGGTGTGTTTTGTTTCATGTACGTAGGATAATCATGCTAAGTGCTTTCATGTTTAGTTAAAATGCAAAGTAGAATTTCATGAGTAGGAATGATTAGAGAGCACGTGTTAGGAATTTATCTTGATAAGGAAATCTGAAAGCATGCATCATGTATTTACTTATAGAATTATCATGGTTGGTTATTCATTTCAAATGATTAAGCATGATACATGTTGAGTTTTTGCAATGGTGTGTGTAGAGCCTACTATGACATGTACGTATATGGTATGAGTGGTGTTACTTGATGAGTCTTTAGACTCACTACTTGCTTCGACGTACAGGTGTATTTGGTGACGTGGCACCGTTGGAGGAGACGGTGGAGACGGACTCCGAGTGCGGAGATTAGTCTTTGGAGCACTTTGTGACTTTTGCGTTTCATAGTATGTAAATTGAACGTTGTATTAGCGTTATCATGGAAAGAATGTATAATGGTGGACATCTATGTATTAAATTTTCAGCAATTTAAATTATGTGAACTTTTAAGTTCTTTAATGTTATTGCAATTTCATGTATGCTAAATGTGGATGCTGAATGAATGAAGACAATAGTTCTTTTTACTTCCGCTACTCTGTTCTTATATTCACGTGTATCTCAGCTGAATGTATTTGTTGGGTAAATGTCCCACTGTGATGACGCTCGCTATACTGACGTGGGTTGGTATAACCGTACCGGTATAATGAGGGCCATCACAGAGATTGGTATCAGAGCGCAACTGGTTGAGATTGCACATGAATATACATAAGTCATCATCTTCATTGCATGCTAAGTATGTCCACATGTGTAGAAAACACTAATAAGAAGTGAAAAATAGATAAGAAAATGGTTAGAAGACTTAGTAACCTACCTCTAATGGTGGCTGAAATTTATTACAGCCATGGCTTCGAGAGGTAGGCGTGGCGGAGCGTCAGCCCGTGAGGACGAGCCGCGACGTGACGAGCGAGCGGAGCAGCAGGCCCCGGCACCGCAAGGCCCTGTACTTCCCCCACCGCCACCTGTGGATTATGGAGTATTCATGCAAGGTCTGGTGCAAGCCATGCAGACGCAGGCTCATACCCAGGCAGCACTCCAGGCTCAGTTGGAGGCTCAGGTTAGACTAATAAAATGATTAATAGTCTGTTTTAATTGCTTATGTGATATTATGTTGATTGTATATTGCTTGATGTGTACTGTAGCAGGCTCAAGTACCAGCTCAGGACCATGGTGGACCTTCTACCATGGAGAGATTCAAGAGGATGCTACCACCCTCTTTTAAGGGGGAGAGCGATCCGTTGATGGCAGAAAGCTGGATGAGGGAGATAGAAAAGATCTTCCGAGCCATCAGGTGTGCAGACGAGGACAAGGTCACATTAGCCACCTACATGCTACAGGTATGTGTTGATTTTGTATGATTGTATGTTTTGATTAGTTAGACTGTTAGTCGGAGCTTACGAAGGTGTATTGCAGGAAAGAGCCGATGTATGGTGGGCTTCATAGCTGCGTACCCGGTTCGAGGACGGAGCTATCGATGTCGCTTGTGACGAGTTTGTGAGGCTCTTTCGGGCCAAGTTCGTCCCCGAGCATGTGCAAGAGCGGATGGAGTAGGAATTCTTATCTTTGGCTCAAGGCTCCATGACTGTGCTGGAATATGAGGCAAGATTTTCTGAACTCTCTAAATATGCACCTCATATCGTGGCAGACGAGCGGAGGAAGACCAAGAAGTTCGTGATGGGACTCAAGCCATCACTGCGGACGAGACTCGTGGCATTTGACCACCGCACGTTGGACGAGGCCCTTAGTGCTGCGTGTAGGCAGGAGGGAGAGATGGAGCAATATCTGGAGGAAAAGAAGGCTTCGCAGAAGAGGCCAGCAGCGACATTCCAGTGGCAAGACAAGAAGAAAACGGTGTACCAGACACCGCAACGATCTGTAGCAGTCGGCAGTTCTCAGGTACCCTCTGTACGTTCCCCTGGTGTGAAGAAAGAGTGTTCCCACTGTGGGAAGACACATGGTGGTACCGAGTGTTGGATGATTACGGGCAAGTGCTTGAAGTGTGGGAGCAACGACCACAAGATCAAAGATTGCCCAAGACTTCAGCAGGGAGCTCAGCGTGGAGCGCCAGCCCCAGCAGTAGCGGCAGCCGCGCCAGCTACAGGAAGACCAGGAAGGCCTCGAGCCCCAGATCGAGTGTTTACTTTAGCTCGTGAGGACGCCGAGCAGGCGGAGCATGTCACCGAAGGTACGGTTTTGCTTTTAGGTGTGCACGCTCGGGTTTTGTTTGATACGGGTGCTACTCACTCGTTCATTTCCGAGCAGTTCGCTAGGCAGTTAGCCCTAGAGTCAGGCGTAGAGTCAGAGGATTTAGAGGTCCTCTTGTCTGTGCACACCCCGGCGGGTACAATATCGACTAGGAAGTGCATTCCGTCGTTACCTGTGTGCATTGAGGATAGAGTCCTAGATGGGTGTTTCTTCTTGCTAAAGATGAAGGACTATGATGCTATTCTTGGTCTGGATTGGCTAGAGGAGCACTATGCGTTAGTGGATTGTCGTCGGAAGAGGATGTTTTCCGCATTCCTGGTGAGGATGAGTTGTCTCACCCCTTGCCAAGGAACTTGGCTGGAAAGTTAGTCATCTCTGCCATGAAGGCGATGCGCATGGTAAACAAGGGTTGTGACGCTTTTCTTGCGAGCGTGGTGTTAGTGCTAGAGGCTGATGAGTCACCTACTCTTGCAGAGATTGAGGTAGTGTAGGATTTTCCAGATGTCTTTCCTGATGACTTGTCTGGATTGCCACCGGATAGAGAGATAGAGTTTACCATAGAGTTGCTTCCGGGCACCTCTCCTATCTCGAAGGCTCTATATCGGATGGCACCTGCGGAGTTAGCCGAGTTGAGGAGGCAATTGCAAGAGTTGCTTGATAAGGGATTTATTCGCCCTAGTGTTTCCCCTTGGGGCGCACATGTATTGTTCGTCAAGAAGAAAGACGGGTCACTTAGGTTATGCATTGACTATAGGAAGTTGAACCAAGTGACTGTGAAGAACAGGTATCCCTTACCTCGTATTGATGATTTGTTTGACCAGTTGCGCGAGGCATCAGTCTTTTCTAAGATTGATTTGCGATCTGGTTATCATCAGTTGAGGATTCGGAGTGAGGATGTGTTCAAGACGGCGTTTAGAACCCGTTATGGACATTATGAGTTCTTGGTCCTTCCTTTCGGATTGACCAATGCCCCTGCAGCGTTCATGGATCTCATGAACATGGTGTTTAGGCCTTACCTAGATAGCTTTGTCGTAGTGTTTATTGATGACGTGTTGGTCTACTCTCCGGATGAGGCCACCCACCGTCAGCATTTGAGGGTAGTGTTAGAGGTTCTTCGTGAGCACAAGTTGTATGCTAAGTTCAGTAAGTGCGATTTTTGGTTGCGCGAGGTTCATTTCCTCGGGCATGTTATCTCCGGCGCTGGTGTTGCAGTTGATCCAGCAAAGGTCCAGGCAGTTATGGATTGGGAGATTCCCAAGACCCCTTCGGAGATTCGTAGTTTTATTGGTTTAGCTGGTTACTATCGGCGATTTATTGAGGGATTTTCATCCATCGCCGCCCCTTTGACCCAGCTTACCAGGAAGGGAGTGAAGTTTGTTTGGTCCGAGAAATGTGAGAGTAGTTTTCAATTATTGAAGACTAAGCTCACGACAGCCCCGGTGTTAGTCTTACCGAGCGGTGTAGAAGGATTCGCTATCTACACGGATGCGTCTCAGATTGGTTTGGGCTGTGTGCTAATGCAGCAAAAAAGGGTAGTGGCTTATGCTTCTCGTCAGTTGAAGGAGCATGAGAAGAACTATCCGACTCATGACTTGGAGCTCGCAACAGTGGTTCATGCACTAAAGATCTGGAGGCACTATCTTTATGGTGTCAGATTCGAGGTGTTTACTGACCACAAGAGCTTGAAGTATCTTTTCTCCCAAAAGGAATTAAACCTGAGGCAGAGAAGATGGATTGAGTTCTTGAAGGACTATGACTTCGACCTTCAGTATCACTCTGGAAAGGAGAATGTCGTAGCGGATGCGCTGAGTAGAAAGAGGCCATCTCTCCAGCAGGACTGGAAGATGTTGGAGGATGCGGCTTGCGCGTTGACTGAGTTAGAGCCATCGCTATGTCAGGCTTTTGTAGCTCAGTTGTCTCTTAGGTCCTCGGTTTTGGATGAGGTGATCGAGCGACAGGGAGCCGACCCTAGACTCTTAGAGTTAGTGGGCAAGGCAGGCATTGCTCGTAATGAGGACAGTGTGATTAGATTTCAGCACCGTGTTTGTGTCCCTGATTTGGTCGATGTCCGTGAGCATGTGTTAGCGGAGACTCATAGATCGTGATTCTCTATTCATCCGGGTAACACCAAGATGTATCAAGACCTGAAGAGATCATTTTGGTGGTCCGGCATGAAGAAGGATGTTGCGGATTATGTGTCTAGATGTCTAGTGTGTCAGCAAGTGAAAGCCGAGCGACAGCGACCATCTGGCCTTATGCAAAGGATGGATATCCCAGTGTGGAAGTGGGAAGCTGTCACTATGGACTTCGTTTCGTGTTTGCCTCGATCTAGAAGGGGCAATGACTCGATTTGGGTAGTTGTAGATAGATTCTCGAAGACTGCTCATTTCTTGCCTATGAAGAAGAAGCAGTCAGTAGAGAGTTTAGCTAGATTGTATGTTAGTAGTGCCATTAGATTGCATGGTGTGCCGAAGTCGATCATTTCGGATCGAGATCCGAGATTTACTTCGAGATTGTGGAAGGGTCTTCAGGATGCTTTAGGTTCGGAGTTGAAGTTCAGTTCGGTGTTTCATCCCCAGACCGATGGACAGTCCGAGAGGACTATCCAGACGCTCGAGGATATGTTGAGAGCGTGTGTTCTGGATTGGAAGGATGATTGGGAGCGTCATTTACCTCTTGTGGAGTTCGCATACAACAACAGCTTTCATGCTAGTATTGGTATGGCTCCATTCGAGGCGTTGTATGGTAGGCCCTGCAGATCTCCTTTGTGTTGGGAGGAGACTGGTGATAGGCAGTTGATCGGACCGGAGTTAGTTAAGGAAACTTCGGATAAGATCCAGCTTATCAGAAAGAGGCTTGTTGTGGCGCAGGATAGGCAGAAGAGTTATGCCGACAACAGGAGAAAGGAGTTGGAGTTCGAGGTTGGCGATCATGTCTTCTTGAAGATATCGCCTACTTGTGGTGTCGTCAGATTTGGCCGGCATAGTAAGTTGAGCCCCAGGTTCATTGGCCCATATGAGATTCTCAGACGTTTGGGCAGCGTGGCATATGAGCTAGCATTACCCCCAGCTTTGGCTAGCGTTCACCCTGTATTCCACGTATCTATGCTCAGGAAGTATGTCCGAGATCCGTCTCATGTGATTAGTCATGAGCCAGTGGAGATCCAGCCAAATCTTTCGTATGTCGAGCAACCAGTAGCTATTCTTGACCGGAAGGTTCAGCACCTCCGGAACAAGAGTATTGCGTCGGTGAAAGTTCTATGGCGGAACTTCTCACGAGAGGAGGCTACTTGGGAGCTTGAGGATGCGATGAAGAAGAAGTATCCCCTTTTGTTTGAGTAGTGTCGTTCTAACTTCGAGGACGAAGTTTCTTTTAATGGGGAGAGGGTGTAAGGCCCTCGAATTTTGCTGCATTATTGCATGTAAATAATTCGTGTCGTATATGTACGTATGTATTAGTTAGTATACTTATGTGTGTATGTGTATAGCTTAGGTATAAATAATGTATGTATTGCTTGATGGTAGTGTGTGCACAAACTATATAGATATTACATGTAAATATACATGATGTGCATGGGTTTCTACATGTTTTAGACTTCTGGCCTAAGGCCAGATTGGCGTCAACCCCATAGCCGTTGATGTGGTGTCAGCGTCAACCCATGGACACCAACACTAATCCCAGCGTCCAACGATGTGGACGCCAACTTCTCTGACCTGCATGCGTTGCAGGGCCAGAAATTCTGGAACCAAGGCAACTCACCCATTGGGGAGCTGTCTCCCAACGGTCTGAGAGCCATCATGTCACCCCATGCGTGGGAGAGGAGCCTCTCCTCTTCAAAAGAGCCCCATTTCGCAACCCTAGGGCCCTCTTTAACCTTTTGCAAGGGAGGAAGAAGAGAGGAGAAGAAACCCTATTCTCTGACTGAGGAAAACCCCCACTTTGGAACCCAAAATCCAACAACCTGAAGCTTGTTCCGGGGTTCTGCTGCAACAAGGAGCTTGCTGGATCATCGAGGAAGGCTTCCCCGACCTCGACTTGCTGTGGAAACTGCTCAGGAACCGGAGGGAGGTGATCTTGGAGGGTGTTTCGCAACTTCTTGGGACTGCCCAAGGAGAGCTTCTCCAAGCCCTAGATCCATTAGTGTATTTTTCTAAAGGCAAGTACCCTACTCATAACGTCCCCGTATGTGTCTAGGTTGGTTTTACAAATTTTATGTATTTTCCCTCGTGTCCTAGACCCCCAAATTCACCCATCTTTGGAGCTCGGGTCTGTGTTCTGCACAGACCTGACATTGATGGCAATGTCCCTTGCCGCTAAGATTATGCTTAGCGTCCATCGACTATGCCGTTGACATTGAATTAGCGGCCAGAGACCGCCGCCAAGTTCATCTGGACAGAACAGTGACCTGTTCTGCCCTTCTATACGACTATTTTCGATATGTTTCACGATGAGGATATACTGTAAATCATTTATATGCTATGTATATTGTTGGTGTGATGGATGTGGTGTGTGGATGGATTATCACGAATGATAGGACTTAATTATTTCATGAAGATACATGTGTGATGAGTTTTAATCTTGTTAAACCATGTTTGCATGATTTAGGACAAGTCTGAATGCCCTAATTTGTGAGGATTATGCATGTGAGGTTCAGTCCCTGTCCTAAATTTCTGAGATTATTCCCATGCTTGTGTGAATTATTGCAAAATTTGTTTAGGAAAAATAGAGATCATTCTAGGTCATGATAAATCTTCCATAAATTAATGGGTTGTCCAATAAATTCAGGAATAAATTCTGTGGTTCCATGCCTGTTAGGGTTCAGACAGTGAGTGGTTAAAACTGTGCTTGTGTTTAACTCCATGTTAAATCGAATTGCGGATAGCATGTGAAATTAATATTAGATTTTCTGTAATTCCGTTTTAGTTCAGAAAAATCTGAAAATTTGCATGAGGAATCCTAAACCCGAAATTAACATGTGGTTAAAATTTCAGGTCATTTGGACCAGTATTTAATGTAATATGAATTTTTCTATGTAAATGTGTATTTATGCATGCCAATGTGAAACAATTCGATTTAGGTGTAATCCGACCTGATCGGTGATATTTAGCTGAATGTAGATTTTGAAATCTGTAGTGTCATGATAGGAAAATAGAGAAATGTGAATGTTAGAGAGAAAGTAAATAGAATGAGAGTGACATGTGTAAACCCACGTGTAAAATCGGTAAAAATGTGTAATGTGAAAATTTGTGCCAAATGTGACACTACTTCCGTAGAGGGCAGTGGAACCGTATCAGGGAAAAGTCCCCCTGAGAAGGTTCAATGTGTAAGTGACCCTAAGGGCATTAGGGGGAAATCCTAGAGGTGGACAAGTACCACTGGTTAGGGTGGAGACTTGTTCTCCCAGTCTGCGCAGTCCAAGAGTCGCCATTGTATTGCCTAGATGGCGTCTATGTGATGTGATGTGTTGTGTCCTTCTTTGGTGGTTTGGACTATGTGTCACGGCACTAATGCGAAAGTGTAAATGTGAATGTGTAAATGTGCATGTGTTCATGTGTTAATGTGAAAGTGAACAATGTGTAATGTGTATGTGTAAAGTGCAAATTATGTGAATTGGAAATTGTGTAAAGAAAACGTGAAACCAAAATGTGAGGATATGATATTGTAATCCATGTTGTGACAAATCTGAAACCATGTTAAATCAGTAGCTTCATTATGTTAGGATCATGTTTATATGTGTAAAATGCCTAGAATCCATGCTAGGGACAATTAGCAAGTATGTGCACAAAATTCCATGTTTGGTTGTTCACATGTTGTATTTTAAATGACATTGTAGCTCTCATGTGTAGGGTTATGGTTGCTAATTCATGTGAAAACCAGCAAGTTAAAGTATGTAAAATGTTCGTGTACATGCACAGGAATGTGTAGATTCCATGCTAGGGTGTTTTGTTTCATGTACGTAGGATAATCATGCTAAGTGCTTTCATGTTTTAGTTAAAATGCAAAGTAGAATTTCATGAGTAGGAATGATTAGAGAGCGTGTTAGGAATTTATCTTGATAAGGAAATCTGAAAGCATGCATCATGTATTACTTATAGAATTATCATGGTTGGTTATTCATTTCAAACGATTAAGCATGATACATGTTGAGTTTTTGCAATGGTGTGTGTAGAGCCTACTATGACATGTACGTGTATGGTATGAGTGGTGTTACTTGCTGAATCTTTAGACTCACTACTTGCTTCGGCGTACAGGTGTAGTTGGTGACGTGGCACCGTTGGAGGAGACGGTGGAGACGGACTCCGAGCGCGGAGATTAGTCTTTGGAGCACTTTGTGACTTTTGCGTTTCATAATATGTAAATTGAACGTTGTATTAGTGTTATCATGGAAAGAATGTATAATGGTGGACATCTATGTATTAAATTTTCAGCAATTTAAATTATGTGAACTTTTAAGTTCTTTAATGTTATTGCAATTTCATGTATGCTAAATGTGGATGATGAATGAATGAAGACAATAGTTCTTTTTACTTCCGCTACTCTGTTCTTATATTCACGTGTATCTCAGCTGAATGTATTTGTTGGGTAAATGTCCCACTGTGATGACGCTCGCTATACCGACGTGGGTTGGTATAACCGTACCGGTATAATGAGGGCCGTCACATCCTTGTTGGTAGTCATGTTACCCTCGTGTTTGGGGTTTGCCTATGAGGCTTGTGGCCTAGGCATTGCTGTTGTTGTTATGGCCTAGTGTTTTGTACCAGTCCTGTTGGTTTCTTTAGTTTTTGCAGACTGTGTTAGATAGTGGGTTTTATTTAATGGCAGTTTAATTATGTTTAATGTGATTTTGATGTGGTTTGGCTATCGGTGTTGCCGATGAGACCCTTTTTGGTTAAGGTCTCTTCAGTTTCTAGTTTTGCTTTGCGAGGCCCTTGCTGAGCCAGTGACCTATTGATGCTCACTCCCTTGAAGTCATTTTTAAGTGTTAGCTGTGTGTTTGGCTTGCAGTGACGTCTTGATAGACTTGTACCACCAGTAGCTGAGTTGTAGTTATGTTTAGTGTGAGCTTTGCTCCCTCGGGATATGCCCCAGGTAGTTGTACTTTTCTCTTGGACATGTAATAATGTATTGGGACAATGTAAATTGTGGAAATGAGTATAATTACTTGTACTCTCTTGTATATTATACTCTTGTGATTATCTTTTATATTCTTACTGGACACTTGTGTGAGATATCCCTTGAGAGACTCTGGTTCGATCGCGGGAGGGAGACTTGGGTATGGAGCCTTATTGGGCATAAATATCTAGGGTCGCTACAGTTGGTATCAGAGCATGGTCTAGTGAGTATATGAAAAGAAATTATGGTTGCAATGTCCCAAGACATGGTTTACTGTCCACTGTTGGTAGTAAGTCTGTGGTTTTACGTGGTTCACACACGTGGTTTTGGGTGTGTATATTGTGCATATTGTGTGTATGTGCTAGTACAGCTGATATTTCTAAGTGGGTTGCTGAGAATCAGTGTGGTTAACATTAGTGCAGTTTATGGGGGATTATTTGAATGTCAGCTTGTTACAAAAGGGTGTAGCTATTTGAAGGTTTTCAGTTAAAGAGATTGAGGGAATTATAGTAGACATTTTTGAAATATTTTTTATTGATATTGGTAAATGTTGAATAGTAAGTTAGAAGGTAGAATGACTAGTGTTTTGAGAAATAGAGGAAATGGCGTGAATAGAATTGGTTTTCAAATAGTGTGCAGTTGATCAGAAAAGTAAATGATAACAGTGCCAGGTAGTTCGATATGGAGATCAGTAAAAGTATGTACATATGTGTGCTTTTTTGAATTGGTTTGGTAAGTAGTGATGGTTGAGAAAGAATTAATAGATTCACTGGTGTTATTTAGTAGAGATAAGGTTGTTTTCTAAGAAAGGTATGATTTAGCGTAGCAGAAATGTTTTAGTGAAGTAGAGGATCAGTAGAGACAAGTGTGTGGCAGTGAAAGTATATAAGTGTGAACAAGATTTAATATGAAGATAACAATGTGATAGAATTACAATGAGGATAGTGTACTAGAATGGAACAGTGTTGTGTTAGAGATTGTTAGTTGTAAAGAATTGAGTAAATCTGATAAAGGTAAGTGTTATGTTTATGAATTGTGCCAGTAAGTATCAAGAAGTGATTCAGTTAATAATATGGTTAGTAGTATGAAAGATCTCAGATAGTTAAATGATGCATATTAGCTTCTGACAAGGTATTAATAATTAGAGGAGCACTGGTTAGTAACCGTGGAATTAAGCATGCTTTGTGATAAAAAATATGTATCAGTATTAAAATGATTTGTTCAAGGTTGTGAAAAATGCAAGGATGGAAATTGTTAATTAAAGAAGGAATGAGTGAACAGATTGTTGAGTTGGCACATATTTCTGAGACTAGTTAAAGATTAGTAATGGGTAAGCAGATGGTAGTACAGAGTGGCAGATTGTGGTTGTTAGCAAAAATATTTGTTATATGTTGCATTAGTACATGCAGAGTTTGTAATGTTTTGAGGAAATGTTCAGTGCATTGTAATAGTTAAGGCAAGGTAATGGTACAAGGTCAGGTAATTGAAGCCAGTTTACTTTGAATAAGATTCAAAAAGTTAGCAAGAGCAGACCAGGTGTTGGGAAAGTTGTTCCAACTTTAAGAATTTAGAATTAAGATTGGTAGTATTAGTAATAGTGTATGGCAGTAATGGTTCCCATAAATAGAAATAGAGAAGTAACAGTAGAATATAGTAAAAGCAGATGCAGCGATTGTAAAGCAACAGTGGGGACAGGGGGAATCAGAAAGGATAGATTATGGTAATGTTTTTGATACAGTGGCGGTGAATTTAAAGTTGAGTATTATTGATTAGAAGGAGAGATGAGTATAGTAGATCAACAGATGGTTATGGTTAGATGATTATAGTAATGTACATTAAGAGGTTATGGAGTAGTGCAGAGTAAGGGAATTCAGTTGAGCAGAAGTATTCTTTTATGGAATGTTTGTCAGAATTTGATATGGCAACAAAGGCAGATTGGTTAAGGAATAAGGAATAGATATGGTTATGGCAGAGTGAAGCAGGAAGAATAAGTAATGTGTGTAATTTGAAATCCCTAAAGTCAGTAAATTGTGGAATGCAAACAACAAGATTTGATCAGTCGAAGTGAAGAAAAGTTTTAGGTCAGTTAATAGATACAGTGGCAGAGCATGTGTGGAATTTAAAGAGCAATTTATTTACCTAATGAGGAAGTACAATGTTATAGCAGTGCAGGTGAGTTATTTGATAATTTAGTTAGATGGTAATTTGCAGTAAATGGAAAAGAGTAGAATATGATAGTAGTAGCATGACAAAGAGAACAGTTTGTAGTTTAGATATTTCTTTTCTGTGATAAATGACTAGATAGGATGATTTTCATTAAGTTAGATTTGGGTTCAATTAAGGTTAGAATGGTAATAGTAATGGGCAGAGTAGAGTTTCAGAGTACTATATTCGGAATTGCTAATCTAAAGAGCCAAAAAGTAGATGAAATCAGATAATGGATAGCAAGTCAAAATAGAAAGTGTGTTGGTAAAGGTAATTGGTAATTAGCAGAGCAATGCTATAAGTGAATGTAGATATAAAGCAGTGGCATTAACAGATAAAGTGAATAGTGAGTATGTGTAAACATTTGTTGAAACAGAAAACAGATTGGCAGTCAGAAATGTGAACAAATTGGAAGCATAATTATAGTTAGTAGAAAGTCGGTATTGAAGAATTGTATATATTAGAAGATCATTTGATATGGCAAAAAAGTCAGTAGCAGTGGGTTATGAAAAAAAGGATTTTCAATAAGTGAAATCGCATAGAAAAGGATGTTGCAGACACAACTAGGAAAATGTGGAAGTAGGTTGAGTTCAAGGAGATAAAGCACCTACAGTAGCATAGTATGGCTCGAGCTATGAAAGGAAATGGAACAGAAAGAGAATAAAGTTCATTAAAGCGTGATAGACAAGAAAAGAGTTTAAAGAGCCAATTGAAGCCATAAAGTGTATCCTACTTGTTCTGTGTATGGCTTTGTTCTTTTTAGGTGATAGTCGGATTTGTTGTAGTTTTGTCCTGAATGTCAACGATGACATTCCTTTATAGGTAATAGTAATGTAAGGTCGCAATTTTTCAGATTCGTGTTTTATGGTTCTGGCGTGGTGCTCATGACCAATGTGGGGTCATGGAGCCTTGTTCGTGGCCTTTGTGCCTTGCGTGGGCATTGTGGGGTTTAGGTTATAGCCCCTTTAGCCTGCAGGTTTTCTGGTGAAGAAGGCGACGAGGTGGGTCATCGTGTTCAAAACACGACGGCTTCCTATGTCGCGATTCACCGAACCGCCTTTTCACGTGCGGCGCAATTGGCGATGGTCAGGTTCGTCGCGTTTAAGCTGCTTTAAACGCGACATATGCCTCCATTGCGATTTTGATTGTGCATTTATGGCTCTGTCTCGGTTAGAAAAAGGAGAGGAGCTGTAACGACCATGAGAGCACTCTCGTCAAAGTGGGGGCAGGAACACAAGTATCCACAACAGTAACCGCCGTAGTCTGGCCGGACTACGGTCCCACGCCTGGCCTCTCTAGGTGGTTTTGGGGCCACAAAGAGCGAGACAGTGAGAAGAAGGACTGACTGGCCTGCGCCAGGAAGAGCTCCAAACGACCTCGACATCCCAGACCAACCAACATAGCTCTACAAATGACTCAACACCGTTGTCCTAACCACTATTTTCCCCTCCGCTCCAGAGTCCGTGACTCGAGCACGCCCGCCACCGAGAGCACTCCCTCAATAGGCACACGGGGATGGGGGTTCCAGTTAAATGGTAACAACCTCTCTCACAGGACAAGCCCTCAGGTGCCGAGCACTGGGCGAAAGACTAGTGTAGGACCGTACTAGGAACTAGCACTGGTGCCACAGGTACAGAAAGAACTGGAAATGGCAAAGACTCAACGAGAAATGGACTCCGCAAGAACTTATCTGTATTTGATACTATCACGACGCCCCAGGCCCTCGCAACACTGTCGCGACAACAAGGCCAGCCACGACCATGTCGCGATGCTCCAGGGAGTCGCGATGGATTTGCGGCAGCCATTCCAGTTGCGACATCATCACGACCCCTAGGCCAGTCGCGACCTCAGTCGAGAGGGGTCCCAGGATAGTCCTCCCAAGGACTACCCTACCATGGGTACAAACCACACCACAGGGGGAGGGGAGCATGGAAAACATGTAGGAAAGCTTGTAAAACAACCAAACCACCCTCAAACCCCACGAAGCATGCATTACATGAAAATCTACACTTGAAGAAAAACTCTCCAACCACAAGCATGGATCTCACACACCTCACAACCCCAGAAACCATGAAGAAACAAGGACCTCAAAGGGATCATGCTAGAATGAGAGGAAGAAGAGGAGTCCCTACCTCAAAGAGTAGAGCTGACCCATTGGGGCCTTCACATAGGAATAGCCACCTCCTCCTCACTCCCACCACCACGAGCACGTCACCTACACCAAGGAGACGTCACCTCCTCACCACGAGCAGCCAGAAGAAGGAAGAGGGTTCGGGAAGAGGAAGAAGGAAGAAGAAGAAGGAAAGAAGAAGGAGAGGGGGAAATGGGCATCGGCCTTGGTTTTAAACTGACGGCCCCCAAAACGCGATGGGTCAGGCCGGCGCGACAACAACCATGTCGCGACCGCCCTATAGGTCATGACCATGTCGCGACGCCCTACCCCGGCGCGACACCAAAAGTGGTCAAACCTTGAAGACTGGGAAAACCATAATGCGACGGCTTTCCAGGTCGCGTCAACGCTGTACGCACCTGACACCCGACAAGGCTGTTCTAACAGAAAGGACAATCTGTTAGGACGGTCATAATGAAGCCGTGTCGCCTCCAGACGGTACGACCAGAATGCGACGCCTCCAGATGGGGCGATAAGAACTCGTTGTCAAAGACAGACACGACAACAACCATGTCACGACCGACCCTGCTGTCGTGGCAATGTTACGACCAGTAGGTCCGTCGCGACCCTGAGGACGGGGCCAAATCCCAAGGGAGCCGGATCTTACATCCTTCCCCCCTTAAGAGATTTCATCCTCAAAATCACATAAAACTCGATCTTCAGAAACGAAAGCAGTAAGGGATGAACAACATACCAATCACTCAAACAAGTATGGAAATTCTTCTCTCATCTCGTCCTCACGCTCCCAAGTGGCCTTGCCACCAATGTGGTTCTCCCAAACCACCTTGATGAGCGGAATCTGCCTTTTGCGCAATTGCTGCACTCTGCGGTCCACAACTCTGACCGGGTACTCTGGCACTGACAAATCTGGTGCTACATCAAGCTGCGAGTAATCTAACACGTGTGATGGATCTGCAACGTACCACCTGAGCTGCAAAATGTGAAAGACATTGTGCACTCCTGCCAACTCTGTCGGAAGACTCAACCTGTACGCGACCTCATAGATCCTCTCCAAGATGGGAAAAGGTCCAATATACCTTGAACTAAGCTTTCCCCTCCTACCAAATATCATAACACCCTTGGTCGGCGAGACCTGTAAGAACACAAGGTCACCTGTCTCAAACTGCAACGGTCTCCTGGGAACATCCACATAACTCTTATGTCTGCTCTGTGCTGCCTGCAATCTCTGCCTGACTAAACTGACTGTATCTGCACACTGCTGCACCAACTCTTGCCCCAAGAGCTGCCTCTCTCCTACCTCGAACCAGTGAAGTGGTGTTCTGCACGGCTGACCATATAAAGCCTCGTATGGTGCCATTCCAATACTAGAGTGATAGTTGTTATTGTACACTAACTCTACCATCGGAAGGTGCAACTCTCACGTGCCACCCCAATCCAAACAACACACTCTCAGAATGTCCCCCAAAGTCTAAATAGTCCTCTCCGACTGATGATCTGTCTACGGGTGGCACGCCGAACTCAACCTCAATTCTGTGCCAAGAGCTCTCTGCAAACTGCGCCAAAACCATAAAGTGAACCTCGGATCTCTGTCGAAAACAATAGAAATTGGGGTTTCGTGAACGGAACGATTCGGTCCACGTACAGTCTGGCAAGCCTGTCCACTAACCAAGACATTCTAACTGGAAGGAAGTGCGCTGACTTGGTCAACCTATCCACAATCACCCAAATACCATCATGCCTCTACGGAGTACGCAACAAACCAACTACAAAATCCATGGTGATGTCATCCCATTTCCACTCAGGAATGGGCAATGATTGCAACTCACCACCTGGACACTGATGCTCAGCCTTCACCTGCTGACAAGTAAGGCAATGAGCAACAAACTCCGCCACACTCCTCTTCATCCCAGGCCACTAGAAGAACCCCTTCAGGTTATGATAAATCTTGGTGGAGCCAGGATGAACAACATACCTTAACCGATGTGCCTCTGACAACAGTGCCTGACGCACATCACTAGGGAAGTACAATCTGCCTCTGAACCTGACCTCACTATCCTCGTCCAGCTCAACATCTGTCATCTACAAAATGTCTGCCAACTCTGTATCTGCCTACTGTGCCTCCAGCACTTGACGATACACTGATGGGCGAACTGACAAACTGGTCATCACTGCATGATCTCTGTACCTCGAAGGGCAGAAAACTCCTGGGACAGGTCCTCCAACAACCTCCACTCTCTGACTAGCAATGAACTTAGGCGAACCCATCTTCTCAAAGCGTCTGCTACGACAATAGCCCTTCCCGGGTGATAGGAGATGGTAAGGTCGTAGTCTTTCAGGTACTCTATCCATCTGCACTGCCTCAAGTTTAAATCCTTCTGAGTAAAGATATACTGCAAACTTTGATGATCTGTGAAGATCTCAAACATCTCGCCATACAAATAGTGCCTCCACAACTTCAGAGCGAACACCACTGCTGCCAACTCCAAGTCGTGAGTAGGGTAGTTCTCCTCATGCTTCTTCAACTGCCAAGAAGCATAGGCAATGACCCTACCATGCTGCATCAGAACTGCACCCAAACCTGATCTTGACGCGTCGGTGTAGACCACAAAACCTCCGCTACCTGACGGTAAGACTAACGTTGGCACTGAAGTCAACCTCATCTTCAGCTCCTGAAAACTTCGCTCGTAGTCCTCAGTTTAAACAAACATGGCCTCGAGTCTGGTCAATCTGGTCAACGACTCTGCAATCCTGAAAAAGTCCTAGATAAATCTCCTATAGTAGCCTGCCAAACCCAAAAAGCTGCGAATCTCTGACACTGAAGTGGGCTGCTCCCAAGACAACACTGCCTCAACCTTGGTAGGGTCCACTGCCACACCAGAACCTGAGATCACGTGCCCAAAAAAGTACACCTCCCTTAGCCAAAATTCACACTTGTTGAACTTGGCATAAAGTTGGTGAGTCCGCAACGTCTCTAACACGATCCTCAGATGCTCCTCGTGCTCCACCTCAGAAGCTGAGTAGACTAAAATGTCATCTATAAAGATGACCACAAACTTGTCCAATAACTCACTGAACACCCTGTGCATCAAAATCCATGAAAGCTATAGGCACGTTCGTGAGCCTAAATGGCATCACGACGAACTCAAAGTTGTCGTACCTCGTACGAAAAGCTATCATGCCAATATCTGACTCTCTGATCCTCAACTGGTAGTACCCTGATCTTAAGTTAATCTTCGAAAACACCTTGACCGACTGCAACTGATCAAACAAGTCATCGATACTGGGCAACAGATACGAGTTCTTTACTGTTAACTGGTTCAACTACCTGTAATCGTACCGTCCTTCTTACTCACGAACAATACTGGTGCTCCCCACAGTGAATGGCTCGGACGGATAAAACCCAGCTCAAGCAACTCCTGCAACTGGTGCTTCAGCTCGCACAACTCGGCTAGAGCCATCTGGTATGGTGCCTTAGACAAAGGCATCGTACTAGGCAAAAGCTCGATGGAGAACTCTACCTCCCGCTTAGGCGGTAACCTAGGTAGATCCTCCGGAAAAACATAAAAAAACTCACAAACAATAGGTACATCAAAAATCGACAACCTGCTAGGCTCAGATGTACAAACAGAAGCAAGATATGCTACGCAACCATCGCGGATCAAATGACGAGCTCTACAGAAAGAAAAAAAGGTCGACGGGTAGACTAAATACCTCGGAAAGCAGAGAACAGGCACTCCAGGTATCTCAAAACATACGGCCTTTCACTGACAATCCACCATAGCTGAGTGAACCTCCAACCAGCCCATGCCAAGGATGACGTCAAGGTCACGAAGCTACAACGTGTACAACCTGACCGACAACTAGTATCCCTGGACCTCAACTGTGACACCCTCAAGGTAACCGAAAGAACGCATATAATCACCTTACGGAAGATCAATCATCACGTCACACTGCCTCTCAAGGGTGTGACGAACCAACGACTTGTAAAACTCCTCGGAAGTAAAACAAAGAGAATCACCGGGATAAAGCAAAACACGAGCAGCTCTACCAAGGATAGGCAAAGTACCTATAACTAGGTTTGACGCCTCGGCCTCCTCCCTGGTGAGGGCCATCACATGACCACGACCACGCCCATGCTGTGGCGCTTGCTGGGGCTACTGCTGCTGCTACGGCTGCTGGTGCTGCAGAAACTCCTACTGCTGCTGGTATGGCTGAAACTGCTAAGTCTACTGATGCTGCTGAAACTACTGAGGTTGCTGATACTGTCCCTACTGCTGCTAACAGGGTGCCTGCTGCTGTGGACGGTACTGGTACTGTGGAAACTACTGGGTGTACTGCACTGGCTACTGCGGCTGTTGGACTTGCCCCATCAGGCAATCCCTTCTGAAGTGGCATGGTAAACCACAAGTGTAACAGACTGCCTCCTACCTGCCCTGCTCGGCTCCCTGCTGGACCGACTGCTCTGCAAATCTCGACTGGCACTTTTGCTGCCAGCTCCATCCACCCCCGCGAGTGTTCATCTGCCTGAACTTTGAGTGCAACCTGGAACTGCCCGAACTGTCCGAGTTCGAAGAAGAAGAAGTTGCACTACCACGACTACCTGCGGGACGCTGGTACGGTGTGGTCCTAGAGGAAGCTCCTCCCTACTGCTGCTACTGCTGCTGCTGGGGCTGCTAGGTCTCTCTCTCCAAGGCAGTGGCTTTAGCCACTGCCACTCCCAAAGTGGCACACATGTGAGCAGTCACGCCCCACCTTAAATCTGGCCTCAGTCTTGCAATAAACCTCTCTACACAAGCCTACTCACTGCTGGCAACATGAGGAACATGCCTCAACAACCTGACGAACCTCTGGTGATATTGAGCAACTTCCAGATCACCCTGAACCAACTCATGAAACTGATCTCACCTCTCACTTCAGGCATAGTCAGGAAAGTACTCGTCGTGGAAGAGCTCCAAAAATTACTGCCAAGAAATCTGATCCAATCACTGCTCTGGGAAGTGTGTCTGCCTCTAAACTCTCCACCACTCATGGGCTGGTCCCTTAAGGTGATACACTACCAATCTGACCTGATCCTCCTCGGTGCACTCCATGGTCTCGAACGTATGTTCCAACATGTGCGTCCAACTCTCAGCTATGTCTGGGTCATAGTCGCCAAAGAATGTCGGTGGTCGGGGATGCAAGAACCTCTCCAAGAGGGCGGTCCTGTCCTTAGTGACAGCCGTCCTCCAACTCTCTGCTCTGTCTGGGTCATAGTCTCCGAAGAACATTGTGGTCAGAGACGCAAGAACCACTTCAAGAGGGCAGTCCTGTCCTTAGTGACAGTCGTCCTCCTCCTACCAACTCGGGTACTCCCAGTACCCGATGCCTACGAAACTACTGGCTGCTCTACCTGTGGATCTGCCTGTTGCTCTGGTACTGCTGGGGGAGGCACTGGCAGCTGACCCCCCACTGCCATCTGCCCTGGCTACCACGTCTCCTGAAGCATGGCCCTGAAGAACTGCTCGGCCATGGGGAACCAATCCGCACACTACTATGGTAGGGGTTGGTACCACTGCTGCTGCTACTGCTCACCCGCTGCTACCTCCTGAGGCTGTGCCACAAACTCCTCTAGTGACACATCCTCCTGAACTTGACCTGGCGTTGGCATATCTGACTAACCCTACTGCTCCATCATCTCTCTGGTCTGCCTATGCTTGCGCAAAGCCATATCCTGCACGGTACACAACCAACAAGGTTAACGACACTAACTTGAGTGGCTAGCAGTGCACTTGTACTACTATTGGGACTTCCTGTTGCAGTTTAAATCTGCTACAAGTCCTGTTAGACTTCCACTCTGATACCAACTGTAACGATCCCGAGAACCCGACCCTCGGCCCAAGCAAAGGACCCGATTTTCGCAGTCACTGCCCATGGATCTGGGGATCTAGAAGGGCTATAACACAAGTCCAATAGAATATGTAAAGGAAAGAAATGTCAATTATTGAACTAGGAGCACACGTGCAGAAGCAGAAAGAAGAGCGAGTCCACTGCGTATCGCTTTAGGTACAGTCCCAACACACACAACGAGTACAAGTAAAAAAGGGAAGAATAGAGCCCTTAGGGGCATACCCTGAGGGTGAAGTACAACTGAAGGGGGTACCACTGCTAGTGTTATGCCCCGACGCGGAATATCGGAACGTGAGGCATCTGTAAATAAACGGGTACAGAGCGTATAATATACATCAAACTATTGGACAAGAATAAATACCAAAGCAAATGCATCTCATTAATAACTACTCAATGTCTATTACAACTACTAATATCAGAGCCATTATATAGGTCCCAAATGACATCAAATAAAAGTAAAAGACTAAACTAAGATCCTAACATAACACTAAGATGCCATGGTACTCTTGACTTTACTCTTGGTCATTCCCGTCCTCTTGAGTGTATGTATCTTCCTCGGTCTCACCTGAGAACACATGACAAATAACACAGGGTGAGCGATAACGCCCAGTAGAACTTAAATCTCATGATCAGACATGCTTTAAATAATTAATGTATTAAGAAGCAGAGTAACTACATGATAGACCGAGAGAGTCAAGTAACGTAAGAGATAGCGCGATGGCATGTGATTGAAATAGCACAAGTTTCTAAATATAGCACAAGTGTCGAGCATAGCACAAGAGTATGATGTCCATAGCACAAATAGCACAAAGTATAGCAATAGCACAACGAGTATAATATAGCACTTTGATTGTCATTTAGATAGTCGAGATAGATAGCACTTGAGTGTAATGCTAAACACTATGGTCAATTAACTCCCGTGGGCAAATAGCACTTTTGGGCGCACATCCCAGGACCAGACCAAGCCCTTTCTATATTGCCAGGCATTAGTTATATTGTTTTATCTTTAGACAATCAGTCAATGGCCAATAGAGTACCAAGAAATAGATGAGAGTACTAGATGAATAGACGAGTGTATAGAGAACGTGAATAGATGAGCGAGTAGAGTATAGATGAGAGCTATAGGTCATTGCACATGAAACATCAAGTAAACGGGCAATAGTAGCAGTTGCACAACACACGCATTTAGTGTTGGCAATCAGGTGGAATTCACTACCCTTCCATTGGCCGTGTTATGCACAGGTCCAGAGGTCCGGCTTGATTCAAGATAAGAGCGAGAGCAATCTAAGGACGTTTGGATCTTACTGATCCCTAAAGGGTACCATAGGTATTAGGGTACAACCAGCTCGTCGGCCATGTGGGAATCCATGGACAGAGGAGTCTTACAGAGGCCTTGAACAAGGATTCACTGGTCCAGCAGAAGGAATATCCGACAGAGAGTTTGTCCAAGTCAAGAGAAAAGTGTATGTATAGAAACAAGTGCTCGACGTTCCAGAGGAATTCTAGAACAGTGGAGCGTCGGTAACGGTATTCCCAAAACAACGCGAGAAACGAAGACAAATCCATTTAAAATAGGGCAATTCAAATACACTATTAAAGTAAATTACCATATATATTATGAAATATTTTCATGCCAAGTCAAGTCTTATTGGATGGTTACAAGTATGTGTATGTGATAAAGAAAATCATGGATATGAAAAGATCATGTGAATGACTTTTAAATTAACAATTACATAGCCAAGTTTAACAACTTTGGTTACTGTGTTTAAGATAGTAAACAAGGTAAGAGGTTACTGTAAAAAGTCAAGATTAGCAAAAATACACGGTTTCCATGCAAAAGTCCAGATCGCGACGTACCCTTGTAAGGGTCGCGACAGGGCATGTACAGAACGCGACAGGGTCAATCAAGGGTCGCGACGGGTCGGTCAGGACAGACAGCCAGAATGCGACGCCAGTGCCTGTCGCATTCTGAATGCGACAGGTTGCTGGTCGCGATCATCCCTGAGAACGCGGCCTATCGGGCCATCGCGTTCTGGAAAAGGAATTGCCTTGGATTGCGGTCCAAGGTTTCCATGTTTTGATACAGGGTAGATTAAAAATTGATAACTCGATGTACTGTTGATAAAAAATCACAAAACCACTTTTAAACGAATCTAGATATGCAAGAGTATACACAATAGATAGGAATTTGTAAATCATCAAGGTTTGGATAGGTTTTAAACATGAACATGCATGATGAACATAGAACAGTGTACAGTGAAGGTAAAAGATTTAATTCGAGCAGGATACTAGATGAAATTGGGGCTTTCAGGGGCAAACGATGCCTTAACAACCATCAGTATCTCTAGCTAATATTTCGTGGCATGGGATCAACAGAACATGGAGATCTAGATTTAACAAGAGGGTTCGGGGTCAAGAAGGTTGCAGAACTTCAAAAATAAAGAACAAAAGATTGGCTCGATGAAAAGTAGAGCAATAAGAGGGCTTTTGTTCCTGATGTTTGGAACAACCTACAGATGAAATTAATTGGTTTAGCCGGTGAGAATGCCTACCTTGAGTCGTGTTGTCTCCTAGGGCTTAGAACTTGAAGAACAAGGGTTGGGGCTTGAACAATCCTTCTCCCCACGAGTTCTCCTTTTCCTTGGCCTCTTCTCCACACCCAGCAACCCTCAACCACACATTAGGGCCGACCATGGTGAGATTGGGGAGTATTTAAGCTCCCTTGGTTTCAATTTCCTATTATGACTCTAATTCCCCTTTAATTCCGAGATTTTCTAATTTCTCTCAACCTTCCAAGCTTTCCACCTCCTATTTGGGTTAGGTTGGGTTGCAATTTCGTGGCCACCAATTAGGGTAGGGTTAGGAGTCCAATTCTAACCCATATTCACTATTTTAATGATTTAAAAATTCTTTTCTTCCTAGGAAATAATAAAGATACAAATTTAGGGTGTTTTACTATTATCCCTCTTTTAAAAATTTCTATTTTGGCCCAATAAATTTTATATGGTCCATTTAACAAAGTCCATCACTTCTTTTCGTTTAATGAGTTTTAATTAATTCTCTTTTTTCTTTAAAATTTCCAATTTATTTATAATAATATTATTATTTTGAAAAAAATCAGGTTGCTATAGCTAGCTATGGGGACGATGACTACCGCTCCGCCTGATGCGCACCCGGCCGCTGCTGAGAAGTCTCACCTGGAAAAAGAAGGGATGAGCTTCAGAAGAGAAGCTCAAAAGAGAATACCAATCTCCTACTGGCTCTAACAGGCGGGAAAGGATATTATATATATATATATATATATATATAAACAAAATGAATAATAACAGTTCTATATATTCTAAGCTACATGGGAAACTGCAGAAGCAAAGCTCACTAACTAGCAACGGTACGGAAGGGACAACACGGTCAGAAACACCGTGGAACCTGCACGTCGTGACCACCACACGGCTAGCAACATAGACAGAGAGAACCCTGCTTGGACAAGAGATACTAGCTACGGAAACCACAACCACTAGTCAACCGGTCAGGAGCGTCCACTGACGTCTTACCCTCGACCTAGGTCCAAACCTCCACGTCTCGTCAGAGTGGGGGCAGAAACACAAGTAACCACAACAGTAACTGACGTAGTCTGGCCGGACTACGGTCCATGCCTGACCTCTCTAGGTGGTTCTGGGGCCACAAAGAGTGAGGTAGTGAGAAGAAGGACTGACTGGCCTGCACCGAGAAGAGCTCCAAACGACCTCAGCGTCCCAGACCAACCAAGAGAGCTCTACAAACGACTCAACGTCGCTGTCCTAACCACCATTTTCCCCTCTGTTCCAGAGTCCATGACTCGAGCACGCCCGCCACCTAGAGCACTCCCTCAATAGGCACACGGGGACGGGGGACCCAGGTAAACAATAACAACCTCTCTCACAGGACAAGCCCTCAGGTGCTGGGCACCAGGCAAACGACTAGTGTAGGACCATACTAGGAACTAGCACTGGTGCCACGAGTACAGAAAGAACCAGAAATGGTGAAGACTCAACGAGAAATAGACTCCGCAAGAACTTACCTGTATTTGATACTATCGCGACGCCCCAGGCTGTCGCGACACTGTCGTGACGCCAAGGCCAGCCGCGACCATGTTGCGACACCCTAGGGAGTCACGATGATGTCGCGGCGGCCATGCCAGTCACAACATCATCGTGACACCTAGGCCGGTCGTGACCTCAATTGAGTGGGGTCCCAGGATAGTCCTCCCAAGGACCGCCCCACAATGGGTACAAACAACACCACAAGGGGAGGGGAGCATGGAAAACATGTAGGAAATCTTATAAAACAACCAAACCACCCTCAAACCCCACGAAGCATGCATTACATGGAAATCTACACTCGAAGGAAAACTCTCCAACCACGAGCATGGATCTCACACACCCCACAACCCCAGAAACCATGAAGAAACAAGGATCTCAAGGGGAAGGGGATCATGCTAGAACGAGAGGAAGAAAAGGAGTCCCTACCTCGAAGAGTAGAGCTGACTCGTTAGGGCCTTCACGTCAGAATGGCCACCTCCTCCTCGCTCCCACCACCACAAGCACATCGCCTACACCAAGGAGACGTCACCTCCTCGCCACGAGCACCATAAACAAGCTAGAAGAAGGAAGAGGGCTCGGGGAGAGGAAGAAGGAAGAAGTAGGAGAGGGGGAAATGGGCGCCGACCTCGGTTTTAACTGATGGCCCCCAAAACGCGATGGGTCGGGCCGACGCAGCAACAACCATTTCGCTACCGCCTACAGGTCGTGACCATGTCGCAATGCCCTATCCCGGCGCGACACCAAAAGCAGCCAAACCTCAAAGATTAGGAAAACCATAACATGACGGCTTGCCAGGTCGCGTCAACACTGTATGCGCTTGACACCCGACAAGGCCGTTCTGACAGAAAGGACAATCTGTCAGGACGGTCAGAACGAAATTTCGTCGCCTCCAGATGGCATGACCAGAACGTGATGCCTCCAGACGGCGTGATGATAACGCGTCATCCACGGAGGGCGCAACAACAACCATGTCGCGACCGACCCTACTGTCGTGACAATGTCACGACCAGCAGGTCTGTCGGGACCCTGAGGATGGGGCCAGTGCCCAAGGTAGCCGGATCTTACAGAAGCTCAGTCTGGCAATGGGGGGAGCTGCTGCGGAGCTCCTTTGGTGTTTTCCGGCGTCCTAGCGGTCCGTGCGGCATAGAGTCCACACGAGGAGGGTGTCCGGAGCATGGTTGCACTGGCGATGTGGTGTTTCTCACATTTTGTGGGTTCTTTGAGTTGGTAGAGAGACTTCCTCCTTTATTTTGTCTTCTTTAATTGATTTATAGCTTTAAAAGCATGATATGCAAGCATGTGGTTATTTAGCTTTTGGTTTATGAGCTTCTGTGGGAGTTGCATGGTGTGTGGAGTGGTTTTCTGGAGAAGGGTTTGGGGTTCAGCCGTCTGCCTAAGAAGGTGACGGTTTGAACTATCATGTTTTGGTGAGCACGTGACTGGGTAGTCTGTCGTGTTTTGCTTTGATGGTTCTGATTGGCTTGAACGCGACCACTTGACCTTTCGCATTCTTGTTGAACATGTCGATATGGTCCGTCGCAATTTAGGGTACGACTCGATGTGGTCTTTGTCGTGACGTATTGTCCCGTCGCGACTTGCGTTTTGACTGCCAGGGTTTGACCGTGTTAGGATCGGATACTCGGTGATGGCAATGTAACGCCCTAGAAATTCAAGGTGTTAAGAAAATAGAAATAAATTGGTTAAAATACCAAGGTGTTAAGAAAATAGAAATAAATTGGTTAAAATACCTTAGGAATGTTATTAAATTGTGATAATTAGAGGATAGGTATAATTAGTGGTAATGAACATTACCCTAGTGTCGTACATCGAAGTGCGCGCTCCCACAGGGCGACACCGGAAAACGACAACGAAATAAAAATTCGAGAACATCATAATTTCTAGAAAAATGTGGAGAAGTCAAATATGTAATTATCCGAATTTTTCGACGTATGGATTTCGAGATTAAGTCGACGCGACTATTTTTCGGGTGATTTTTCACCTACTGTAAAATAAATTCTAAAAATTGAATAAAAATTTCCATAATTTGTAAACCATTATATTAGTCTATGGTTAAAATTTCATTACAAATGGACACCATTTGGATGGGTTTACATAGTGAATATTGGACCAGTTGAATTAAGGGGTATTTACGGTAACCATTTTCTGGGATATTTACGGGAGCTTACGTGTGGAGCCTTGGAGAGGCCAGCACACTTAAGGGTAAGGTAATCATGGAGGATAACTACGTGTGAGCTTGGGAAGCCTTGCATGAGCTACGTGTTGGGGTAAAAACCAAAGAGTTTTTACCATGACACCTCATGGCCGACGTGCCTCTGCATGAGGAAGTCTTGAGGATTATAAAAGCCACTCCCTCTGCTGAGTTCGATCCTTTCTACTCTTTGGTTTCTGTCTCTGTTCTTGCTTTTCCCTGCTCTTGGCTGCTAGAAGTGTGGTGGAGGAGCTCCTAGGACTATTGCTGGGGAGTTGTGGGAGTTGCTAACTCCGTTGCACCTGCAACTACTCTCACCTCTGCTCCTGTGTACCACTGTAGCTGCTTAACTTGGCGTGGATATTGCTGGCACATCGTCAACTGTTGGGAGAAGCTCTTCTCCTACTGGCTTAGGTTCTCTGGTTTGGAAAGCTTAAAGGTTAACTATTTGACAAGGTTGGATTCATATCTCTATGGTTCAATTCGATTTTTCATATGTCACAAGAAATTCGTAATGAACAAATAAGTGACTATACTTGTGATCCTCTGTTTTTCCCTTTCCAGTCATGATAGAAACACTCTTGTTGGGAGAGGAACAACCTCGTTCCATTTTAGAAATTAACTCCTATTCCCTTCTTCCACATTTGATCTTTGTACATGCTATAAAGTTGTAGAAGTTTCAACTATCTTTGTAGGATAATATGAAGACTTCGGTTTCGATGGTTGATACTTCAAGTTTTGATTTAGATCCATAAAACATGTTGTGGTTTAGTGTCCATCATGTAGGAACCTTCCATCCAACCATTGCTATCAAGGTTCTACTTCTAGTACTAAACTATGTTTAGTATCAAGCAAGTCAAGTTTGAATTGTAAACTCTTTTATCTTGTTTGTTCGGTTTATAAATCCCTATGAGAACTATAATTAGACTCTTCTATTTGATATAAAACATGTCTTGGTTCATAGATTCAAGAATTAGGGTGTTTAGGATAGATTTGAAGTCATTTTGAATATTCTGTAGCTACCTATCGACAGACAGATCATATCTGTCGACAGGCGCATACCACACAGAACCCAGATAACTGGGACTGAGGAGATCTGTCGACATATCTCTTTGCTGCTGTCGACAGATCCCACAGTCCAGAAAATATGAGTTCTGTCTGCTATCTTCTGTCGACAGCCCCTTCTTGGCTGTCAACAGATGCAGTGCTGATTCGGATTTCTGCACTCTTTCATGTCTGAATCCATTATAAACTTCATCCTAAAAGCTAGGGAAGTTACCCTCACAATTACCTTGATATTTACTGTCATGTTACTGCAAAGTTCATCCACTTTGAGTACCTTAACTTTCCTTGAATTGTTTCTAAAGTTGTCAATTACGAATAGCACTTCGATTGAGTCTATTCTTCGGTATTCGGTAATTGGGTCTATAAAATCTGAACACCTGAGAGTTCATATGCTTGAACACCTTATGAGATGTGAATAAATGGAGATGACATTATTGGGTCTTTGTACCCCCTGTGATTTTTATGCCTGTGCAAATAGGACTAGTCCAGTCCTGGGAGGAGCACCCGAATTCATTTTCGGACCACGTGGAATGATAAGGATGTCTGGCATTGCATCAACTATTTTTGAATATGGTCATCATAATTTCAGTACTGTGTAAATGATATGTGAATCAATTCTTGAGCTATATATCTGAGCATGATCTGAGTTTTACTATCATTGCATCAAGCTTACTGTTCTGAAATCTGGTGTGACTCTTTGATATTCCGTTATGTCCTTGTCTTGGCTACCATGTATACATTCTTGAACTATCAACTGAACTATGGAATTTGAATTCTACTAGGCTAGTTAGCTCATTACTTCCTACCATTTTCAGGTGATACAGGTGGGGATGATGCTTAAGGGTTTGAGTGCTGAGTGATCTGACTGTGACAAGCAAAGCCAACTAGTTTCTACTTTTGTTTAGTAGTGTGAAATGGGATATGTAAATTAAGTTTGTTTTGATGTACTCCTCACTTAGTTGTTATGAGGAGTATCTATGTAATTAAACTTTAGCGTTATGACGATATGAATGGATAAGTAAATATTACCTGTTGTGCCAGTTTTTCTGTCACTCCCGATAAATAACCTTTTATTAGGACGTGACAGATAAATTTGTATCAGAGCATTAGTTCGATAAACCTAGGGAAATCAGTGAGTTGGGGTAGAAACATGGGATTAGTTAGCATGATTTTTGTAATCATGTAAATGCTTAACCTGTTAATCATTTCAGAATGGACATGAATGCCCAAGAAAGGTTGGTTGCTGCCATGGGATTGCTACGTCAGGATATAGAATTGTATGCCCAAGCGCAGCGAGAAGCCCACCTGGAAATTAAGGAACATGTGCTCAACTTGACTGCAGGTGCTTTCATGGCAGGCAATCCATGTGCTTCCTTAGAAATTATGAGCCAAGTTATGATCAATCTGGATAACTTGAAGTTGGGACGAGATCTGTTGCTCCACCAAGTTGAAGGTCATTGGGAGGCATTGACTGATGCTGCTAGAGAGCTGTACCATGGGGCCGGAGTAGAGCAGCAAGTACCACAAATGGAAACTATTATAGATCTTACCCGAAACTAGAAGAAGACGTAGACCACTCATCCTTTTGTATGCCTCTCTTTTTGTGTAAATACTGATTGTATATATGTAACTCCCATATGTATGTGGAGTGAGAGGTTAGTGGAGGTTGGAGTTTTGTATATATGGCAAACTTGGTAGGAGAAAGCTATGTTATTTTGGTTTGTGGATACATGAGAATGTATTACAATGTAAATATTTGACTTGATAATATAGATGGTGTGTTATGTGAAATTGAATTGTGTATGTGATGAATGTAAGATTGGGATGCTTGTGAAATTAATGAATATATTATTAAATGTTTCAGATTTCTTTCGATTTAATCATGGATGGTGGTGATGCTAATTTGAGGAAGATGGAAAGTTCTATGCATGATTTGACCCGTGTAATGAAGGTAGTAGCTAGAAATAACAGTCACAATGGGACAAACTTGTTCAAGGATTTCCGAAGCCTGGACCCTCCGAGATTCGCAGGAAGTACGGATCCGGATGAAGCTGAGAATTGGCTAAAAGACATTGAAAGAATATTCAGAATGATTAAGTGTACGGAAGAAGAAAAGGTTCGTCTCACTACATTCCAATTGGATCGGGATGCTCGTGCTTGGTGGGAAACTGTGGAAGCTACCATGGAAGATTCAAATCAAGTCAGTTGGGAAGAGTTTGTGGAACTGTTTAATGAGCAATATTTCTCTGAGGTGGTTCAGGAGAAGAAAGCGAATGAATTTGCTGGGTTAAAGCAGCTAAGAATGTCGGTATCTGAGTATGAGGCTCAATTTGCCCGGTTGTCAAAATATGCTCCTCATCTTATATCCACGGAAAAGCTAAAGGCTAAGAGGTTTATGAATGGACTGCGTCCTAATTTTATTACGCAGTTAACTCCTCATCTGATTACTACCTATTCAGAAATGGTAAAAAGAGCCTTGGCATTTGAAGCTGCGAACGAAACTGTGGATAAGATTAGAGGGAAATATGGAGAAGGGTCTTCAGATCGAAAAAGGAAGTATGAGTCGGGGAATGCCCCGAAGATTCAGCAAGCTGCTAAAAGGCAGGCAAAGCTCCGGTAGGAAGTAAGGAGGTTTGTAAGCATTGCCATCGTATTGGGCATAAGATTGAGAATTGCTGGCGTAAATTGGGTGCATGTTTCCAGTGTGGTAGCACTCAACACCGAATTCCGGACTGCCCGATGGCTAAGACAGCACCAACAAATAAGAACACCCAAGTAAAGCAAGGAAGACTACAAGCCATTCAGGATGTGGAACCTGAATCTCCGCAGGAAGGCGGATTAATTGAAGGTACTTTATTAGTAAACTCAAAACCTGCATTTGTGTTGTTTGATTCTGGAGCTACGCACTCTTTCATTAGCTATGAGTTTGCTAAATTGTTGGATGTAAAGTCAGTTCCATTAACTACACAACTTGAGGTTGCAACTCCGTTAAGTGAGGGTAAAAAGCTTAAAGAATATTACCCTGCTAGTCAGATCATGGTCAAAGGACATGATTTACCTGGTGATCTGATATGTTTGGAAATGTGGGATTATGATGTAATCCTTGGGGTTGATTGGCTATCGAAATACCACATAAATCTAGATTGCCAATTGAGACAAGTAACTTTCTTAGGAGAGGAAATTTATTCTATGACCTTTGATAAACCTCAAACCAAAAGAATACCAATAATTTCAGCAGTGAAAGCTTGTAAATTAGTACAAAAGGGTTGTCAAGGGTATTTGGCTTCCGTGACCCTATTAAATCAGAGCATTGCGGGATTGGAAGATATTCCTGTAGTAAGAGAATTTCTTGATGTTTTCCCTGAAGAGCTACCTGGCGTACCACCTAATAGAGAGGTGAATTTTTCAATTGAGTTGGTACCAGGAGCTACACCAATTTCTAGAACACCATACAGAATGTCAATAGAAGAACTGAAAGAATTGAAAAGACAATTGTTGGAATTGATAGAAAAGGGATTCATTAGACCTAGTACCACACCTTGGGGTGCTCCGGTTCTATTTGTTAAGAAAAAGGATGGATCTATGCGGTTGTGTATAGATTATCGGCAGTTAAATCAATTAACTATAAAGAATAAGTACCCACTTCCGAGAATTGATGATCTATTTGATCAATTGTCTGGAGCTCAGTGCTTTTCCAAGATTGATTTAAGATCTGGATATCATCAGCTTAAAATTCAAGAATCAGATATTTATAAAACGACTTTTCGAACAAGATATGGACATTATGAATTTGTAGTGATGCCGTTTGGATTGACCAATGCACCGGCTGCATTTATGCGTTTGATGAATGATGTGTTCAGATCTTATTTAGATCAGTTTGTGGTTGTATTTATTGATGATATATTGATCTATTCCAAAAATGTGGAGGAGCATGAAACTCATTTGCGGATTACTTTGCAATTGTTACGAGACAATAAGTTATATGCAAAGTTTAGCAAGTGTGAATTTTGGTTGAAAGAAGTAATGTTCTTAGGACACATTATTTCTAAAGAAGGTCTATCAGTAGACTCTTCAAAGATTGAAACCATTCAGAAATGGGAGCAACCTAAGAATCTTACTGAAGTAAGAAGTTTTCTGGGCATGGCCAGTTACTACCGGCGATTTGTCAAGGATTTTTCTAGAATTGCCTCACCTCTTACACAGTTGACTAGAAAAGGAACTGCTTTTATCTGGAATGAGAATTGTGAGGAAGCATTCCAATTGTTAAAAGAATGTCTGTCATCTGCACCAATTCTAGCCTTGCCGATGGAAGGAAAATTATTTGAGGTTTACACCGATGCTTCCAACATTGGAATGGATTGTGTTTTAATGCAAGATGGAAGAGTTATTGCCTATGCTTCAAGACAATTGAAGACTCACGAGAAGAACTACCCAATACATGATTTAGAATTAGGTGCTGTGGTCTTTGCTCTTAAGCTTTGGAGACACTACTTGTATGATAACCAATTCATAGTGTACTCCGATCATAAGAGTCTCAAGTATTTGTTTTCACAAAAAGAACTGAACATGAGACAAAGGAGATGGATGGAATATATCAAAGACTATGATTTCAAGATTGAATACCATCCGGGAAAAGGAAACACTGTGGCTGACGCACTTAGCAGAAATCCTATAGCCAAGATGTTTCGGTTGCAAGTAAGTGAATGGAAATTGTTGGAAGAATTTTCCACATTGAGCTTGAAAGTTGAAACACAAGGAGAAAGAATGGTGATTAGCGATTTGGTAATGTAGTCAGATTTGCTGAAGCAAATTAATGAGCAGCAGGACAATGATCCTATATTGGTAGGAATCAGAGAAAAATTGGCTTCTAAACCTGATTTTAATGAAGATTTTCATGGAAATCTTCGATTCCGGGACAGATTGTGTGTACCGGATAATCCCGAAATCAAGAAACAGATCTTAGAAGAAGCTCATCGGTCTCACTATACTATTCATCCCGAGCTGTCAAAATGTATCAGGATTTGAAGAAGTATTTCTGGTGGTGCAACATGAAAAAGGATATTGTGGAATTTATTGCAAAATGTTTGACCTGTCAGAAAATTAAGGCAGAACACCAGAAACCTGCAGGAAAATTAAAACCACTTGAGATACCAGAGTGGAAATGGGATAGCATTGGTATGGATTTTATTGTGGGATTACCCAAAACACGGAGTGGATTTGATGCTATTTGGGTAATCATTGACAGACTTACCAAATCAGCTCATTTCTTAGCAATAAAGACAAGATGGTCTGTTAATATTTTGGCAGCGTTATATATGAAAGAAATTGTACGGTTACATGGAATCCCAAAGAATATAGTTTCTGATCGAGATGCGAGATTTACTTCGCATTTTTGGAGAGAATTACAAGATGCTTTGGGAACAAAATTAAAATTTAGTACTGCATTTCACCCTCAAACAGATGGACAGACCGAACGGGTGAATCAAATTGTTGAGGATATGTGTCGTGCTTGTGTATTAGAGTTCGGAAATGATTGGAACACTCACCTAGCTATTATGGAATTTGCGTATAATAATAGCTACCAGTCTACTATTCAAATGACACCATTTGAAGCTTTATATGGACGACAATGTAGATCACCATTGTGTTGGATCGAATTAAAAGAGACACACATTCTTGGACCTGAAATGATCCAAGAGACAACAGAAATTATCAAGTTGGTACAAGATCGGATGAAAGCTGCACAAGACCGACAGAAAAGTTATGCCGATCGACGCAGGAGAGAGTTACAATTTCAACAAGGAGAACATGTTTTTCTTAAAGTGTCACCCCGAAGAGGAATCAAAAGATTTGGTATCAAGGGAAAATTGAGTCCAAGATACATTGGACCTTTTGAAATATTGAAAAGAGTTGGTGAAATGACATACCAATTGGCACTCCCACCACAATTATCCAATGTTCATGATATTTTTCATGTATCAATGTTAAGGAAATATGTATATGATCCGGAACACATTATTGGATACCAAGATCTGGATGTACAAGGAAATTTGGCATATGAAGAAAGACCAGTGCAGATCCTTGATCGAAAAGTCAAGCAACTTCGGAACAAGGAGGTTCCTTTACTAAAGATTCAGTGGAACAAGCAAGGACAAGAAGAAGCAACATGGGAATTGGAAGAGGCCATCAAGGACAAGTATCCAGAGTTGTTTTCAGGTTAGTAACCACATCTTTGTATAATTAAATTTGGAGGACCAAATTTCTTTTAGTAGGGGAGAGTTGTAACGCCCTAGAAATTCAAGGTGTTAAGAAAATAGAAATAAATTGGTTAAAATACTTTAGGAATGTTATTAAATTGTGATAATTAGAGGATAGGTATAATTAGTGGTAATGAACATTACCCCAGTGTCGTACATCGAAGTGCGCGCTCCCACAAGACGACACCGGAAAACGACAACGAAATAAAAATCCGAGAACATCATAATTTCTAGAAAAATGTGGAGAAGTCAAATATGTAATTATCCGAATTTTTCGACGTACGGATTTCGAGATTAAGTCGACGCGACTATTTTTCGGGTGATTTTTCACCTACTGTAAAATAAATTCTAAAAATTGAATAAAAATTACCATAATTTGTAAAACCATTATATTAGTCTATGGTTAAAATTTCATTACAAATGGACACCATTTGGATGGGTTTACATAGTGAATATTGGACCAGTTGAATTAGGGGGTATTTACGGTAACCATTTTCTGGGATATTTACGGGAGCTTACGTGTGGAGCCTTGGAGAGGCCAGCACACTTAAGGGTAAGGTAATCATGGAGGATAACTACGTGTGAGCTTGGAAAGCCTTGCATGAGCTACGTGTTGGGGTAAAAACCAAAGAGTTTTTACCATGACACCTCATGGCCGACGTGCCTCTGCATGAGGAAGTCTTGAGCCTTATAAAAGCCACTCCCTCTGCTGAGTTCGATCCTTTCTACTCTTTGGTTTCTGTCTCTGTTCTTGCTTTTCCCTGCTCTTGGCTGCTAGAAGTGTGGTGGAGGAGCTCCTAGGACTACTGCTGGGGAGTTGTGGGAGTTGCTAACTCCGTTGCACCTGCAACTACTCTCACCTCTGCTCCTGTGTACCACTGTAGCTGCTTAACTTGGCGTGGATATTGCTGGCACATCGTCAACTGTTGGGAGAAGCTCTTCTCCTACTGGCTTAGGTTCTCTGGTTTGGAAAGCTTAAAGGTTAACTATTTGACAAGGTAGGATTCATATCTCTATGGTTCAATTCGATTTTTCATATGTCACAAGAAATTCGTAATGAACAAATAAGTGACTATACTTGTGATCCTCTGTTTTTCCCTTTCCAGTCATGATAGAAACACTCTTGTTTGGAGAGGAACAACCTCGTTCCATTTTAGAAATTAACTCCTATTCCCTTCTTCCACATTTGATCTTTGTACATGCTATAAAGTTGTAGAAGTTTCAACTATCTTTGTAGGAT
This sequence comes from Colocasia esculenta, assembly GCA_014218235.1. Classification (NCBI taxonomy): domain Eukaryota; kingdom Viridiplantae; phylum Streptophyta; class Magnoliopsida; order Alismatales; family Araceae; genus Colocasia; species Colocasia esculenta. The sequence goes on along the minus strand of CM024761.1, from coordinate 114,246,306 downwards.
AATATGAAGACTTCGGTTTCGATGGTTGATACTTCAAGTTTTGATTTAGATCCATAAAACATGTTGTGGTTTAGTGTCCATCATGTAGGAACCTTCCATCCAACCATTGCTATCAAGGTTCTACTTCTAGTACTAAACTATGTTTAGTTTCAAGCAAGTCAAGTTTGAATTGTAAACCCCTTCTTTTATCTTGTTTGTTCGGTTTATAAATCCCTATGAGAACTATAATTAGACTCTTCTATTTGATATAAAACATGTCTTGGTTCATAGATTCAAGAATTAGGGTGTTTAGGATAGATTTGAAGTCATTTTGAATATTCTGTAGCTACCTATCGACAGACAGATCATATCTGTCGACAGGCGCATACCACACAGAACCCAGATAACTGGGACTGATGAGATCTGTCGACAGATCTCTTTGCTGCTGTCGACAGATCCCGCAGTCCAGAAAATATGAGTTCTGTCTGCTATCTTCTGTCGACAGCCCCTTCTTGGCTGTCGACAGATGCAGTGCTGATTCGGATTTCTGCACTCTTTCATGTCCGAATCCATGCTAAAACTTCATCCTAAAAGCCAAGGAAGTTACCCTCACAATTACCTTGATATTTACTGTCATGTTACTGCAAAGTTCATCCACTTTGAGTACCTTAACTTTCCTTGAATTGTTTCTAAAGTTGTCAATTACGAATAGCACTTCGATTGAGTCTATTCTTCGGTATTCGGTAATAGGGTCTATAAAATCTGAACACCTGAGAGTTCATATGCTTGAACACCTTATGAGATGTGAATAAATGGAGATGACATTATTGGGTCTTTGTACCCTCTGTGATTTTTATGCCTGTGCAAATAGGGCTAGTCCAGTCCTGGGAGGAGCACCCGAATTCATTTTCGGACCACGTGGAATGATAAGGATGTCTGGCATTGCATCAACTATTTTCTGAATATGGTCATCATAATTTCAGTACTGTGTAAATGATATGTGAATCAATTCTTGAGCTATATATCTGAGCATGATCTGAGTTTTACTATCATTGCATCAAGCTTACTGTTCTGAAATCTGGTGTGACTCTTTGATATTCCGTTATGTCCTTGTCTTGGCTACCATGTATACATTCTTGAACTATCAACTGAACTATGGAATTTGAATTCTACTGGGCTAGTTAGCTCATTACTTTCTACCATTTTCAGGTGATACAGCTGGGGATGATGCTTAAGGGTTTGAGTGCTGAGTGATCTGACCGTGACAAGCAAAGCCAACTAGTTTCTACTTTTGTTTAGTAGTGTGAAATGGGATATGTAAATTAAGTTTGTTTTGATGTACTCCTCACTTAGTTGTTATGAGGAGTATCTATGTAATTAAACTTCAGCGTTATGACGATATGAATGGATAAGTAAATATTACCTGTTGTGCCAGTTTTTCTGTCACTCCCGATAAATAACCTTTTATTAGACGTGACAGGCAAAGTTAGAAGGAGGGTTGAATAGATTTGCAGTGGAAACTTAAGCAATTTAAAAACTACTTCGGGTTAAAAGATCTACTCAATCAAAACCCCTTTGATCTGATGTAATGTGTGTGAATAAATTAACAGTTAGTGTGTAGACGAAATCCCTATGCATGCATCTAGCACAATACAATGCAAACCACAAATCAAACCACAGTGCACAAGGGATTTTTAGGTGGTTCGGAGATTACACCACGTGACTCCTACGTCCACCCCTCACACAGTGATGACACACTACTCAAGAACTGAGTACAATACACACACACGAGCACAACGGCTCAACCACACACACACACGCTAGATCAAGTCCAACAAAAGATCAGATCCTCTAGCCTTGATCTAACCAACACACCACACACACGTTGTCTGATGTAAACATGCAATCAGAACAACAATCCACACATGGATCAAGTATAAGGAAAACTTGAACCACTACCACACACACTATGATCTATACACAACCCTTGTACAGATCACAATCCACATACTTCCACAAAATCCACGCACTGATATCCAATCAACACACACACACACAGATTGGTGAAAAATATGGAAGAGGAAGAGTTCTGAGATATAGAAACAAATCCAGATGAAGAACTCTTCAGAGAGTTCGTCCAGAAGACTTCAAGCTTCACGTCGTTGAAGACCACAAGATGATGGAGAAGCTTGACTTCAGAATGAACCGGCTTCAACTCCTTGTATGAGATGATCTCTCTTGAACGATCTGGAGTTCTGAAACAGAGCAGCAGGAAGAGAGCCTTCTTCTTGACCTTTGCTTAGGGTTTTAGGTATGGTGGCTTCTTGCTGCAAAAATAGCCTCAGATGATCCATATATAGTGGTGTCCAAGCATAGAGAGTCGTGCTAAAAAGAAATACCAAAATATAGATCATATCCCGGCCATTAGATCTTCAGAAAACTCCGTCTGTCGACAGCCGACTTGCTGCTGTCGACAGATGCTGACAGGTTTGCAAAAACCAGAAGACTGGGTTTTCTGGAAATAGATTTCTGAGTGGATCTGTCGACAGGCCAAAATCATCTGTCGACAGATGCACTATTCATCTGTTGACAGATGCACTATTCATCTGTTGATAGGTGCACTATTTCAGCAACTTGTCTTGTTCTTTTGCACTTGGATTTTGCACTTTGTCTTGTGTACATTCACACCTACATTAAAAGACATAATTAGTGAGATATAATGAACATATAAAGCATGTGTTTCATTTGCATCCAATTGTCATTCTCATCATGTTTCACACATTCATAACACATCAATTTTGTCTTGTTCATGAAATGTTCATCATCAAAAACAAACATACAATTTGTGTACATTTCACATAACATCAATTAGTATTGCTCATCATCTAAAACATTTAAGCACTTGTTGTAACCCAACATTCTCCAATATGAGAACCCAACATTTCCCCCTTTTTGATGATGACAAAATTTCAATTATGCACAATTGATGTTTCTCCCCCTTTTGACAACATTCAAAAAGATAATGAGTGCACACAAGTAAAAGAATGAAGCAAAGAGCTACTTGAACTCTCAACTGAATTGTGAAAGATATGAGTGGGGAATGAGTGTTCAAATGAGATTGCAAGGTTGAGAATAGGTTGATACCCACTACAAAATGTCATGAACACTAGTATTAAGACACATAAAAATTCTACAATGGTTAAGAGATAATACTCCGGGAATCTCAAGTTATAGCATTTAGAATACATCGTTCAAAAACACATGAAAATGAGATAACCCTTTTGAATAAAACCATTGAAGAAAATCATATACCTTAGTGGGTGATGTTCAGTTGGTAAATGAAGGCAATGTCTACATGAACAATTGACAATAGACAACCCATTGCCCTTGATTTAATTCTTGGAGGCTCCACTCTATTTCTAGCATTTGAACAAATTCTTTTGTCAAGTTTATGTGGGAAAAGTGGTAATTAGGATCACTTTTACCTTTTGACGTGAAGGTAGACATGAGGGATGCCCATACCCCTAGTTACTCAATGTGAGTGACCATCATACCATTATGCAGAGATAATGAAAGGACTTTTTGACGCGAAGACAGACATTTGTGATGCCCGTGTCCTCGGTTACTCAGTGATACTCATCATTGCTATGCCTTTGTCCCAATTCACATATTTGTTTTTTTTTTAATTTTTGACTTTAGAAATAGGTAGCTTTTCTCTTTTTTTTTTAAGTCGGAAAATCAAGTTCAAAATGTTTATTAAGGTCAAAGGCCAATGTAAAGACATTAAGTTCAAAAACCTTCTTACTTGTCAATCCATATAGGAACATGATCATCCACAAGGGAGTTATTCAAGTGAGTTAGGTTAAAATCATTAGATTTGATCAATGTTTTCTAGATGACACAACCTAGACTCAAGCAAAAATATTATATCAAAACCATTGTGATTAATTCAATGTCTTTGATACTATGTGAATATGAAAGGTTGCAATGAATAGCAAGTCCAAATTCTCCCCTTGCATCAATGATATGAACATACTCATGAAGAAATTATGAAGAAGGATGAAGAATTTACAGAAAATGTGTATCTGTCGACAGCAAGAATGTGCCTATCGACAGATGCACACAGGCCTGAAAGGCTTGGTTTTGGGAGAGCATGTCTGTCGACAGATGTGATAGTGGCTGTCGACAGATACTTGAGAAAATCAGTGTTGAGGCATAGAATTGAGTGACATGAAGAACAAGATTTTGAGAAGTAATGACACAATGAATATGAAGGGTTTCTCTCAAGTATTTCACTCAACCTACCTTGAACTTACTCCCCCATAAGATGTGCATGTGATGAGACAACATTCAAGCATGATATATATACATTCATGACAAGCATTTGCATATAGATTTCATGAGAATTCATGAGCATATGAGCACTTTCAAATTTACTCCCCCATAACACATGCATAGTAAATGTATCAAGCAATTCACACATTATTAAGCACTCAACTAGCCTTATGCATTACATGACTTTTGGTACTTGGCAGAGTATTTTACTCATGCATAATGATAGTTTCCAAACAAGCATAACTTGTTTTTCCACATGTCATCATTTGATATACCAAATAGTCACTACATAAAAGATCCATTTTTCCTCAAATTTATCATTGTTCCAATTGCTAAGAAGCATTGTCATTTGGGGATGGCATCAAAAACATATTTTCATTACTCAGATGGAATTAAAAATCCATTTCAATTCTTGCAGTTCAAAACTGAAGTGATAAAGAGATTTTACCTGAACAGTCTTCAATCACAGTCTCAATAAAAATTTACCTTTGTTCTCCATCATTTCTTGCCTTGCACAGCCAATGGCATGAATTCATTTCTAATTTTTGACTGCAAGACATCTCAGCTTGTTGATCAAGCTTGTTTTGGGACCCACACTTGCTTGGGTCCTGCAATGATATTAATGTTAGAATCTAACAATGAAGATTTCAGAATCCAAAGTGATTTGGTTTTTGGATTTCTATTGTTTTGTGCAGTTTTCCTGTTCATAGATATATGAATTTTTGATCTTTATGAACATGATTTTTATCCTTGTGTGTATGAACACATGGATTATTATGGAGCTTTGAAGCATGCACAAAATCATATTTTTTATGCCAACAGTTCTTAGAAATATGACCAATTTTAAGACATGTGAAGCATTGGACTGGTTTGGCATGATTATGACAGTGTTGACCTTTATTCCAGCATAATTTAGCAAGATGACTAGGCCTATTGCATTTAAAACAAATGGGTTGAGCATTTACCTGAAGCTTACCATAGTATGAATGCATTTGCTGGAATTTCTGAGGTCCTCTAGAATACCTTTGATCACCCTTGGGTTGAAAGGGTGGAGGTGGCACCCTTCGGTATCTCTTGGCATGGTATGCAACTTGAGGATGCCCTGAAGCCTTTTTGGCGGCTGAAGGAGATGTAGAGACATTGTGGAGTCCTATTTTCTTTTTCTTTTTCTTTCTCTGGTTTTCAGTTGAAATAGGATTCTTACTATTTGGAGCATTTTTGTTTTATTTGATGATCATTAGCCATGTTGGAGATTTGTTTGTTCAATTGATCATTATAAAATTTGAGATTCTTATTATGATCAATCAATTTTTCATTTTCATTTTTCAAATTAGTATTATCAGATTCCACATGATCATGATCTTCTTTCAACTTAGAAAACTTGATTTCATAGCTTTTGACTTCATTTTCCAATTTGTCATTCTCCATTTTCAATTTTTCATTTTCTTCATAGAATGCTTGAGCATTATCAATTATCATTTCATTCTTCTCCAATTTTTCTTTTAGCTTCTTGTTTTGAGCTTTTACCTTCTTAAACTGATTGGACAAGTGCTCATAGCATTCTATCAATTCATCATAGGATATGTCATCCTCTGAATCAGAATTAGATATTGATGCGTCAAATGAGTCTGAATTGGATTTACCTGACCTTTGAGAGTTTCTTGACTTCTCTAACAGATATGATCTTTCAGATTTGTCTGAACTAGGAGAACTTCTAGAGCTGCCAAGAGCCATGAAGCATTTGTCCTTGGCTTTATTTGCAATCTTGCTTGTCTTCTTAAAGGAGTCCTGCATTTTATCAACATGGTTATCAAACTCAATAATCATTGGTCTATTTATGATACTCGACAACTCAGACATATTTCTGAGTATGTTGTAGATGAATAAACCAACAACCAAAGTAATCAGATTAGTTCAGAATCAATTATAAACACGATCAGAGCAATTAAGCACACATAAACAGATTTGCCAAAATCACAATTGTTGAACAGAAAACCTGCTCTGATACCAATTGTTAGGATCGGATACTCGGTGATGGCAAAGCTAGAAGGAGGGTTGAATAGATTTGCAGCGGAAACTTAAGCAATTTAAAAACTACTTCGGGTTAAAAGATCTACTCAATCAAAACCCCTTTGATCTGATGTAATGTGTGTGAATAAATTAACAGTTAGTGTGTAGATGAAATCCCTATGCATGCATCTAGCGCAATACAATGCAAACCACAAATCAAACCACAGTGCACAAGGGATTTTTAGGTGGTTCGGAGATCACACCACGTGACTCCTACGTCCACCCCTCACACAGTGAGGACACACTACTCAAGAACTGAGTACAACACACACACACGAGCACAACGGCTCAACCACACACACACACACGCTAGATCAAGTCCAACAAAAGATCAGATCCTCTAGCCTTGATCTGACCAACACACCATACACACGTTGTCTGATGCAAACACGCAATCAGAACAACAATCCACACATGGATCAAGTATAAGGAACAATTGAACCACTACCACACACACTATGATCTATACACAACCCTTGTACAGATCACAAACCACATACTTCCACAAAATCCACGCACTGATATCCAATCAACACACACACACACAGATTGGTGAAAATTATGGAAGAGGAAGAGTTTGAGATATAGAAACAAATCCAGATGAAGAACTCTTCAGAGAGTTCGTCCAGAAGACTTCAAGCTTCACGTCGTTGAAGACCACGAGATGATGGAGAAGCTTGAGTTCAGAATGAACCGGCTTCAACTCCTTGTACGAGATGATCTCTCTTGAACGATCTGGAGTTCTGAAACAGAGCAGCAGGAAGAGAGCCTTCTTCTTGACCTTTGCTTAGGGTTTTAGGTATGGTGGCTTCTTGCTGCGAAAATAGCCTCAGATGATCCATATATAGTGGTGTCCAAGCATAGAGAGTCGTGCTAAAAAGAAACACCAAAATATAGATCATATCCCGGCCATTAGATCTTCAGAAAACTCCGTCTGTCGACAGCCGACTTGCTGCTGTCGACAAATGCTGACAGGTTTGCAAAAACCAGAAGACTAGGTTATCTGGAAATAGATTTCTGTGTGGATCTGTCGACAGGTGAGAATCATCTGTCGACAGATGCACTATTCATCTGTTGACAGATGCACTATTCATCTGTTGACAAGTGCACTATTTCAGCAACTTGTCTTGTTCTTTTGCACTTGGATTTTGGGCTTTGTCTTGTGTACATTCACACCTACATTAAAAGACATAATTAGTGAGATATAATGAACATATAAAGCATGTGTTTCATTTGCATCCAATTGTCATTCTCATCATGTTTCACACATTCATAACACATCAATTTTGTCTTGTTCATGAAATGTTCATCATCAAAAACAAACATACCATTTGTGAACATTTCACATAACATCAATTAGTATTGCTCATCATCAAAAACATTTAAGCACTTGTTGTAACCCAACATTCTCCAATATGAGAACCCAACAGACTGATTGGCTTAAAGGCGACGTATCGAGCTGTCGCATTCTGGTCACGACACTAGGCCCTGTCGCATTCTGTTTGAAATCACGACCATTGGGGTCGTCGCATTTTTGAAGGGGACGACTGTGTTTGTCGCATTTCAGCATCTGAGGTCTGGTTGTGGTAGTTGAGCTGTGATGGTTCTATGTGGACCTAGCCTTGGCTATTTAATGTTGTTTTAAGTTATTCTAGGATGGTTTATGATAGAAAAGCATGTTATAGGCTTAATGGTTTTGATTATACTTGGTTACTGAATTAAGTTAATTATGTTACTATGCTAATTATGTTGTTAATGTGCCTTGTGGTTTACTGTCTCTATGGAGGTCATGAGATGATCAATGACAGGCAAGGTTATTATGTGTTTATGTAGCTCACGTGTGTTAGGTGTAGAGTTGCTTGGAGGTCACATGGTGACTCGTGACGAGCTAATTAAGGTATTTGTACCGTGGTATAAGTTTTATGGTTATGTTAAATGATCGGCGTAGTTTGCGTGTTCGCCGAGTTCGGTGGTTCGGCGCCTATTCAGGAATGCCATTGCAGTTGGGTACCCTAGGTACTTTGTGAGCCAAGCACGTTGTGTTTGTTGTGCTCGGTATTTGTCCCAGTACTTTGTGTGCCGTAGAGGTCTGTGTTGTTTTCTTGGACACCCTCACTCCTGTGTTTGAGTTGTACGTCCGACAGAGGGAAAGATGACAGTGAGCAACCACTCGTATTTGTGGGTGTGTGGTCGCTCGTAGCGCACTCGTGGTTGGGTGTATCGACACCAGTAGACGTACTAGGCCCCAGCTAGTCCTATGTTTCAGTTCCTCACTTTAGGGAGCTTAGGCCAAAGTCCCTAAAGGTGCCAAGCATGGGCCTACAGTTGTGTGTGGTCTGCAGGTGTGGTGTTGGTTGGTGTCCAGTGTTCTTTGGCTTTACTGTGTGGCTGTGGAGCGACAGTTGGACCTTTCGTCTGTGACTGCAAGACTGAGAGGTAGTTCTTATGTTGAGTTGTCCAGGTTGGATACTAGTGTCATGAACCAGTAGTCCACTCCCATATGGTGCCATCATTCCTTCCGACTCGTGCATTGCCCGTGGTTGTGACTTGTGAGTGGTGACTCATCGATTGTGGTTTGACTCACGGTGGTGTGCCTTGTTGGCGGCACGGTTGTGTTATGTTTTTGTGGTGGTACCTCGTGGTGGTAGGTAGCTGTACCCTTCCTGGGTAACCATTCGTTATGGTACGCTATGTACCATTCTTTTCAGGTGTTGAGGTGGAGCTGTGCTCCGTGGGGGTCGTGTTGTAGGACCTTCCACTTGTTGTGTTGTACTCTTTTAAGGGTAGCTTCCGAAGTGTTGTGGTTTTAGGGTATAGTGGACTAGTTCCTTCTTGGCAGTCCTGTTACCCGCGTATTTGAGGTTTGCATGTGAGGCTTGTGGCCTAGGCATTGTTGTTGTTGTTGTGGCCTAGTGTTTTTGTACCAGTCCTCTTGGTTTCTTTAGTTTATGCAGACTGTGTTAGATAGTGGGTTTTATTTAATGGCAGTTTAATTATGTTAACTGTGATTTTGATGTGGTTTGGCTGTCGGTGTTGCCGGTGAGACCCTTTTTGGTTAAGGTCTCTTCAGTTTCCAATTTTGTTTTGCGAGGCCCCTGTTGAGCCAATGACTTGTTGATGCTCACTCCCTTAAAGTCCTTTTTAGGTGTTAGCCATGTGTTTGGCTTGCAACATCATCGTGGCAGACTTGTACCACCAGTAGTGAGTTGTAGTTGTGTTTAGTGTGAGCTTTGCTCCTCGGGGTATACCCTAGGTAGTTGTAATTTTATCTTGAACATGTAATAATGTATTGGGACAGTGTAAAATGTGGAAATGAGTATAATTACTTGTATTTTCTTGTATATTATGCTCTTGTGATTGTCTTTTATATTCTTACTGGACACTTGTGTGAGATATCCCTTGCGAGACTCTGGTCCGATCGCGGGAGGCAGACTTGGATATGGAGTCTTATTGGGCATAAATATCCAGGGTCGCTACAGTTGGTATCATAGCATGGTTCAGTGAGTATATGAAAAGACATTAAGGTTGCAATGTTCCAAGACATGGTTTACTGTCCACTGTTGGTAGTAAGTATGTGGTTTTATGTGGTTTACACACTTGTTTTTGGGTGTGTATATTGTGTATAATTGTTTGTATGTGCTAGTACAGCTGATAGTTGCTAAGTTGGTTGCTGAGAATCAGTGTGGTTAACATTAGTGCAGTTTATGGGGGTATAATTGTATGTCAACTTGTTACAGAAGCGTGTTGCTATTTGAAGGTTTTTAGTTAAAGAGACTGAGAGAATTATAGTAGAGATTTCTGAAATATTTGTTATTTATATTGGTAAATGTTGAATAGTAAGTTAGAAGGTAGAATGACCAGTGTTTTGAGAAATAGAAGAAATGGTGTGAATAGAATTGGTTTTCAAATAGTGTACAGTTGATCAGAAAAGCAAATGATAACAGTGCCCGGTAGTTCGATATGGAGATCAGTAAAAGTATGTACATATGTGTGCTGTTTTGAATTGGTTTGGTATGTAGTGATGGTTGAGAAAGAATTAATAGATTCAGTGGTGTTATTTAGTAGAGATATGGTTGTTTTTTGAGAAAGATAGGATTTAGCGCAGCGGAAATGTTTTAGTGAAGTAGAGGATCAGCAGAGATAGGTATGTGGCAGTGAAAGTATATAAGTGTGAACAAGATTTAATATGAAGATAACAGTGTGATAGAATTATAGTGAGGATAGTGTGTTAGAATGGAACAGTGTTGTGTTAGAGATTGTCAGTTGTAAAGAATTGAGTAAATCTGATAAAGGTAAATGTTATGTTTATGAATTGTGCCAGTAAGTATCGAGAAGTGATTCAGTTAATAATATGGTTAGTAGTATGAAAGATCTTAGATAGTTAAATGATGCAGATTAGCTTTTGACAAGGTATTAGTAATTAGAGGAGTAATGGTTAGTAACGTGGAATTAAGCATGCTTTGTGATCAGAAATATGTATCAATATTTAAAGGATTTGTTCAAGGTTGTGACAAATGCAAGGATGGAAATTGTGAATTAAAGAAGGAATGAGTGAACAGATTGTTGAGTTGGCATAGATTTCTGAGACTAGTTAAAGATCAGTAATGGGTAAGCAGATGGTAGTACCGAGTGACAGATTGCGGTTGTTAGCAAAAATATTTGTTATATGTTCTAGTAGTACAGACAGAGTTTGCAAAGTTTTGAGGAAATGTTCAGTGTATTGTAACAGTTAAGGCAAGGTAATGGTACAAGGTCAGGTAATTGAAGCCAGTTTACTTTGAATAAGATTCAGAAAGTTAGCAAGAGCAGACCAAGTGTTGGGAAAGTTGTTCCAACTTCGAGTATTTAGAATTAAGATTGGTAGTACTAGTAGTAGTGTGTGGCAGTAATGGTTCTCGTAAATAGAAATAGAGAAGTAACAGTCGAATATAGTAAAAGTAGATGCAACGATTGTAAAGCAACAATGGGGACAACATAAAGGATAGATTATGGTAATGTTTCTAATACAGTGGCAGTAAATTTAAAGTTGAGTATTATTGATTAGAAAGATAGATGAGTATAGTAGATCAACAGATGGTTATGGTTAGATGATTACGGTAATGTATATTAAGAGATTATAGAGTAGTGCAGAGTAAGGGAATTCATTTGAGCAGAAGTATTCTTTTATGGAATGTTTGTCAGAATTTGATATGGCAGCAAAGGCAGATTGGTTAAGGAATAAGGAATAGATATGGTTATGGCAGAGTGAAGCAGGAAGAATAAGTAATGTGTGTAATTTGAAATTTCTAAAGTCAGTAAATTTCGGAATGCAAACAACAAGATTTGATCAGTTGAAGTGAAGACAAGTTTTAGGCCAGTTAATAGATATAGTGGTAGAGCACGTGTGGAATTTAAAGAGCAATTTATTTACCTGATGAGGAAGTACAATGTTATAGCAGTGCAGGTGAGTTATTTGGTAATTTAGTTAGATGGTAATTCACAGTAAATGGAAAAGAGCAGAATATGATAGTAGTAGCATGGCAAAGAGAACAGTTTGTAGTTTGGATATTTCTTTTCGATGATAAATGACTAGATAAGATGATTTTCATTAAGTCAGATTTGGGTTCAATTAAAATCAGAATGGTAATAGTAATGGGCAGAACAGAGTTTCAGAGTACTGTATTCAGTACTAATCTAAAGAGCCAAAAAGCAGATGAAATCAGATAATGGATAGCATGTTAGACCATAAAGTGTGTTGGTAATTAGCAGAGCAATGCAGTAAGTGAATGCAAATATAAAGCAATGGCATTAACAAATAAAGTAAATAGTGGGTATGTGTAAACAGTTGTTGTAACAAAAAACAGATTGGCAGTCGTAAACATGAATGAATTGGAAGAATTGTATATATTAGAAGATGTTTGATATGGCAGAAAAGTTAGTAGCAGTGGGTTATGAAAAAAGGGATTTTCAATAAGCGAAATGGCATAGAAAAGGATGTTGCAGACACAGCCCGAAAAATGTGGAAGCACATTGAGACCAAGGACATAAAGCACTTACAACAGGATAGTATGGCATGAGCTATGAGAGGAATTGGAACAAAAAGAGAATAAAGTTGATTAAAGCGTGACAGACAAGTAAAGAGTTTAAAGAGCAAATTGAAGCCATGAAGTGTATCCTACTTTTTCTGTGTATGGCTTTGTTTCTTTTTAGGTGATAGTCAGATTTGTTGTAGTTTTGTCCTAAATGTCGACGACAACATTCTTTTTAGGTGATAGTAATGTAACGTCGCGATTTTTTGGATCCATGTTTAGTGGTTCTGACGTGGTGCTCATGACCAATATGGGGACATGGAGCCTTGTTCGTGGCCTTTGTGCCTTGCGTGGGTGTTGTGGGCTTTAGGTTTTAGCCCATTTAGCTTGCAGGATTTCTGGTGAAAAAGGCGACGGGGTGGGTCGTCGCGTTTAAAACGCGAATGGTTCATATGTCGTAATTCACTGAACTGCCTTTTCGCATGTGGCGGGATTGGCGACGGTCAGGTCCGTCGCATTTAAGATGTTTTAAACGCGACTTAGCCTTCGTTGTGGTTTTGACTATGCATTTATGACTCTGTTTCAGCCAGACAGAGTAGAGGAGCTCTGTCCGGCGATGGGGGGAGCTGCTGCGGAGCTTCTATGGTGTTTTCCGATGTCCTGGCGATCCGTGCGGTGCAAGGTCCGCACGAGGAGGGTGTTCGGAGCGTGGTTGCACAAGCGGTGTGGTGTTTGTCGCGTTCTGTAGGTTCTTTGACTTGGTAGGGAGACTTCCTCCTTTTTTGTGTTCTATAATTGATTTACAACTTTAAAATCATGATATGCAAGCATGTGGTAGTTTATCTTTTGGTTTATGAGCTTCTATGGGAGTTGCAAGGTGTGTGGGGTGGTTTTCCAGAGAAGGGTTTGGGTTCAGCCGTCTACCTGAGAAGGCGACAGTTTGAACCATCATGTTTTGGTGAGCACGTGACTGGGTAGTCTATCGTGTTTTGCTTTGATGGTTATGATTGACATGAACGTGACCACTTGACCTGTCACGTTCTTGTTGAACGCGTCGGTGTGGTCCGTCGCGATTTTGGGTACAGCTCAGTGTGGTCTTTGTCACAACATATCGTCCCTTCACGACTTGAACTTTGACCGTCCGTGTTTGACTGCTTGGCTTAAAGGAAACGTATCAGGCTGTCGTGTTCTGGTCGCAATGCTGATCCTATTGCGTTCTGTTTGAAATCGCGACCATTGGGGTCGTCGCATTTTTGAAGGCGACGACTGTGTCCGTCACGTTTCAGCTTTCGAGGTTTGGTTGTGGTAGTTGGGATGTGATGGTTCTGTGTGGACCTAGCCTTGTTTATTTAATGTTGTTTTAAGTTATTCTAAGATGGTTTATGATAGAAAAGCATGTTATAGGCTTAATGGTTTAGATTATACTTAGTTAGTGAATTAAGTTAATTATTTTACTATGCTAATTATGTGGTTAATGTTCCCTGTGGTTTAGTGTCGCTATGGAGGTCATGAGATGACCAATGATAGGCAAGGTTATTATGTGTTTATATGGCTCATGTGTGTTAGGTGTAGAGTTGCTTGGTGGTCACATGGTGACTCGTGACGAGCTAATTAAGGTATATGTACAGTGGTATAACTTTTATGGTTATGTTAAATGATCGGCATAGTTTGTGTGTTTGTCGAGTTTGGTGGTCCGATGCCTATTCCAGAATGCCTCTTCAATAAGATACCCCATGTTTTTTGTGAGCCAGGCACGTTGTGTTTGTTGTGCTTGAAGTTTGTCCTAGTACTTTGTGTACCGTAGAGGTCTGTGTCATCTTCCTGGGCACCGTCACTCCTATGTTTGAGTTGTATGTCTGGCAGAGGGAAAGATGACAGTGGGTAGCCACTCGTGTTTATGGGTGCGTGATCACTCGTAGAGCACTCGTGGTTGGTTTTACAGACGCCAGTAGATGTACTAGGCCCCAACTAGTCTTATTTTTCAGTGCCTCACTTTAGAGAGCTTAGGCCAAAGTCCCTAAAGGTGATAGGCATGGGCCTGCAGTTGTGTGTGGTCTGCAGGTGTGGTGTTGGTTGGTGTCCACTGTTCTTTGGCTTTACTATGTGGTTGTGGAGCAGTAGTTGGACCTTTCGTCTGTGACTACGAGACTGAGAGGTAGTTCTTGTGTTGAGTTGTCTGGCTTGGATACTAGCATCATGAACCAGTAGTTCGCTCCAGTGTGGTGGCGTCATTCCTTCCGACTCGTGCATTTCCAGTGGTGGTGACTCACTGGTTGTGGTTTGACTCGCTATGGTGTGCCTTGTTGGCGGCATGGTTGTGTTGTGGTTTTGTGGTGGTACCTTGTGGTGGTAGGTAGTTGTACCCTTCACGGGTAACCATTCGTTGTGCACGCTGTGTACTAGTCTTTTCTGGTGTTGAGGTGGAGCTGTGCTCCATGGGGGTCGTGTTTTAGGACCTTCCACTTGTTGTGTTGTACCCTTTTGAGGGCTGCCTTAAGAAGTATTGTGGTTTTATGGTTTTAGGGTATGTTAGGATCGGTTATTCGGTAATGGCAAAGCTAGAAGGGGGGGTTGAATAGATTTGCAGCGGAAACTTAAGCAATTTAAAAATTACTTCGGATTAAAAGATCTACTCAATTAAAACCCCTTTGATCTGATGTAATGTGTGTGAACAAATTAACAAGTAGTGTGTAAACGAAATCCCTATGCATGCATCTAGCGCAATATAATGCAAACCACAAATCAAACCACAGTGCACAAGGGATTTTTTAGGTGGTTCGGAGATCACACCACGTGACTCCTACGTCCACCCCTCACACAGTGAGGACACACTACTCAAGAACTGAGTACAACACACACACGAGCACACCAGCTCAACCACACACACACACGCTAGATCAAGTCCACAAAAGATCAGACCCTCTAGCCTTGATCTGACCAACACACCACACACACTATGATCTGCACACAACCCTTGTACATATCACAAATCACACACACATCCACAAACACCACGTACTGATCTCCAATCATTACACACACACATAGATATATGAAAGTAGAAACAGAGAAGAGTTCTGAGTTGAGGATCAAATCCAATATGTAAACACTTCTGTGAGTTTGTCCAGAATACTTCAAGCTTCACATCATTGAAGACCATGTGATGATGGAGAAGCTTGACTTGAGGATGAACCAGCTTCAATCTTGCTCGTCGAATGGATCTTCCTTGTTCTGAGGAGAGAGTTGAAGCAGAGCAGCAGAGAAAAACATCTCTTCTTGGTCTTTGCTTAGGGTTTTGGTGTGGAGGCTGCCTTGCTGCGAAAATACCTCCAAAATGATCTTTATATAAGGGTGTTTAAGTATGGAGAGTCGTGGTAAAAGGAAACACCCAAATATAGATCATATCCCGGCCATAAGATCTTCCCAAAACTCCGTCTGTCGACAGCCGACTTGCTGCTGTCGACAGGTGCTGACAGGTTTGCAAAATCCAGAAGACTGGCCTTTCGGGAAACCATTTTCTGTGTGTATCTGTCGACAGGCGAAAATCATCTGTTGATAGATGCACTGTTCATCTGTTGACGGGTAGTTGTTCCAGCAGCTTGTCTTGTTCTTTTGCACTTGGATTTTGTTACTTGTCTTGTGTACATTCACACCTACATTAAAAGACATTCTAAGTGAGATATAATGAATGCATAGCTAATTAATAAAATCATTAACATCAATGCATAGTTAATTAATAAAAGCATTAACATCAATGCATAGGTAATTAATAAAAGCATTAACATCATGTTTCTTTCATGTCTTTGTCATTGCCAATCTTTTTGAACCATTCACATAACATCAATTAGTATTGCTCATCATCAAAAACATTTAAACACTTATTGTAACCCAACATTCTCCCACATGAGAACCCAACATTCTCCCCCTTTTTGATGATGACAAAATTTTCAATTTATGCATAATTAATGTTTCTCCCCCTTTTGACAACATTCAAAAAGATAATGAGTGCACACAAGTAAAAGAATAAAGCAAAGAGCTACTTGAACTCTCAACTGAATTGTGAAAGATATGAGTGGGGAATGAGTGTTCAAATGAGATTGCAAGGTTGAGAATAGGTTGATACCCACTACAAAATGTCATAAACACTAGTATTAAGACACATAAAAATTCTACAATGGTTAAGAGATAATACTCTGGGAATCTCAAGTTATAGCATTTAGAATACATCGTCCAAAAATATATGAAAGTAAGATAACCCCTTGAATAAAACCATTAAAGAAAATCATATACCTTAGTGGTGATTTTCAGTTGGTAAAGGAAGGTAATGTCCACATAAACATTTGACAATTGACAACCCATTGCCCTTGATTTAAATCTTGGAGGCTCCACTCTATTTCAAGCATTTGAACAATTTCTTCTGTCAAGTTAATGTGGGAAAAGTAGTAATTAGGATCAGTTTCACCTTTTGACGTGAAGGTAGACATGAGGGATGCCCGTACCCCCAGTTACTCAGTGTGAGTGACCATCATACCATTGTTCAGAGATAATGAAAAGACTTTTTTACGCGAAGATAGACATTTGTGATGCCCATGTCCCCGGTTACTCAGTGATACTCATCATTGCTCTGCCTTTGTCCCATTTCAAATACTTTTTATGAACTTTTGAGTGTTTGAAATAGGTAGCTTTTCTCCTTTTTTTGTTTTGTTTTTTTTTAACAATCAAGGTCAATGGTTATTTAATGTCAATGGTTAATGTAAAACATTAAGTTCAAGAACCTTCTTACTTATCAAACCATTTTAGAAACATGATAATCCACAAGGGAGTTATTCAAGTGAGTTAGGTTAAAATCATTAGATTTGATCAATGTTTTCTAGTTGACACAACCTAGACTCAAGCACAAAATATCATATCAAAATCATTGTGATTAATTCAATGTCTTTGATACTATGTGAATATGAAAGGTTGCAATGAATATTAAGTCCAAATTCTCCCCTTGCATCAATAATATGAACATACTCATAAGGTAAGGATTAGAGAAGATGATGTTTTATCATTGAAATGTGTATCTGTCGACAGCAAGGGAGTGCCTGTCGACAGATGCACACAGACCTGAAAGACTTGGTTCTGGGAGGTCAAGAACTGTGCTCGGCTATCGACAGATGGAATTCGTCTGTCGACAGAAACACTCAGAGTTCAAAAACTGGTTTTTGTGAAGTCATATCTGTCGACAGTGTGGTTCAGGGCTGTCGACAGGAGCTTTGAAACTTCAACTTTAGGGCTTTGAATTGAGAGTGACTTGAACCATAAGATTGAGGGATAAATACACATTGAGTATGAAGGGTATCCCTTATGAATTTCACTCACCTAGCCTTAACTTACTCCCCCATAGAGTGTGCATATGATAACTCATCATTCAATCATTTGCACACAAAAGAGCATCCATAAGCATGTTCAAAATTTACTCCCCCATAACACATGCATAAAAAGTAGCACATAATTAGCCTTATGCATAACATGACTTTTGGTACTTGGCGGAGTATTTTACTCACGCATAATGATAGTTTCCAAACATGCATAACTTATTTTTCCACATGTCATCATTTGATATACCAAGAGATCATGTGCACAGTTATGCAAGCAAGATGACCTGATTCCAACTGCTAAGAGGCATTGTTATGTAGGGGTAGCATTAAGACACATTTTCATTGCTCAGATAAAGGTAAAGATCCATTTCAATTCCTGCAGTTCAAAACTAAAGTGATAAAGAGATTTTACCTGAACAGTCTTCAATCACAGTCTGAAAAAAAAAAACCTTTGTTCTCCATCATTTCTTGCCTTGCACAGCCAATGTCATGAATCCATTTCTAATTTTTGGCTGCAAGACATCTCAGCTTGTTGATCAAGCTTGTTTTGGGACCCACACTTGCTTGGGTCCTGCAATGACATTAATGTTAGGATCTAACAATGAAGATTTCAGAATCCAAAGTGATTTGGTTTTTGGATTTCTATTGTTTTGTGCAGTTTTCCTGTTCATAGATACATGAAATTTTTGATCTTTATAAACATGATGTTTATCCTTGTGTGTATGAACACATGGATTATTATGGAGCTTTGAAGCATGCACAGAATCATGGTTTTTATGCCAACAGTTCTTAGAAATATGACCAATTTTATGACATGTGAAGCATTGGACTGGTTTGGCATGATTATGACAGTGCTGATTTTTATTCCAACAGAATTAGGAAGATGACTAGGCCTATTGCATTTAAAACAAATGGGTTGAGCATTTACCTGAATCTTACCATAGTATGAATGCGTTTGCTGGAATCTCTGAGGTCCTTTAGAGTACCTTTGACTATCCTTGGGTTGAGAAGAAGGAGATGGTACCCTTTGGTATCTCTTGGCGTGATGTGGAGTTGGAGATTTCCTTGAAACATTGCTATTTGGAGCCTTTTTGTTCAATTTTTTCTTTTCAGCTTTCAATGCAACAATTTCTTTTTCAGAAGTTAGAAGTTGGCTTTTCATGACATCCAGACCATTTTGTATTTTGTTCTTTTCAATTTCACTTTGAACAACTTGATTTTCCAAGTTAGCAATTTCTTCTTAAAATTGTTCCAATCATCATTTAATGATCTATCATGATAGAAGCTTTCAATCTTCTTTTTCAGATGTCTGTTTTCCTCAACCAGTTGATTGCATTTTCTTTTATTTGGTGCTCATGAGCCATGTTGGAGATTTTTTTGTTCAGTTGATCATTATCAAATTTGAGATTCTCATTATGATCAATCAATTTTTCAATTTCAATTTTCAAATCAGAATTTTCAGATTCCACCTGATCATGATCTTCTTTTAGCTTAGAAAACTTGATTCCATAGTTTTTGACTTCATTTTCCAATTTTTCATTCTCCATTTTCAATTTTTCTTTTAGCTTCTTGTTTTGAGCTTTTACCTTCTTAAATTGATTGGACAAGTGCTCATAGCATTCTATCAATTCATCATAGGATATATCATCCTCTGAATCAGAATTAGATATTGATGCATCAAATGGATCTGAATGGATTTACCTGACCTTTGGGAGTTTCTTGACTTCTCTGACAGATGTGATCCTTCAGATTCGTCTGAACGGGAAGATCCTCTTGAGCTGCTATGAGCCATGTAGCATTTTTCTTCCGTTCCCTTTCTAGACTTGCATGTTTTCATAGAGGAGACCTGCATTTCATCAACCTTGTCATCAAACGCAATTATCATAGGTCTATTTATGATGCTTGAGAACTTAGCCATATTTCTGAATATGTTTCAGATGATTAGACCAATCAACAAAATATTGAGTGAGATCAAAAGGCAATCAATCAGTTCAAACAAATCAAGTAAGATTTAGAATCAGACTTAAACCCGCTCAACTAAGCAAGATATTGTTAGAACTCAAGCGGTTAAGCACACAAAGACAGATCTCCCAAAACACAACTGATGAACAGAAAACCTGCTCTGATACCAATTGTTAGGATCGATTATTCGGTAATGGCAAAGCTAGAAGGGGGGGTTGAATAGATTTGCAAACTTAAGCAATTTAAAAATTACTTCGAATTAAAAGATCTACTCAATTAAAACCCCTTTGATCTGATGTCATGTGTGTGAACAAATTAACAAGTAGTGTGTAAACGAAATCCCTATGCATACATCTAGCGCAATACAATGCAAACCACAAATCAAACCACAGTGCACAAGGATTTTTAGGTGGTTCGGAGATCACACCACGTGACTCCTACGTCCACCCCTCACACAGTGAGGACACACTACTCAAGAACTGAGTACAACATACACACGAGCACACCAGCTCAACCACACACACACACGCTAGATCAAGTCCACAAAAGATCAGACCCTCTAGCCTTGATCTGACCAACACACCACACACACTATGATCTGCACACAACCCTTGTACATATCACAAATCACACACACATCCACAAACACCACGTACTGATCTCCAATCATTACACACACACATAGATATATGAAAGTAGAAACAGAGAAGATGTGACGGAACGCCTCGGCCAAGCCCGTTAAACTGATAACGTACTTGATCCGAGTCCGCCTCTCGCGAACGGGGCGAAGCCTCGCAAGGGATACCAAACCACAGTTCGTGTAAACACAAAGGAACACACCACATTTTATATATATATCACAAGTTACATAGCCATATTTCCACAGAACTGAAAGAAAGTACAAGAGCCTGGGGCATACCCCGAGGTATAACTGAAGAAAATAAACAACTAACTACACCACACTGCTGGAGCTGCTACTACACAGCTGGAGGTACCGACCCTGCACCACTACGGCGCGGCTCTGAACTGGATGATGGTCGTGAAACGTCCTCCTCGCTCTCACCTGTGGGGGTAGGGGTGAGCCTCGCTAGTCACTGGCTCAGTAGGGAACTCCCCCAAAACCGAGCAAACCAAAACCACAGGTACAAAAGCAATAAGCAGTACCAACAATTTATAGAACAGCTAAGCAGTATATGAAAGCTGTGAAAGTACTCACCGACTGCCGACTACGAAAAACAACTGTAATAATTAAACGGCAAATCAGTACAGGTGTACAAGCTAAAGTAGAGACAGCCAAACACGAGTCACGTGAACTGGTTCGCGACACCAAAAACTGACTCGGACAAGCTAACACAGGTCTACCTCTCAGTCTCGCAGCCACGGACGAAAGGTCCAGCTGCCGCTCCACGTGATAAGTCAAGCAACTGTGGAGACCAACCAAACACCACCACCTGTGGACCACACGGTCACAGGCCCATGCCTGGCACCTCTAGAGATCCTGGCCCGGAACTCTCTAGAGTGAGGCACTGGAAAAGGACTAGCTGGGGTCCAGTACGTCTACTGGTGTCCGTACCCCCAACTACGAGCGCACTACAAGTGACTAAAGACAAACACAAGTGTCACTGTCCCACTATCGTCTTTCCCTCAGCCGGACGTACAACTCAAACACAGGAGTGAGGGTGTCCAGGTCAGACGACACAGACCTCGACGGTACAACACAAGTACCGAACAAAGCCCCGAGCTAACAGCCTGGCTCACAAAGAACCTGGGGCACCCAACTGGAGAGGTAACTATGGTAGGCGTCGTACTACTCGCCACGTACACAAAACCACGTGCACGTCACACACAAACCACGTGAAACCTCACGTAAACCTCAAGTAACAATGGTCCACTACACGTGAACCCAACTGAACTCGCGTGAACAACACGCAGCCTCGAAGTGAGTAACTAACTGCATACCCTATATGCTAAACATAGAAACCATGTGCACTCAGTGCACCTCAGGTGCTAACGCACCAAGCATTATCGATAAATACCATAAATAGTCATTTCTGCTTATACACAAGTTAGCGGCCACATCGACTGCCGTTTACAAGAAATAGACGGCAATGGCTCTGGTCGTCTATATCCCGGCTGATGAGCCTGGCGTCAATCGATGTTGACGCTAAGCTCTTCAACCCCAGTTCCTGCAGAAACCCTAACCGATCCCACATGCGTTTGGATCCCAAAACCATCGAGAAAACATAAGGAAATAGTTTCCTCTAGCATCCATGCATTGTAATTAAGCTATAACAACATGTTTTACTACTCAAATTCATCCCATTATCCCCGCATGGTGCAACTTAATCCGAAAATGTATTGAACATGCTATTTCAGGTGGTTAAGTCGTGTTTTAATGATCCTACGGAGCTAACAGGGTTTGTTCCCTACCTCAGAACACGCTTAAACCTTCCGAATTCTCCCGGTTCACACCGAACCCTCCGCGAGCTCCCACAACAATTGCACCACGTCACGGCGTTTCCTCGTCCGATTCGGCAACGCCACACGTCCCACGATCCTCCAACCACTCTCCTGTACCTGTTTGAAGCTTTAGGGACACGGGGGCATGAAGCTGGGGCAAGGGGAAGAGAGAACCAGGTGGAAAACCTGCTCTCGGGTGACCCTATAACCTGCAGAATTCACAGGTTGGCGTCAACCCCTCTGCCGCCTAGGGCAACCGCCACCATAAACGTCCACATCTAATGCCGCCAAGTTCATGTAGTCAACGGCACCTTACCTGGACGCCAACAAGTCAACGGCCACACCTGGCCGCCAACTCCAACTCAACTGCAGCAGGTCCTATTCCATTTCAGGACCAAACCTGCTCCTCACCTGAACAAACCACACATCCAAACCACACATTCCACACAACCAACTCACACTGGCCTCACAACGGCCATCACAACCATTACACACATGATCCAAAAGGATCCGAAAAGCACGTGACGTTACATTACTATCATCTAAAAAGAAAATTTCGACCTCGAAATTCGTAACACAACTCAAACAAACAATTTAAATATACACACTTTTACAAGCACTATCATCTAAAAAGAAATACAAAGGCTTTTTCAAACAGATAGGGATACCCTTTAGCCATTTCCTCGACTAACTCCCAGGTATCCTCACCACCCAACCTATTTTCCCATCTTACTTTAACTAGCTCAATTTCTTTATTTCTCAGCTTCTTTATCTTTCGATCTGTGATCTGCACGGATACTTGGCATAGTCATATCCGGCCTCAGGTCACCACCTTGATATCTGATTATTTGAGCTGGATCTTCAATACACTTTCTCAACATAGAGACATGAAATATATCATGAACATCTGCAAAATCTGCTGGCAAATCCAGCCTATAAGCTGTTTCCCCAATCCTTTCTAACACTTGAAAGGGTCCCACATATCTCGGGCTCAACTTTCCAGTCTTACCAAACCTCATAATACCTTTACTCGGGGAAACTCTCAGGAAAACTAAATCTCCCACCTCAAACTGAAGTGGTCTCCTCCGGATATCTGCATAACTCTTTTGCCTGCTTTGAGCTGCCTGCAATTTTTCTTTAATAAGCTTCACTATTTCTGTGGTTTGCTGAATCAATTCAGGACCCACTAATTGCCTTTCTCCCACTTCATGCCAGTTCAATGGGGTTCTACATGGCCTTCCATATAAAGCTTCATACGGTGCCATCCCATGACTGGTATGATAACTATTATCATAGGCAAACTCAACCATTCCCAATGATGCTCCCAGCTACCTCCCCAAACTAACAACAAGCCCGCAACATATCTTCAATTGTCTGAATAGTCCTCTCTGTTTGACCATCTGTCTGGGGATGATAAGCGGAGCTATATCTCAGCTCAGTACCAATTACTCTTTGCAGGCTTCTCCAAAAACCAGAAGTAAATCTTGGATCTCTATCAGACACAATAGTCTTCGGAATACCATGCAGTGGAACAATTCTTTCAACATAAATATTTGCTAATCTGTCCACTGTCCAAGACATACTTACTGCCACTAATCTGCACACCTTAGTCAATCTATCAACAAATACCCATATTCCATTATGCCCGGAACTCGATCTTGGTAAACCTGCCACAAAGTCCATAGCAATATCATCTCATTTCCACTGTGGAATGGGTAACGGTTGCAATAAACCTCCAGGCTTTTGATGCTCTGCTTTAATCTGCTGACAGATAGCACATCTTGCAACAAACTCTGCTATTTCTTTCTTCATATGAGGCCACCAGAAATGCTTTCTCAAATCATGGTACATTTTAGTACTACCCGGATGAATAGTGTACCTAGATTTATGAGCCTCTTCCAGCACTCGCTGCTTTACTTCTCTTTCTGCTGGAACAAACAACCTGCCCCTGAGCCTGACCACACAATTATCATCAATGGTAACTCCTTCCATTTTCACAATTTCAGCTAAACTTATATCTGCTCTCTGAGCCTCAATAATCTGCCAATACAAAGACGGCTCTACAGCACTAGCAGCTAGTACTGCCCGTCGCTGACTACTGGGCACATACAAAGAATTCTCTACTATTTCTTCATGCAGCTTCCACTCTTTAATCATCATCAAACTTACATATGCCTTACTGCTCAAGGCATCAGCTACAACATTGGCCTTACCCGGATGGTAAGCCAAACTGAAATCATAATCCTTTAAATATTCAATCCATCTGCGCTGGCGAAGGTTCAAATCTTTCTGCGAGAAAGTATACTTCAAACTTTTATGATCTGTAAAGATCTCAAATCTCTCGCCATACAGATAATGCCTCCACATTTTCAAGGCAAACACAACTGCTGCCAATTCCAAATCATGAGTGGGGTAATTCTCCTCTGCCGGCTTCAATTGCCTGGACGCATAAGCTATCACTTTACCATGCTGCATAAGCACTGCGCCAAGTCCTCTCCTTGAAGCATCAGTATACAACACAAAACCACCACTCCCTACCGGTAATGTCAATATAGGTGCTGATGTAAGTCTCTTCTTCAATTCCATAAAACTTTTCTGACATTCACCGGACCACACAAATGGCACCCCTTTTCTGGTCAATTTAGTCATAGGTGCTGCAATCTTAGAAAAATCTTGAATAAAGCGCCTATAATAACCTGCCAATCCCAGAAAACTTCTAATCTCGGTTATTGTCTTAGGCACTCCCCATCTCATCACTGCTTCCACTTTACTCGGGTCCACTGCTATTCCTTTAGCTGAGATAACATGACCCAGAAACTGAATTTCTTTCAACCAAAATTCACACTTATTGAATTTAGCAAACAACTGGTTATCTCTTAACAACTGCAGGGTAAACCTTAAATGAGCTGCATGCTCCTCTTCAGATGCTGAATAAATTAGAATATCATCGATAAAGACCACAATGAATTGATCTAAATATGGATGAAAAATTCTATTCATCAGATCCATAAAACCTGCAGGAGCATTGGTCAACCCAAATGGCATAACCACAAACTCAAAGTGACCATATCTGGTTCGGAAAGCTGTCTTATCTATATCCTCCTCTTTGATTCTCAACTGATGGTACCCGGACCTCAAATCAATTTTAGAAAATACCTTTGCTGATTGCAACTGATCAAACAAATCATCTATCCTCGGCAATGGGTACTTATTCTTAATGGTCACATCATTCAACTTTCTATAATCAATACACATCCGAAAGCTTCCATCTTTTTTTTCACAAATAAAATCGGCGCTCCCCACGGGGAATGACTTGGTCTAATAAACCCTTTCTGCAACAATTCTTCTAACTGCTTTTTCAATTCTTTAAGTTCTGCTGGTGCCATCCGATATGGAGCTTTAGAAATCGGCATGGTACCTGGCAACAACTCAATGGTAAAGTCCACCTCTCTATGTGGAGCTAAACCAGGCAAATCCTCAGGAAAAACATCAGCAAATTCCCTAACCACGGGAACTGCTTCCACTGGCTGACTAGCTTCTACCAGACTTACCGAGGCTAAATAAGCCACACATCCAGCATTTATCAACTTTCTAGCTTTAATTGCAGAAATTAGAAACTTAGAGGTATAAAAAGGCATACCTTGATATTCAAATACTGCACCATTAGGATGACAAAACCTGATCCTTTTCTTTCTGCAATCTAACATTGCTCCATAAGTCTCCAAGCCAATCCATACCCAGAATAATATCATAATCTGACAACTGCAGGGCATACAACCGACCCGACATCTGGTTCCCTTCAATCATAACAGGAGCTTCATCTACATAGCTCGAAGTGAGCAGGAACTCACCCGAAGGAACCTCCACTACTAACTCACAAGACTTCTCCTCTAAAGGATGAGCTATACAATCCAGAAATTCTTCAGAAATGAAAGAATGAGAGGCACCCGAATCAAATAAGACTCTTGCTGAATAATTATAAAGAGGTAGAGTACCTTCTATCATATTCGATGCCTCCGCCTGGGCTCGGGTGATAGACATAACTCGGCCTCTTCCCCGCTGCTGTGGTGCTCCTCTGCCACGACCTGCATGTGGCTGCTGAAACTGCTGAGGCTGCTGCTGCTGCTGCACACCTCTTCCATACCCATATTCTCTCGGATAGGGGCAATTGCGGATCAAATGCCCCGGCTGATTACAATTATAACACTGATACCCTGGTGGAGTAATAGGCTGCCTGGCAGTACTCTGCTGCGACTCCTCCACCTCAGGCCTACCTCGGCCCTGCTGGAATTGCTGACGACCTCCCCATCCTCTTCCTTTGCCTTTAAATGCTTGCTTTAATTTCTGACCCCATTTACCAAAACCTGATGACGAAGGTCTTGCTGGTGCTTTACCCTTACTTGCACCCACTGACTGCTGCGGTAGCCGAAAACTACCTGAGCCTGACTCGCCCACCTGACGAGTCCGAATAGACTTCTCCAATGTAGCTGCTCCCTGGGCTGCTTCTTCCACTATCTTGAATATGAGAGGTACTATTGCATCCTGCAACTCCACTCTCAAACCTCTAATAAAATACTCAACCATCATGTTATTATCTGAAACTACATAAGGTGCATAACGGCTAAGTGCCATAAACCTCATCTGGTACTCTAAAACTGAAGAGTTACCTTGCTGGAGCGTCCGAAACTGCTCTCTTTTCACTTGCTGCACTTGAATTGGAAAGAATGTATCGTTAAATACATCAAGAAATTCCGACCAAGTAATAGCCTCTTCTGTCCTGCCTGCAAAGGTGGTCTGCATCTTCAGTCGCCACCATTCTAATGCAAAACCTCTCAACTGATAAGCAGCTAACACAACTTTATCTGCTGCCGGACACCTCATAGTTGCAAAGACTCTTTCAATCTCATGAACCCAGTGCTCCGCTGTATCTGGATTCGGCCCTCCTGAATAAGTAGGTGGCTGCAATCTCAGAAACTTTTCAACCTGCATCACTGGTTCTTCTGCTAATAACACTGGTGGTGGTGGCACAGGTGCTACAAAAGGCACCTCTACTCTTGGCGGGACTGGAGCAACAGGTACATCCCCAGGTGGCACTGCAACCGGTGGTACCGGCGCCTGCTGATCCATCCTTGCTCGAATATCCGTGAGGCTTTCCCAGATTCTTTCTATCATACGCTGAGTAATTTCCTCCGGATCATCTCCTCCACCACCCCAATCTCTTATATCAGTCATTCCAGGAATTTCTACATAAACAAAACACCAAGCAAAAATCAAAACAACAAATTATCAGAAACCAGGGTCCCTACCAGCAGTGTACAAAGACCGAAATAAGGCTATGTATCTTTCTAATTCCCTTATATTAACACGGACCTTGCTCTGATACCAACTGTGACGGAACGCCTCGGCCAAGCCCGTTAAACTGATAACATACTTGATCCGAGTCCGCCTCCTGCGAACGGACCGAAGCCTCGCAAGGGATACCAAACCACAGTCCTTGTAAACACAAAGGAACACACCACATTTTATATATATATCACAAGTTACATAGCCATATTTCCACAGAACTAAAAGAAAGTACAAGAGCCTGGGGCATACCCCGAGGTACAACTGAAGAAAATAAACAACTAACTACACCACACTGCTGGAGCTGCTACTACACAGCTGGAGGTACCGACCCTGCACTGCTACAGTGCGGCTCTGAACTGGACGACGGTCGTGAAACGTCCTCCTCGCTCTCACCTGTGGGGGTAGGGGTGAGCCTCGCTAGTCACTGGCTCAGTAGGGAACTCCCCCAAAACCGAGCAAACCAAAACCACAGGTACAAAAGCAATAAGCAGTACCAACAATTTATAGAACAGCTAAGCAGGATATGAAAGCTGTAAAAGTACTCACCGACTGCCGACTACGAAAAACAACTGTAATAATTAAACGGCAAATCAGTACAGGTGTACAAGCTAAAGTAGAGATAGCCAAACATGAGTCACGTGAACTGGTTCGCGACACCAGAAACTGACTCGTACAAGCTAACACAGGTCTACCTCTCAGTCTCACAGCCACGGATGAAAGGTCCAGCTGCCGCTCCACGTGTTAAGTCAAGCAACTGTGGAGACCAACCAAACACCACCACCTGTGGACCACACGGTCACAGGCCCATGCCTGGCACCTCTAGAGATCCTGGCCCGGAACTCTCTAGAGTGAGGCACTGAAAAAGGACTAGCTGGGGTCCAGTACGTCTACTGGTGTCCGTACCCCCAACTACGAGCGCGCTACAAGTGACTAAAGACAAACACAAGTGCACTTTCCCACTGTCGTCTTTCCCTCAGCCGGACGTACAACTCAAACATAGGAGTGAGGGTGTCCAGGTCAGACGACACAGACCTCGACGGTACAACACAAGTACCGGGACAAAGCCCCGAGCTAACAGCCTGGCTCACAAAGAACCTGGGGCACCCAACTGGAGAGGTAACCACGATAGGCGTCGTACTACTCGCCACGTACACAAAACCACGTGCACGTCACACACAAACCACGTGAAACCTCACGTAAACCTCAAGTAACAATGGTCCACTACACGTGAACCCAACTGAACTCGCGTGAACAACACGCAGCCTCGAAGTGAGTAACTAACTGCATACCCTGTATGCTAAACACAGAAACCATGTGCACTCAGTGCACCTCAGGTGCTAACGCACCAAGCATTATCGATAAATACCATAAATAGTCATTTCTGCTTATACACAAGTTAGCGGCCACATCGACTGCCATTTACAAGAAATAGACGGCAATGGCTCTGGCCGTCTATATCTCGGCTGATGAGCCTGGCATCAATCGATGTTGACGCTAAGCTCTTCAACCCTAGTTCCTGCAGAACCCTAACCGATCCCACATGCGTTCGGATCCCAAAACCATCGAGAAAACATAAGGAAATAGTTTCCTCTAGCATCCATGCACTGTAATTAAGCTATAACAACATGTTTTACTACTCAAATTCATCAAACCACCCATTATCCCCGCATGGTGCAACTTAATCCAAAAATGTATTGAACATGCTATTTCAGGTGGTTAAGTCGTGTTTTAATGATCCTACGGAGCTAACAGGGTTCGTTCCCTACCTCAGAACATGCTTAAGCCTTCCGAATTCTCCCCGTTCACACCGAACCCTCCGCGAGCTCCCACAGCAATTGCATCACGCCACGGCGTTTCCTCGTCCGATTCGGCAATGCCACACATCCCACGATCCTCCAACCACTCTCCTGTACCTGTTGGAAGCTTTAGGGACATGGGGGCATGAAGTTGGGGCAAGGGGAAGAGAGAATCAGGTGGAAAACCTACTCTCGGGTGACCCTATAACCTGCAGAATTCACAGGTTGGCGTCAACCCCTCTGCCGCCTAGGGCAACCGCCACCATAAACGTCCACATCTAATGCCGCCAAGTTCATGCAGTCAACGACACCTTACCTGGACACCAACAAGTCAACGGCCACACCTGGCCGCCAACTCCAACTCAACTGCAGCAGATCCTATTCCATTTCAGGACCAAACCTTCTCCTCACCTGAACAAACCACACATTCCACACAACCAACTCACACTGGCCTCACAACGGCCATCACAACCATTACACACATGATCCAAAGGATCCGAAAAGCACGCGATGTTACAGAAGAGTTCTGAGTTGAGGATCAAATCCAATATGTAAACTCTTCTGTGAGTTTGTCCAGAATACTTCAAGCTTCACGTCGTTGAAGACCACGTGATGATGGAGAAGCTTGACTTGAGGATGAACCAGCTTCAATCTTGCTCGTCGAATCGATCTTCCTTGTTCTGAGCAGAGAGTTGAAGCAGAGCAGCAGAGAAAAACCTCTCTTCTTGGTCTTTGCTTAGGGTTTTGGTGTGGAGGCTGCCTTGCTGCGAAAATACCTCCAAAACGATCTTTATATAAGGGTGTTTAAGTATGGAGAGTCGTGGTAAAAGGAAACACCCAAATATAGATCATATCCCGGCCATAATGATCTTCCCAAAACTCCGTCTGTCGATAGCCGACTTGCTGCTGTCGATAGGTGCTGACAGGTTTGCACAATCTAGAAGACTGGCCTTCCGGGAAACCATTTTCTGTGTGTATCTGTCGACAGGCAAAAATCATATGTCGACAGATGCACTATTCATCTGTTGACAGATGCACTATTCATCTGTTGATAGATGCACTGTTCATCTGTTGACAGGTAGTTGTTCCAACAGCTTGTCTTGTTCTTTTGCACTTGGATTTTGTTGCTTGTCTTGTATACATTCACACCTACATTAAAAGACATTCTAAGTGAGATATAATGAATGCATAGTTAATTAATAAAAGCATTAACATCAATGCATAGTTAATTAATAAAAGCATTAACATCAATGCATAGTTAATTAATAAAAGCATTAACATCATGTTTCTTTCATGTCTTTGTCATTGCCAATCTTTTTGAACAATTCACATAACATCAATTAGTATTGCTCATCATCAAAAACATTAAACACTTATAGTAACCCAACATTCTCCCACATGAGAACCCAACAGGGTATAGTGGACTAGTTCCTTGTTGGCAGTCCTCTTAGCCTCGTGTTTGAGGTTCACTTGTGAGGCTTGTTGCTTAGGCATTGCTGTTGTTGTTGTGGCCAGGTGTTTTTGTACCAGTTCTCTTGGTTTCTTTAGTTTCTACAGACTGTGTTAGATAGTGGGTTTTATTTAATGGCAGTTTAATTATGTTTACTATGATTTTGATGTGGTTTGGCTATCGGTGTTGCCGATGAGACCCTTTATGGTCAAGGTCTCTTCAGTTTCCAATTTTGTTTTGGGAGGCCCCTGCTGAGCCAGTGACTTATTGAGGCTCACTCCCTTACAGTCCTTTTCAGGTGTTAGCCATGTGTTTGGCTTGCAACGGCGACGTGGCAAACTTGTACCATCAGTAGCTGAGTTGTAGTTGTGTTTAGTGTGAGCTTTGCTCCCTCGGGATATGCCTCAGGTAGTTGTACTTTGCTCTTGAACATGTAATAATGTATTGGGACAATGTAAATTATGGAAATGAGTATAATTACTTGTAATTTCTTGTATATTATACTCTTGTGATTATCTTTTATATTCTTACTAGACACTTGTATGAGATATCCTTTGCGAGACTCCGGTCCGATCGCGGGAGGCGGACTTAGATATGGAGCCTTATTGGGCATAAATATCCAGGGTTGCTACACATATGAAGAAAGAACAAAACATATTAGTATATAAGTTGGAGTCGGCCATATATATATATGTACTCACATGGCCTCCGTATATCAAGAAGCATGTCCCTATATAAGTGGGCAACTCCACTAAAGGCCCATGGCAACCATATATATACACAAGCACATGACCTCCATATTGAAAATATTCAAGCCTGTCTAAAAAAAGGCCAGTGTATTTCAAAATAAAAAGTCTGCTTCAAAAGAAAAAGGCAAGTGTATCTCAAAATAAAAAGTTTGTCTTAACAAAAAAGACCAGTGTATCTGAAAATAAAAAGTTTGTCCAGCAATGTTAATGCATATAGTCCATGTTAGTCAACATGAGGTCCAAACCAAGCAGCTTCATGGATGGACCAGAACCTGAAAAAATAGATCATGCATGGGTAAAAGTTACCAAATTGAAGACATAGGATGAAATGTTAAATTGGGAGAAATAGTCAACAACTACTTACATAGTCCTTTAACCATAAGATGTGGCTTTTGAGAGCATGACTCAACCTTTTCCTAAACTGATCCTTAAGAAAAAGTGATGTGTTTAGCCTTTGAGCATGGGTGATTGATACCTCACAGTACTCAGTACCTATTTTGCGGACCATGACTACCTTTTCAATTTCTGTGCTGATGAGGATTCCATTAGCTACATATTGCATCTCAATGTGAACTAAAAGGACACATTTTCCAATCAACTGTAACATGTATGAAAAATCCAAACATATAAAAA
Organism: Colocasia esculenta; assembly: GCA_014218235.1. Classification (NCBI taxonomy): domain Eukaryota; kingdom Viridiplantae; phylum Streptophyta; class Magnoliopsida; order Alismatales; family Araceae; genus Colocasia; species Colocasia esculenta. The sequence continues at coordinate 114,214,155 of CM024761.1, read as the reverse complement.
AATATTGAGCATGTATAAGTATCACTAGATTATATACAACTTCTTGAAAGAGAATTACAAGTTTACTATACCTTGCTTACATCTCCACAATCTGTAATGCACTTTACATCTTGATCTACAGTTTGTCCCTCAAATGCACTGATTGTATGCACATCCACAGGTGGAGATGGAGCACACTTACCATCATTCTTGGCCTAGAACAGAGTTGAACCCCAAATTGTCATAAACATACTTATGTTGGAACATACCCAGAAGTAAATAGTTTGCTTATGAATTGTTTGTCATAAAAATCTTAAAGAAGGATGCAACAAGTTTGAGTGTATTCTACAATATGTTAATGGGCCAAGTTGAGAAATTGGGCACGCAGTTTAGGCCTAAATTTAAAATGGGTTAAGGGGCTGATAAAAAATAATAAAATTCCTAAATGATAAAATCTAGGCTCAAAATCTGGTCCAAAAGCCTATTTAAAAGGTAGGCTCGGGGGTCATTTTAAAATTCATTTATCTCACACTGACTTTGATGGTTCTTCAGATGTGTGTAAAGAGTAGCATTAAAATTCTTCAATACAATAGAAGCAATTGAGTTGGAGAGGATGCCACTTGATCACCATTGGGAGTTGTGTTTTCATCAAAAGACCATGATTATACAAATTCAGTGTTAAAGTCAAAAGCACATAGCTGGCAAGGATGATAATTGGACATACTTGTCATATAAGATGAATGGAGAAGGATCCTAGAAAGCAAAAAGGGGGAAATGGAATAGGTCTATGAAGCTAGATGAAGACAACAATGTGAATTTTGATGTTCAGAATTTTTGAGTTATTAGTGAGCAGAGGAAGCAAGAAATGGCAGAATGGAAAATGAATCTAAACAGAGCTCAATGACTTGAGACCAATGAATCTAAACAAAATTTGATCAACTCAAATATGTAAAAAAATTGTACCCTTTAAGTTTCTCCAGAAAATCCAATCAAATTCTTGAAAAAAAAAACTTAAACAAAAAAACAGCTGAAATCTACAAAACTGAAACAAAAACAAAAGAAACCTAAAATCGACATGATTCTGGTGAAACAATTCCATGATCCTGGTGAAACATATTTTCATCTAACATAAGTTTCATGTTTAAAATGTCCATACTCACAAAGTATGTAATAGTCATTATACTTAGGATCCCATAATCATACTCTCCATCTTTGCAAATTTCTCAGCCATAGTTGTCTCCAACTCCTCCATCCTTTGCATCAATAGTCTGATCTCAGTCCTTAAAGCTTCTTTGGACTCATTCTCCCACATAGAAGTTGGAGTGGGACTTGTGCCCACACCACTAACATGGCCAGGACTATTCGGCCTAAGACCTAGGTATAGGTTTCATTCCTTGCAGCCACCTGATGTGGTGTAGATCCATCGCTCGGTGGTTGTGTACTTTTCAAAGATTTTAGCTTTTCCTATAAACAAAGACATTGAACATGTTAATTTTCAGAATAAATATCAATCATGTATTAGATTCATAGGCTTACAATGACATGTATTGGGATGGCCCTGGATATTTATGCCCAATAAGGCTCCATATCCAGATCCGCCTCCCGCGAACGGACCGAAGTCTCACAAGGGATAGCTCGTACACGTGTCCAGTAAGAATATAAAAGACAACCACAATAGTATAAGACACAAGAAAGTACATGTGCTCATATCTGTATATATAACAATTTACAATTGTCCCAATACATTATTGCATGTCCAATTAAAAGTACAACTACCTGGGGCATACCCTGAGGGAGCACAAGCTCACACAAAACGACTAACTCTATTGCTGGTGGTACAAGTTTGCCACAACACCTCCACAAGCCACATAAACGGCAAGTCCTAAAAAGAACTGTTGGGGAGTGAGCCTCAACAAGTCACAGGCTTAGGGGCCACCCAAAAACAACACTCAACACTAAAGAGACCTCAACCCCAGAGGGTCTCACTGGTTGTTGGGTTCTCATGTGGGAGAATGTTGGGTTACAACAAGTGCTTAAATGTTTTTGATGATGAGCAATACTAATTGATGTTATGTGAAATGTTCACAAATGGTATGTTTGTTTTTGATGATGAACATTTCATGAACAAGACAAAATTGATGTGTTATGAATGTGTGAAACATGATGAGAATGACAATTGGATGCAAATGAAACACATGTTTTATATGTTCATTATATCTCACTAATTATGTCTTTTAATGTAGGTGTGAATGTACACAAGACAAAGCCCAAAATTCAAGTGCAAAAGAACAAGACAAGTTGCTGAAATAGTGCACCTGTCAACAGATGAATAGTGCATCTGTCAACAGATGAATAGTGCATCTGTCGACAGATGATTTTCGCCTGTCGACAGATCCACTCAGAAATCTATTTCCAGAAAGCCCAGTCTTCCGGTTTTTGCAAACCTGTCAGCATCTGTCGACAGCAGCAAGTCGGCTGTCGACAGACGGAGTTTCGGGAGGATCTAATGGCCGGGATATGATCTATATTTTGGTGTTTCCTTTTAGCACGACTCTCTATGCTTGGACACCACTATATATGGATCATATGAGGCTATTTTCGCAGCAAGAAGCCACCATACCAAAACCCTAAGCAAAGGTCAAGAAGAAGGCTTCTTCCTGCTGCTCTGCTTCAACTCTCTGTTCTGCTCAAGGAAGATCCATCTCACGAGAGGAGTTGAAGTCAGTTTGTCCACGAATCAAGCTTCATCTACATCGTCTGATCATCATCACCACGAAGCTTGGAGTTCTTCTGGACGACCACACGAAGAGTTCTTCATCTCCGGATTTGTTCTACAACTCAGAACTCTTCTTTCTTTCTACCTTCATATATCTGTGTGTGTGTGTACTGATTGGAGGTCAGTACGTGGTGTTTGTGGAAGTGTGTGTGGTTTGTGATCTGTACAAGGGTTGTGCACAGATCATAGTGTGTGGTGTCTTGGTCAGATCAAGGCTAGAGGATCTGATCTTTTGTGGACTTGATCTAGCGTGTGTGTGTGTGGTTGAGCCGGTGTGCTCGTGTGTGTGTTGTACTCAGTTCTTGAGTAGTGTGTCCTCACTGTGTGGGGGGTAGACGTAGGAGTCACGTGGTGTGATCTCCGAACCACCTAAAAATCCCTTGTGCACTGTGGTTTGATTTGTGGTTTGCATTGTGTTGCGCTAGATGCATGCCTAGGGATTTTCGTCTACACACTACTTATTGATTTATTCACACATGTTGAATCAGATCAAAGGGGTTTTGATTGAGTAGATCTTTTAATCCGAAGTAGTTTTAAAATTGCTTAAGTTTCTGCTGCAAATCTATTCAACCCCCCCTTCTAGCTTTGCCATCACCGAGTATCCGATCCTAACAATTGGTATCAGAGCAGGTTTTTTGTTCAACGATTGTGATTTGTCAAATTTGTTTATGTGTGCTTAATTGCTCTGATCGGGTTTATAATTGATTCTGAACTGATCTGATTACTTTGGTTGTTGGTTTATTCATCTACAACATACTCAGAAATATGTCTGAGTTGTCGAGTATCATAAATAGACCAATGTGTATTGAGTTTGATAACCATGTTGATAAAATACAGGACTCCTTTAAGAAGACAAGCAAGATTGCAAATAAAGCCAAAGACAAATGCTTCATGGCTCTTGGCAGCTCCAGAGGTTCTCCTAGTTCAGACAAATCTGAAAGATCATATCTGTCAGAGAAGTCAAGAACTCTCAAAGGTCAGGTAAATCTAATTCAGACCCATTTGACGCATCAATATCTAATTCTGATTCAGAAGATGATATTCCTATGATGAATTGATAGAATGCTATGAGCACTTGTCCAATCAATTTAAGAAGGTAAAATCTCAAAACAAGAAGTTAAAAGAAAAATTGGAGAAGAATGAAATGATAATTGATAATGCTCAAGCATCCTATGAAGAAAATGAAACATTGAAAATGGAGAATGAAAAATTGGAAAAGGAAGTCAAAAACTATGAAATCAAGTTTTCTAAGTTGAAAGAAGATCATGATCATGTGGAATCTGAAAATTCTGACTTGAAAAATCAAAATGAAAAATTGATTGATCATATTGAAAATCTCAAATTTGATAATGATCAATTGATCAAACAAATCTCCAACATGGCTCATGATCATCAAATAAAAGAGAAATGCAACCAATTGATTGAGGAAAATAATCATCTGAAAAAGAAGATTGAATGCATGTATCATGACAGACCATTAAATGACGAATGGAACAATTCTAAGAATAAAATTGTTGATCTGGAACAACAAGTTGCTCAATTTGAAAATGAAAAGAACAAAATGAAAAATGGTTTGGATGTCATGCTAAACAAGCTTCAGACTTCAGAAAAAGAAGTTGTTGCATTAAAAGCTGAAACACAGAAGATTCAAAATGAATTGAAAAACACAAGTCTTGCTTCTGTGAAAAATAAGAAAAATGTTCAAAAACAAAATAAAAATTTGAACAAAAATGCAGCAATTAGAAAGAATGTTGTTACAACTGAAAATCCGAAAAAGGAAGTGAAAAAGAAAGCAGGATTGTACAAGGTTTCAACTCCTCCAACAGCTCAAAAAGCTTCAAGGCAATCTCCAACTCCACATCATGCCAAGAGATACCAAAGGTTACCACCTCCTTCTTCTCAACCCAAGGGTGATCAAAGGTACTCTAAAGGATCTCAGAGATTCCAGCAAATGCAATCACACTATGGTAAGCTCCAGGTAAATGCTCAACCCGTTTGCTACAAATGCAATAAACTTGGTCATCTTGCTAAATTCTGCTAGAAGAAAAATCAACACTCTCATAAAAATCATGATGTTGTTTATGCTTCAAAGCTCCATAATAATCCATGTGTTCATACATACAAGGATAAACATGTTCATAAAGATCAAAAATTTCATGTATCTATGAACAGGAAAACTGTACAAAACAACAGAAATCCAAAAATCAAATCACTTTGGATTTTGAAATCTTTGTTATATCCATGTCCTAACATTAATGTCGTTGCAGGACCCAAGCAAGTGTGGGTCCCAAAACAAGCTTGATCAACAAGCTGAGATGTCTTGCAGCCAAAAATTAGAAATGGATTCATGACATTGGCTGTGCAAGGCAAGAAATGATGGAGAACAAAGGTAAATTTTTTTTTAATTGAGATTGAAGACTGTTCAGGTAAAATCTCTTTGTCACTTCAGTTTTGAACTGCAAGAATTGAAATGGATTTTTAATTCTATCTGAGGAATGAAGAATGCATTTGTTTTTGATACCCCCACATGACAATGCCACTTAGCAATTGGAATCATGCCATCTTGCTTGTGTAACTGTGCTCATGACTTCTTGGTATATCAAATGATGACATGTGGAAAAACAAGTTATGTCTGTTTGGAAACTATCATTATGCGTGAGTAAAATACTCCGCCAAGTATCAAAAGTCATGTAATGCATAAGGCTAGTTGAGTGCTCAATAATGTGTGAATTGCTTGATACATTTACTATGCATGTGTTATGGGGGAGTAAATTTGAAAGTGCTCATATGCTCATGAATGCTCACGAAATATATGTGCAAATGCTTGTCATGAATGTATATATATATCATGCTTGAATGTTGTCTCATCACATGCACATCTTATGGGGGAGTAAGTTTAAGGCTAGGTGAGTGAAATTCATAAGGGATACCCTTTATATTCAATGTGTACTTATCCCTCTATCTTATAGTTCAAATCACTCTCAATTCAAAGCCTTAAAGTTGAAGTTTCAAAGCCCCTGTCGACAGCCCCAAACAGCCTGTCGACAGATATGGCCTCACAGAACCAAGAAATTGGACTCTGTGTGCTTCTGTCGACAGACAAAAATCCTTCTGTCGATAGCTTTACTCAATTCCTGATTTCCCAGAACCCCAACTACTCTGTCTGAGTACATCTGTCGACAGACACTCCCTTGCTGTCGACAGATACACATTTCAATGATAACTCTTCATCTTTCTCAACATCTTTATGAGTATGTTCATATTATTGATGCAAGGGGAGAATTTGGACTTAATATTCATTGCAATCTTTCATATTCACATGGTATCAAAGACATTGAATTAATCACAATGATTTTGATATAATATTTTGTGCTTGAGTCTAGATTGTGTCATCTAGAAAACATTGATCAAATCTAATGATTTTAACCTAACTCACTTGAATAACTCCCTTGTGGATTATCATGTTTCTAAAATGATTTGATAAGTAAGAAGGTTTTTGAACTTAATGTTTTGCGTTAACCATTGACATTAAATAACCATTGACCTTGATTGTTAAAAAAAAAGGAGAAAAGCTACCTATTTCAAACACTCAAAAGTTCATAAAAAGTATTTGAAATGGGACAAAGGCAGAGCAATGATGAGTATCACTGAGTAACCGGGGACATGGGCATCACAAATGTCTGTCTTCGCGTAAAAAAGTCTTTTCATTATCTCTGAACAATAGTATGATGGTCACTCACACTGAGTAACTGGGGGTACGGGCATCCCTCATGTCTACCTTCACGTCAAAAGGTGAAAGTGATCCTAATTACTACTTTTCCCACATTAACTTGACAAAAGAAATTGTTCAAATGCTAGAAATAGAGTGGAGCCTCCAAGACTTAAATCAAGGGCAATGGGTTGTCTATTGTCAATTGTTCATGTAGACATTGCCTTCATTTACCAACTGAACATCACTCACTAAGGTATATGATTTTCTTCAATGGTTTTATTCAAAAGGGTTATTTTATTTTCATATGTTTTTGAACGATGTATTCTAAATGCTATAACTTGAGATTCCCGGAGTATTATCTCTTAACCATTGTAGAATTTTTATGTGTCTTAATACTAGTGTTTATGACATTTTGTAGTGGGTATCAACCTATTCTCAACCTTGCAATCTCATTTGAACACTCATTCCCCACTCAAATCCTTCACAACTCATTTCTGGGGTCACGTAGTTCTTTGCTTCATCTCCTTCCACTTCTCTTAAGTCATCAGTTTGTTTAACACTGCCATCTCTTTAACTTTCATTCTTATCCATTTGTGCATGACTTATCTTTTTGGATGTTGCTAAAAGGGGGAGAAACATCAATTGTGCAAAAATTGAAAGTTTTGTCATCATCAAAAAGGGGGAGAATGTTGGGTTCTCATGTGGGAGAATGTTGGGTTACAACAAGTGCTTAAATGTTTTTGATGATGAGCAATACTAATTGATGTTATGTGAAATGTTCACAAATGGTATGTTTGTTTTTGATGATGAACATTTCATGAACAAGACAAAATTGATGTGTTATGAATGTGTGAAACATGATGAGAATGACAATTGGATGCAAATGAAACACATGTTTTATATGTTCATTATATCTCACTAATTATGTCTTTTAATGTAGGTGTGAATGTACACAAGACAAAGCCCAAAATCCAAGTGCAAAAGAACAAGACAAGTTGCTGAAATAGTGCACCTGTCAACAGATGAATAGTGCATCTGTCAACAGATGAATAGTGCATCTGTCGACAGATGATTTTCGCCTGTCGACAGATCCACTCAGAAATCTATTTCCAGAAAGCCCAGTCTTCCGGTTTTTGCAAACCTGTCAGCATCTGTCGACAGCAACAAGTCGGTTGTCGACAGACGGAGTTTCGGGAAGATCTAATGGCCTGGATATGATCTATATTTTGATGTTTCCTTTTAGCACGACTCTCTATGCTTGGACACCACTATATATGGATCATATGAGGCTATTTTCGCAGCAAGAAGCCACCATACCAAAACCCTAAGCAAAGGTCAAGAAGAAGGCTTCTTCTTGCTGCTTTGCTTCAACTCTCTGTTCTGCTCAAGGAAGATCCATCTCACGAGAGGAGTTGAAGTCAGTTTGTCCACGAATCAAGCTTCGTCTACATCGTCTGATCATCATCACCACGAATCTTGGAGTTCTTCTGAACGACCACACGAAGAGTTCTTCATCTCCGGATTTGTTCTACAACTCAGAACTCTTCTTTCTTTCTACCTTCATATATCTGTGTGTGTGTGTACTGATTGGAGGTCAGTACGTGGTGTTTGTGGAAGTGTGTGTGGTTGGTGATCTGTACAAGGGTTGTGCACAGATCATAGTGTGTGGTGTCTTGGTCAGATCAAGGCTAGAGGATCTGATCTTTTGTGGACTTGATGTAGCGTGTGTGTGTGTGGTTGAGCCGGTGTGCTCGTGTGTGTGTTGTACTCAGTTCTTGAGTAGTGTGTCCTCACTGTGTGGGGGGTGGACGTAGGAGTCACGTGGTGTGATCTCCGAACCACCTAAAAATCCCTTGTGCACTGTGGTTTGATTTGTGGTTTGCATTGTGTTGCGCTAGATGCATGCCTAGGGATTTTCGTCTACACACTACTTATTGATTTATTCACACATGTTGAATCAGATCAAAGGGGTTTCGATTGAGTAGATCCTTTAATCCGAAGTAGTTTTTAAATTGCTTAAGTTTCCGCTGCAAATCTATTCAACCCCCCTTCTAGCTTTGCCATCACCGAGTATCCGATCCTAACACTGGTAACATCGATAACCAAACCATATCATGCTCACAACAATCATAATAAAGAATAACTAAACATAAACATATTAACGAACATATAGTCCTCGAAAGGAAAGAGGAACAATTGGACTAGCATCGCACCACTAGTCCGCCCAACAACAACAAAGCCTAGGCCACATGCCTCATAGGCAAATCATTACAACAATTGGTCGCTGATGCTACAAGCTTTTAAGGCAACCTACCAACAAAGGGTAACAGGACTGGCATCAGCTAGCCAATCCACCTTACACCAACACCTCACAACAAAACATATTCTGAAACTTAACTGAAGGTGAGTAAAAACATAACACGAGGAAGGTCATTCCACAGACCTCCGCAGAACACAAGTCCACCTCAACACCTGAAAGGACTGGTACACAACGTACCATAACACAAAGCTACCCATGAAGGGTACAGGTACCTACTACCACGAGGTACCACCACGAAACCACAAATAAAATCGTGCCACCACCAGGGCACACCACAATGAGTCAAACCTCAACCAACGAGTCACACACAAACCATTACCAGTGGCAAAGCACGAGTTGGAATGAACGACACCACCACACGAGAACGGACTACTGGTTCATGACGCCAGTATCAAACCCGGACAACACAACACAAGAACTACCTCTTAGTCTCACAGTCACGGAGGAAAGGTCCAACTGTCGCTCCACAACCACACAGTAAAGACAAATAACAGTGGAGACCAACCAACACCACACCTGCAGAACACACAGCTGCAGGCCCATGCCTGGCACCTTTAGGGACTCCTACCCGAGCTCCCTAAAGTGAGGCACTAGAAACACAGGACTAGTTGGGGACCAGTACATCTACTGGTGTCCGTACCCCCAACCAAGAGCGTGCTACAGATGACTACACACCCACAAACACAAGTCGCTACCCTCTATCGTCTTTCCCTCAACCGGACGTACAACTCAAACACAGGAGTGAGGGTGTCCAGGAAGACGACACAGACCTTGATAGTACACACAGTACCGAGACAAACCCCGAGCACTAACGTGCTTGGCTCACACAAAACCTAGGGTATTCGACTAGAGAGGCATTCTGGAATAGGCGCTGGACTACCAAACTCGGCTAGCACACAAACCACATAACACCTCGGTAAAACTTATATCATAATACATTAAATATAATTGGCTCGTCACCAGTCACCATGTGACCTCCAAGCTATCCGACTCCAACACATACTTAGATTACAATAACATACAACAATATTGCCTGTCATTAGTCATCTCATGACCTCCATTGCCATATTAACATAATATATAATAATCACTTAATAACTATACAAATGCTTTACTAATTAAACCATCTTAGATAACCTATAAAAGACATCATAGGATCGAGGCTAGGTTCACATCGGAACCTCACTGCCCAACCACCACAAACTAACCACAGAAGTTATATTACGATAAACACAACGTCGAACTACTTACAATGCACACACAAACCACATGCACGACACTCAAACCACATAAACGACACACTTCACAAGCGCCACAGGTGCCAATGCACCGCTTATCAATGCCTTGCACAATATACAATGATAATCCGATAAATACGCTATCATGCACAACCATAAACTCTCAGAACTGTTAACGCGATAGGGGCTACTGTCGCCTTCAGAACGCGACACCCCGATAGGTCGCGATCAAAAGCCTTACGATGGGTTGGCCTGTCGCGTTCAGAACACGACAGTAGGGTCCGTCGCCTTCACAAGCCGGAATCCTAATCCGGGTTCCCATCTCCGGATTTCCCACACAAACCATGTAAAATGATGTAAAAACCCATTTTTCATGCCCTTTTATTATCCTAACATGGTATCTATCATTTATAAAGTAAATAACAATCTGCACATGCATCACATGCAATCCACAACGTAGAACTGGGCGGAAACTCCCTACCTTTGCGAAGAACGCGAAGAACGGCGATCACTCGGTGTTTCCCCGGCTCCGTGCGACGTCCTCACGGAGAGAGCGTGCCGAAAACACCTCCAGAACCTCGAATCACCCGAAAACCTGCATAAAAATGCCTCCCTTGCCGAGCAAAGTTTTCTGAGCTCTGTTCAGCCGACCTCAACTAAAAACACCTTACATTTGAGAACGCGATGCAGTCTACTGTCGTGACAAGAATGCGGCGTAGGAGGCCGTCACCTTCCCACTGTCGACGTCAGCGAGACCGCCCAGCGTGTGGCACGCGGCGGACATGCAGACGAAGACTGCAAACGGCGGCAACCAGAATGCGACACTCATGGCCGTCGCGTTCAGAACGCGACGCCAGCCTCTGTCACGTTCACAGATAGAAAACTTGTGAGCTTTTTGAGCCCAACATGGCGGCCCACAAAGCCTCACAACCTGTGAAAACACCTGAAACACAGACTAATGGGCCATACACTGGCCACCAAACCCGCTAAGCAAGGATCCGTAAAGATCCGAAAAAATACGCGGCGTTACATTACTATCACCTAAAAAGGAATGTCATCCTCGACATTCAAAATAAACCACAGTAAGTCAAACTATCACCTAAAAAAAAAACAAAGCCATATATAGAACAAGTAGGATACAGTTTCTCTGCATCTGCCTTTCAAATCATTATGTGCTAACTGATCCATCCGCTCATTTCCACACTTGTTATGCTTTCCTTTCTCTTTAATTTATTTCATAACTGCACTGCCTGGTTGCTACATTCTGCCCTTTCTATACCTTTCAGCTGTAGGAGATTCTACCCTGCTATTGGCGCTTTATCTCCTTGGACTCAACCTATTTCCACATTTTCCTGACTGTGTTTACAATATTTCTTTCTGGGCAGCTTCACTTTCTTAAAACCCTTTACTGTATACTGCCATTCTGAGGTAGTTTGCTATATAAAATCACTTTTAAATTCTCAATTTCTTCGGTATCATTCCCTTATCTGCCTTTCACTGCCAACTATTACTCTGCTTCAACTTTATTCACATTCTTAACCACCAGCTTCTCAAAGAAAATCACATTACCATAACTGAATTTCCTGGATCTTTATACCATCCTACTCATGCTGCTTTAATTCATATCTGGCCAAAACTCACTATCTCTTTGCCCAACTGTGCATAAACCTCAAACTTTTCTTTAATCATTCAAATCTCGAATAACCTGTGAATATCAAACCTTCCATGCTTCCGCTGCGTTACTCTGATTATTCTGGATACTTAGCAAAATATTCCATAAATTCTACTTTCATTATTACTTCCAGTTACTTTCCACTTTCACTATTACTCTGACTTCAGCTGGATTCAATTCTAACTTTACCTGCTTCTCAAATCACTTTACTTAATCAATTAACACTGGAAGGAAATATCGAAATCTCTGAGCTGCTTTCTTTAATACTTCAATTCTGGTTGTGCCACATGCTTAAATTCTGAATCCTGCCATATCGCTACTGACTTATCCAGCTCTTTTCATTCCTTTCCTGCTTGAATAACATATTCTGGCTGATCTAATCAATCTATTATATAATCTTCAAAATATTTGCTCTCATTTCTGTGACACTACACTCTCTTATCACATAATAACACTGCTCAACTAATTCTGTTCATCTTCTACTTTGAACTTTACCGAATTCTTTCTCAATCAGGTACCACTTGTCTCTAAAATGTTTATTGTTTATCTGATCTTACTTTTCCTTTCTATACTTATCAATTCCAATTTTCATACATTTCTTGCTCTCTCTGTTCTATTCTGTCATACTTTAATCTGCTTATTATTCCTTAACTGTTTTGTCTTTTATTCTTACATCAAACTTTGAAATACTCTTATAGAAGAATACGTTTACCCAACTAAATCACTTTTTGCACGCTGGCAGGACAACTCTTACTGAGCATTTTCTGAACCCTCTAATTATATATGTTTCATAATCTACTATACCCCTTTTTTTCTGATCAATAACTCTTAATCTGATCTGTATTGTCGCTTACACTATTCACGATATTATTTTTGCAGAACATTTCTCTTATCTATTCCGCTATCTAGCTAACTTCACTGTACCATTCATATTGCAATTCCTGCTAGTGCACAATCATCCTTCATTGAAATACTACCAAAGCTAAAATCTGAAACCAATCTCTTTAAATACTATAACCTGCTTTACCTGATTTCTCTATTTCATTTTGCTGCCCAATTCTCAAATGCTAAAACCATTGCTGCTACATCATACTTACCATGATCCTTTTCATTCAAACCTTCACTTTAATTACTCTCATCATCTGCCTTGCTATTCCACTTAACCTGATACTTCTCAACTAATTCATTTCTTTCTATTCTGTCCCACTTAACTCTACTTTATTCCAAACATTCTTAATCTTAACCTCAATCTTTAACATTGTATTCTTTAACAAACCATTCTGTGCAATCCTACAAACTACAACTTACCAAATGAATTTCTTTCTTATGAAATTTTCAGAAAAGTCCAACTATACACTTATTCTTCTTTACTTTCTCTTTACTCAAATGATCACCATCACCTCAATACATTCTTACACGAATTTCTTATATTAAATTCCCATTATCATCATTATTTACAAGAATCACAACAGCACTATTTCCAAGCTCTTTACTGTACTCATCTCTAATCACCAAATACACTTATCCTTATATGACTGCCACAAATCCTTGCTCCTCTTTTACCAGTACCTCATCTGAAACTAATCTGCCTCTCTCAATTATTCCAAACTTCCTATAATACTAATCACATTATCACCGATGCTCCTTCTTTAATACTTACTAACACAAATCTTAAACACTACAATACCTCTACCAAGGTCCTCAACCGCAATTCTTAACACATACTATTCCTCATTAATAACATTGTTCCCTCTGCTATTCCATCACATCATTACCTTATACCTGTCTCTGCCAACTCTATACACCACTAAAACACCTTCATTAAATTCCATAACTGACTTCACTAATCCCTTTCAATTTCTATAACTGAAAACCTTTAAACAACCACACTTTAACTGCAACTGGCACACTAATGTAACCACTCAACTTATACCACTAACCACACCATTTATCTGCCATTACTAATAACATCCAGGTGTGCAAACAATCATACACATTTCACAAACTGGGTTTCCTCTAACCACATCATCCCTTAGCTACTACCAGTAACTGCCAAACTAATAAAAATAAACACACAGTTCACATGACAAAACTCACGTGAAAACCACTTTAAACCACATAAAACCGTAGACTTACGACCAGCAGTGGACATTAAACCATGTCTTGGGACGTTGTAACTTAAATGTCTTTTTATATTCTAACTAGACCATGCTCTGATACAACCTGTGACGGCCCTAGATATTTATGCCCAATAAGGCTCCATATCCAGATCCGCCTCCCGCAAACGGACTGAAGTCTCACAAGGGATAGCTCGTACACGTGTCCAGTAAGAATATAAAAGACAACCACAACAGTATAAGACACAAGAAAGTACATGTGCTCATATCTGTATATATAACAATTTACAACTGTCCGAATACATTATTACATGTCCAATTAAAAGTACAATTGCTTGGGACATACCGTGAGGGAGCACAAGCTCACACAAAATGACTAACTCTATTGCTGGTGGTACAAGCCTACCACAACACCTCCGCAAGCCACATAAACGGCAAGCCCTGAAAAGAACTGTAGGGGAGTGAGCCTCAACAAGTCACAGGCTCAGTAGGGGCCACCCAAAAACAACACTCAACACTGAAGAGACCTCAACCCCAGAGGGTCTCACTGGAAACACCGATAACCAAACCATATCATGCTCACCACAATCATAATAAACAATAACTAAACATAAACATATTAACAAACATATAGTCCTCGAAAGGAAAGAGGAACAATTGGACTAGCATCGCACCACTAGTCCGCCCAACAACAACAAAGCCTAGGCCACATGCCTCATAGGCAAATCATTACAACAATTGGTCGCTGAAGCTACAAACTTTATAGGCAACCTACCCACAAAGGGTAATAGGACTGGCATCAGCTAGCCAATCCACCTTACACCAACACCTCACAACAAAACACATTCGGAAACATACCTGAAGGTGAGTAAAAATACAACACGTGGAAGGTCACTCCACAGACCTCCGCAGAACACAAGTCCACCTCAACACCTGAAAGGACTGGTACACAATGTACCACAACACAAAACTACCCACGAAGGGTACAGGTACCTACTACCACGAGGTACCACCACAAAACCACAAACAAAACTGTGCGACCACCAGGGTACACCACAACGAGTCAAACCTCAACCAACGAGTCACACACAAACCATTACCAGTGGCAAAACACGAGTCGAAAAGAATGACGCCACCACACGGGAATGAACTACTGGTTCATGATGCCAGTATCCAACCCGGACAACACAACACCTATATACATACAAATATATATATATAGTATATAAGTATATACATGTATATATTTATATATATGTACATACAAGTATATACTAAATAAATATTCTTATAGATATATGTATAAGAATATATATTTATTTGTGTATACATAAATGTATACATATAAGTATATATGTAGTAGTGTAAGTATATATGTGCATTAGTATATACAATGTATAAGTGTATACTTACAAGTATATATATAGTTTATAAGTATACACATGTATGTATATATATTATGTATATATTTATATATATAGTATATAAGTATATACATGTATATAATTATATAAATGTACATACATAATATATATTTATTTATGTATATGTAAGTATATACGTTAAAGTATATATGTAGTAGTGTGAGTATATATGTGCATAAATATATACAATGTATAAATATATACTTACATGTATATATATATACTATATATGATTTTGCTATTGATATGAGATATTGATGCTCCAGTGTCTAGTACTGCTTTTACTATGAGTGTTTTAATTCCTATTTTAACTTGAACTTTTATCATAGTTAAATTTGGATAGTTTTTATTAGCTAAAGTCATAATTTCTTTTTGTTCATTTTCTAGACAATAAGATGGTCTAGGTTGTTCTATTGAGATAGTAATATCTTCTAAATTTTTTAGTAAAAGTCTTCTAGGTAAAGATTCTGATCTTGATATATTAGATCAATATACTCCTATTGTTATCAACCCACATACAATTACTTTAACTATTGATCAAAATCCTATAACAATAGAAAAAGCTACAACAAATATATTACATACAATTCGAATGGAAAGATCCCTTCGAAATGAGATGAAAGAATATTTATATAAAAACCATAAGATTCATGTTATAAAATTTAGTAATACCATAGATTGGCCAGAGTTATCTGAAATAGGTTTTACTCTTGTTTCAAATGAAAATTTAATAGTTGAACTTTCACAACGAGTAATAATATCCACAGGCCTAGGTATAATATTACCTAGAAAATTTTATGGTATTATTAAAGGAAAAAATGGATGGCTGATAAATGCAGACCTTATCATAGCAGAAGGTATAATTAAACCTTCTTATCATGGAGAAATCAAAGTTATAGTAAAAAACTTTGAGGCACATACTTCAATCCATATTCAACGAAATATAAGACTCGCTGATCTTATAATAAACAAGAAATATGATTTTTGTTAATGGAAGAAATCTCAAGACAAATTAATCATATATGTATCAAAATAAAATTATCAGAAGATAGGTATTATACTCTCTTCCCTTTCTTTGATTCAGGAGCAACTAAAAGTATTGTAGAACAAAAACATTGGTTAGTAAAAATAAACACACTCTTTCAAAACCACAGATCTTTAGTGGTCTTGGTGGCAATATAACTTCATATTACATTACCAAAAATCTTCCAATATATCTTTTAGATCATCAAGAAAAAGAAGAATCTCTGGAAATCTACTGGAGGATTACAGAGTAATCAAGAATATATTTCTAATATACGACAACTAGATGAATGTCTTGCATCAATGGAAGGCTTCATTCATAAGTTCCACCATGAAATGAATATTCGAGAAGAAAAAATAGCCCAATATGAGAAAGAAGTGGCAATAATAAGAGTCTCATATAAAGATTTACTTCTCAATAATATTGTTCCCCTTCTAGAAAATTGGATAGAAAAAGCTTCTATTTGAAGGCTTCATTCATAAGTTCCACCATGAAAAGAATATTCGAAAAGAAAAAATAGCCCAATATGGGAAAGAAGTGGCAATAATAAGAGTCTCATATAAAGATTTACTTCTCAATAATATTGTTCCCTTTCTAGAAAATTGGATAGAAAAAGCTTCTATTAAAGAGCAACTTGAAATATTGGATAATCTTTTACAAAAGGGAATATGGACGACCAATCTAGAGAGCATAAAAAGGAAGGCTTTTATAAATATCGCCAACTCCAAAGATCAAATCTTTACCTAGAAGACTTTTACTAAAAAATTTAGAAGATATTACTATCCCAATAGAACAACCTAGACCATCTTATAGTCTAGAAAATGAACAAAAAGAAATTATGACTTTAGCTAATAAAAACTATCCAAATTTAACTATGATAAAAGTTCAAGTTAAAATAGGAATTAAAACACTCATAGTAAAAGCAGTACTAGACACTGGAGCATCAATATCTCATATCAATAGCAAAATCATTGGCACTAATATAGAATTTGCTCAACAAATAGAACAATATATTACCTTTGATGGTAAAATACCATCTCTGCAATATGTTGCAAAAATACATGGTTTATTTATTGAGGATGTAAACAAAAAATTACATCCTATAACATATAAAAATCTTTACACATCTCCAGATACAATAGCCTTGATAATAGGTAATGATATATTAGATCAATATACTCCTATTGTTATCAACCCACATACAATTACTTTAACTATTGATCAAAATCCTATAACAATAGAAAAAGCTACAACAGATATATTACATACAATTCGAATGGAAATATCCCTTCGAAATGAGTTGAAAGAATATTTATATAAAAACCATAAGATTCACGTTATAAAATTTAATAATACCATAGATTGGCTAGAGTTATCTGAAATAGGTTTTACTCTTGTTTCAAATGAAAATTTAATAGTTGAACCTTCACAAGGAGTAATAATAACCACATGCCTAGGTATATTATTACCCAGAAAGTTTTATGGTATTATTAAAGGAAAAAATGGATGGCTGATAAATGCAGACCTTATCATAACAGAAGGTATAATTAAACCTTCTTATCATGGAGAAATCAAAGTTATAGTAAAAAACTTTGAGGCACATACTTCAATCCATATTCAGCGAAATATAAGACTCGCTGATCTTATAATAAACAAGAAATATGATTTTTGTTAATGGAAGAAATCTCAAGACAAATTAATCGTATATGTATCAAAATAAAATTATCAGAAGATAAGTATTATACTCTCTTCCCTTTCTTTGATTCAGGAGCAACTAAAAGTATTGTAGAAGAAAAACATTGGTTAGTAACAAATAAACACACTCTTTCAAAACCACAGATCTTTAGTGGTCTTGGTGGCAATATAACTTCATATTACAATACCAAAAATCTTCCAATATATCTTTTAGATCATCAAGAAAAAGAAGAAGAATTTATTATTCCTGATATTTATATTGTTAAAGATGGACTTGGTACAATGATCTTAGGAAACAATTTTATCAATAAATATTCTCCTATCATTATTAATAGAATGACTAATACTCTTACAAAAGAAGATCGACAGATCATTATACCACGATATTTTATTATCCCATCTTTACAAAAACTTTCTATTAATACGGCTCAAGAAGATTTTCAAATTTCATATCTCAATAGTCTTGCAGAATTATTCTTTGAAAATCCATTAGCATTATTCGATAGAAGTCCACGATACTGTAAATTAGAGCTATTACCTAATTATAATAATAAAAATCTTAGAACAAAACCTATTAAATATTCAAAAGAAGATGTATTAGAATTTGGTAAACAATTACAAGAGCTCAAACAAATCTCCCTTGTACAATCCAGTCTAAGTCCTCATACTTCACCTGCTTTCATGGTTCGGAATTATTCCGAACAAAAGCGTGGTAAAGCTAGAATGGTAATTAATTATAAAAAGATCAATAGACATATCAAATTTGATGGTTTTCATATCCCTAGTTGTGAAAGCATACTTAAAAAATTACAAAATAAAAAATGGTTTAGTAAGTTTGATGCTAAATCAGGTTTTTGGCAAATAAAATTACAAGATCAACATTCTAGAGAACTTTGTGCTTTCTCTACACCATACGAGCATTTAGAATGGAATATAATGCCCTTCGGTATAAAGAATGCTCCACAGGTTTTTCAAAAATGGATGAATTCTATTTTTAAAGATTATGATCATTTTATTACAGTTTACATAAATGATATTCTTGTCTTTTCTGATACTTATGATCAGCATATTCATCATCTTAAAATTTGTAGAGATCTTCTTACAAAACATGGTGTAATACTATCACCCAAAAAAATAGAGTTATGCAAACAAAAAATTGAATATTTAGGTAAAATTATAGATCAAGGATCTATAGAATTACAAACTCATATTATCACTAAAATTAAAGATTTTCCTGATACTTTTACAACCCTAGAACAGTTACAAAGTTTTGTTGGGATACTTAACTATGGAAGAAGATATATTCCTAGATTAAGTAAACTAACAAAACACCTTCAAAATAAGATAAATTGTGAAAATCAAAAGTATAAGAAAGACCATAATAAGATAGTCTCTCATTGGGAAACTGATAAGGTTAAAATTTCTCTTACAAAAGAGGAAGAACAAGAGATCAAATACTTAAAAGCAATTATGATTAAAATTCCAAAAACTATTATTCCAACACAATCAGATAAACTACCCGTTTCAACTGATGCAAGTCAATACTACTGGGCTGGAATAGTCACTATAGAAAAACAAAAGGATGTTGTAGGCTATACTTCAGGTAAATTTAGTAAAGCAGAAATAAACTACTCTACATATGAAAAAGAGTTTTTAGCAGTTCTAAAAACAATTAAAAACTTCAAACACTGGCTCTTACCATCAGAATTCATTATTAATACGGACAATAAAGGTCTTTATCATTATATTAAAAATAAAAAGGAAGATCAAAATAGTAGACGAATTCGTTGGTTCATATAATTAGAAGGATATAATTATTCTATTCATTTTTTGCCTGGATATCAAAATATTATTGTTGACTTTTTATCTCGTCCTTTTGAGCATGAGACCTCAAAGCAATAAGCAAGTACAGGACAATATGCAATCTCAGAGTAATAATTTTCCTTTTTTAAGAGCAGTGAATAATCCTCGACCTCGTCAAATTCCACCACAAATAAGTCAAATCACCAAAACCAACTCCATAATAACCTTAGCCTTTGCTGAAGGATCAGTTAAAGTTGATATGTCCAATATTCATAAAAAAAAATAATCCATAATTTGGCACAAGGTAAAACTACCTACAGATGCCAGAATAATCTCACCCGATATGCTTTTGATATCATTAATAATCTCTGGAAATCTACTGGAGGATTACAGAGTAATCAAGAATGTATTTCCAATATACGACAACTAGATGAATGTCTTGCATCAATGGAAGGCTTCATTCATAAGTTCCACCATGAAAAGAATATTCGAGAAGAAAAAATAGCCCAATATGAGAAAGAAGTGGCAATAATAAGAGTCTCATATAAAGATTTACTTCTCAATAATATTGTTCCCTTTCTAGAAAATTGGATAGAAAAAGGTTCTATTAAGGAGCAACTTGAAATATTGGATAATCTTTCACAAAAGGGAATATGGACGACCAATCTAGAGAGCATAAAAAGGAAGGCTTTATATAAATATTGTCATCTCCATATGCCAATAGATGTTTTCCAAATAATAGAGAAAAATATATGGTATGATCCAATTCCGGATATATATGATGAATATTCTAGAAATATCATAAGTATTTGGCATACAAAAATAATAGCTTTGACTTTTGATATGATTGATAATAGAGCAATTTATGCCTTAGAACAAGGAATGATTCAATGTTTGATAATATCACGAGATCAAATTATGAATCTAAATTTTCCAATGATAATTAAAACCATAGTCAGTTGGCTTCCTGAGCTCATCCAGATAATTGAGATTTCAATAAGGTCATCCTTCTCAGAACCATCTATAGGAAGAGTTTATCCTGCTCTTCAGATTTGGGAAATTACTCCTCAGAGTTCATATATGATGTACTACGAGAAGGCACCACTGGAATTCAATTGGAATAAGGAGCAGTGGAAGAATCTTTGCTATATCAAGAACTATCATAAGTTTCCAGTCTCAGCACGCTCTTGGTGTGATGGACGAATAATGTTCATTGATAAATGTAAAATTATATCACATCACCCAGAAGACGACATTGCACTAGATCCAAGCTTGCTGGGTCCAATCAGTTAGAAACTTTTTGAAGAAATATTGTAAGATGTTGAAGACAATAACAGCAATGATGATCCATTTGACATAGACATCAACCCGGAAGACTTATGAAGATAAGGAAGCATCCTCAAACAGTAAAAGCAAGCATCTTCTACAGTGATAGATGGTGACTTTTGTACAACAATAATTGTACTTTTAGCATCTACAACAGAAATGCGATAAGAAGGCATCTTGTAACAGTACCATTGTTGATAAGCTTGAAAAACTTCTGGATTTTTCGTCCGAGGCTACAAATCACCTACCCCTTCGGGTTGTGAAGGGCACGACAAATAAGCATAGTCTGAATATTCATATCTCTTCTGACCATTTCTCTCTCTCACACACTCTCTCTCTCTCTCTCGCACTCTTTTATCTCCCATGATCAGTCGAAGACCGTCACTAAGTTTGGAATGTAGTAAACAATCAAACAATATAGTTTAAATGTAGCTGACATTACTTACTTGATATTCGGGGAAATTATCTGCCACAGCAATCAAGAACCAAAAGAACTAGTATGACGAGAGATTATCAGCTGTAGGATAGCATAGATATCTTCAAAGCATACTATTATCATTGAGCATAACAAGGCTCTGATACCAAACTATTAACCAAAAAGGTTGTAGAAAATATAATAGATAGGCATCAATGAACGCAAGAATAGAAGGTAGTAAACAATCAAACAATATAGTTTAAATGTAGCTGACATGGTGTGGCTGCTGGGATAAAATGTAGCTGACATGCTGTAATAAAATGATCATAATCTTTAAAAATAGAATTCATCCATTTTTGAAAAACCTGTGGAGCATTCTTTATACCGAAGGGCATTATATTCCATTCTAAATGCTCTTATTGTGTAGAGAAAGCACAAAGTTCTCTAGAATGTTGATCTTGTAATTTTATTTGCCAAAAACCTCATTTAGCATCAAACTTACTAAACCATTTTTTATTTTGTAATTTTTTAAGTATGCTTTCACAACTAGGGATATGAAAACCATCAAATTTGATATGTCTATTGATCTTTTTATAATTAATTACCATTCTAGCTTTACCTCGTCAAATTCCACCACAAATAAGTCAAATCACCAAAACCAACTCCATAATAACCTTAGCCTTTGCTGAAGGATCAATTAAAGTTGATATGTCCAACATTCATAATAAAAAAATAATCCATAATTTGGCACAAGGTAAAACTACCTACAGATGCCAGAATAATCTCACCTGATATGCTTTTGATATCATTAACCCTGGTTAGTTGGTGTGTAGTACCTCAAAATCTCTGGGTAAAGAGTCAAGGGAATATCCAACTAAGGGGAATATCCAAGAACAATGACAGAAGATGTTAAAGGAAAGGAAGTAGTTAATATCGACAGTTTTAGCTCATGTACGTTAGAAAATCCAAAAGAATATAAACATATAAGTCATAATAAGGATGTTGGAACAGACGTAAAATTAAATGTTCAAAATATTTTTAATCAACAAAATATAATAGTAGACAATGAAATTATCAATAATAAACTTCTTTAGTTGGTTGATAATAAATTACAAAAGATGTTAACACCTCCATCTCCTATAAAGTTATCACCCTTAACTTCTAGACAAGTACCCGATTTCATCTTGAATTATAAAGATCTATTTAAGAAAAAACAAGCTGTACAAGCTATAGAACCTGCTAAAGTTTGTTTTGAAGCAAACTTTCAACAATATATGGATTTAAACTACTTCCTTTCCTTTAATATCTTCTATCATTGTTCTTGGATATTCCCTCGACTCTTTACCCAGAGATTTTGAGGTACTACACACCAACTAACCAGGGTACTACACACCAAGAAAAAGAAGAAGTTATTAACCAAAAAAGTTGTAGAAAATATAACAGATAGGCATCAATGAACGTAAGAATAGAAGGTAGTAAACAATCAAACAATATAGTTTAAATGTAGCTGACATTACTTACTTGATATTCGGGGAAATTATCTGCCACAACAATCAAGAACCAAAAGAACTAGTATGACTAGAAAGATTATCAGCTGTAGGATATCATAGATATCTTCAAAGCATACTATTATCATTGAGCATAACAGGGCTCTGATACCAAACTTAGTGACGGTCTTCGACGGATCGTGGGAGATAAAAGAGTGCGAGAGAGAGAGAGAGAGTGCGAGAGAGAGAGAAATGGTCAGAAGAGATATGAATATTCAGACTATGCTTATTTGCCGTGCCCTCTACAACCCGAAGGGGTAGGTGATTTATAGCCTTGGATGAAAAATCCAGAAGGCTTTCAAGCTTATCAACAATGGTATTGTTACAAGATGCCTTCTTGTCGTATTTCTGTTGTAGATGCTAAAAGTACAATTATTGTTGTACAAACACTGTAGAGGGTCACCATCTATCACTGTAGAAGATGCCTGCTTTTACTGTTTGAGGATGCTTCCCTATCTTCATATGTCTTCCGAGTTGATGTCTATGTCAAATGGATCATCATTGCTGTTATTGTCTTCAACATCTTGCGGTATTTCTTCAAAAAGTTACTGACTGATTGGACCCAGCAAGCTTGGATCTAGTGCAATGTCGTCTTCTGGGTGATGTGATATAATTTTACATTTATCAATGATCATTATTCGTCCATCACACCAAGAGCGTGCTGAGACTGGAAACTTATGATAGTTCTTGATATAGCAAAGATTCTTCCGCTGCTCCTTATTCCAATTGAATTCCAGTGGTGCCTTCTTGTAGTACAACATATATGAACTCTGAGGAGTAATTTCTCAAATCTGAAGAGCAGGATAAACTCTTCCTATAGATGGTTATGGGAAGGATGACCTTATTGAAATCTCAATTATCTGGATGAGCTCAGGAAACCAACTGATTATGGTTTTAATTATCATTGGAAAGTTTAGATTCATAATTTGATCTCGTGATATTATCAAACATTGAATCATTCCTTGTTCTAAAGCATAAATTTCTCTATTATCAATCATATCAAAAGTCAAAGCTATTATTTTGGTATTCCTTATGATATTTCCAGAATATTCAGCATATAGATCCGGAATTGGATCATACCATATATTTTTCTCTATTATTTGGAAAACATCTATTGGCATATAGAGATGACAATATTTATATAAAGCCTTCCTTTTTATGCTCTCTAGATTGGTCGTCCATATTCCCTTTTGTAAAAGATTATCCAATATTTCAATTTGCTCCTTAATAGAAGCTTTTTCTATCCAATTTTCTAGAAAGGGAACAATATTATTGAGAAGTAAATCTTTATATGAGACTCTTATTATTGCCACTTCTTTCTCATATTGGGCTATTTTTTCTTCTCGAATATTCTTTTCATGGTGGAACTTATGAATGAAGCCTTCCATTGATGCAAGACATTCATCTAGTTGTCGTATATTGGAAATATATTCTTGATTACTCTGTAATCCTCTAGTAGATTTCCAGAGATTATTAATGATATCAAAAGCATATCGGGTGAGATTATTCTGGCATTTGTAGGTAGTTTTACCTTGTGCCAAATTATGGATTATCTTTTTATTATGAATATTGGACATATCAACTTTAACTGATCCTTCAGCAAAGGCTAAGGTTATTATGGAGTTGGTTTTGGTGATTTGACTTATTTGTGGTGGAATTTGACGAGGTCGAGGATTATTCACTGCTCTTAAAAAAGAAAATTATTACTCTGAGATTGCATATTGTCCTGTACTTGCTTATTGCTTTGAGGTCTCATGCTGAAAAGGACGAGATAAAAAGTCAACAATAATATTTTGATATCTAGGCAAAAAATGAATAGAATAATTATATTCTTCTTAATTGCATGAACCAACGAATTCGTCTACTATTTTGATCTTTCTTTTTATTTTTAATATAATGATAAGGACCTTTATTGTCTGTATTAATACTGAATTCTGATGGTAAGAGCCAGTGTTTGAAGTTTTTAATTGTTTTTAGAACTGCTAAAAACTCTTTTTCATATGTAGAGTTGTTTATTTCTGCTTTACTAAATTTACCTGAAGTATAGCCTACAACATCCTTTTGTTTTTCTATAGTGACTATTCCAGCCCAGTAGTATTGACTTGCATTAGTTGTAATGGTTAGTTTATCTGATTGTGTTGGAATAATAGTTTTTGGAATTTTAATCATAATTGCTTTTAAGTATTTGATTCTTGTTCTTCCTCTTTTGTAAGAGAAATTTTAACCTTATCAGTTTCCCAATGAGAGACTATCTTATTATGGTCTTTCTTATACTTTTGATTTTCACATGGTTAGTTGGTGTGTAGTACCTCAAAATCTCTGGGTAAAGAGTCGAGGGAATAACCAACTAAGGGGAATATTCAAAAACAATGACAGAAGATATTAAAGGAAAGGAAGTAGTTAATATCAACAGTTTTAGCTCATGTACGTTAGAAAATCCAGAAGAATATAAACATATAAATCATAACAAGGATGCTGGAATAGACGTAAAATTAAATTTTCAAAATATTTTTAATCAACAAAATATAATACTAGACTATGAAATTACCAATAATAAACTTCTTCAGTTAGTTGATAATAAATTACAAGAGATGTTAACACCTCCATCTCCTATAAAGTTATCACCCTTAACTTCTAGACAAGTACCCGATTTCATCTTGAATTATAAAGATCTATTTAAGAAAAAACAAGCTATAGAACCTGCTAAAGTTTGTTTTGATGCAAACTTTCAACAATATATGGATTTAAAATCAGCTCTTACTGATAAAATAAACTCATACACTATGAATCCTACAGAGTCTAATTTACATACAATACAAGAATATTATGATAATCACTATGAAACTTTTAAGTTATATAATTATAAACCAGAGTTTGAAGTAGACTCAGAAATAGCTTCAGATACTTTATCTGAAAAATCAACAGAAGAAATTCTAGAACAACTAGAATCCTTTCAAATAAATATGGCTCAAGACCAAGAGATGACAACTCCTATTCAACCAGGAGAATCATCAGGATCAACGGGTGGATCTGGAGTCACAGGATCCAGACAACAATCCGTTCTTCCTATAATACCATCACCAACAATACCAATCCCACAACCTAGTATACCTATATCATCAGATTTGCCTAGTCAACAAATCCCTAGAACTCAGAGGTATGGTAAAAGAGTAGCCACTTGGGGTTCACAAGGTTTTTATAATTTCAATAATCGACAACCAGGAAAAATACCTGCTTTATCCCAAAAACCATTATCTCATGAACCATCTACCGATTTTACGTTCAATCTAGATAACATTCCTATACACCAAAGAGCTGATTATATAATTCAGTGGAGTCAATTAGTATTTTCTTTACAATTTATGTATCTAGATCTTACAGTCGCAAATCTAATAGATTTTATGATCAGCAAGATGCGAGGATCTACTGCATATGCTATAGTCTACCAAATAGACTTAGAAGTTTTTCAAAATATTCGAAGATCAATTAATTTTGAACAAGCATTATTTCAATTTCAATCTGCATTACTTCAGTTCTTCACTGCATCAACAAAAGTAGATGTCCTTAATATTGAAGATACTGAAACTATATTAGGCAAAATGAGAATTTGTAACATTTGTTATCTAATTCCTTTTGCTTCTGATTATTCTATATATATGTGGCGTCTTCCACCTGAAAGATGGCCTCATTGGGAACAAGAATATTTTAATAAATTTCCTTCCCCTTGGGATGCAAAATTAAAAGAATATTATCCTTCCTTCCTTGCAGCTACTGAAGCTTGCAAGGCAGGTACATATAGTCTTTCAAAATGAATAAGTTGTAGTCTTACAGTATTCAGACAATATTGTACTGAAACCTCTCTCTTTTCATCTTTCCAATATTCTCAACAATGGTATCAACGATATAGTCCTGCAAAAGATTCTCCTCAGGGTTGTGAAGCTCTTCGCCCTACCCTTTTATATGGATGTGTTCCTCCTCGTAGCCAGCGTGGTGGACCAAAGCCTGCTAATCGTAGACCATTAGCGCCTTCATCACCTTTTCGAATCCAACAACTGCATAACTCCAACCGATCATTTCCAAGATGGAATCCTGCTTATAAGAAAAGAAGAATATACAGAATGAAGTATAAACCTAAATTTATTCATCCTAAGAAAAATTATTTAAAGAAGAAAAATATTAAAACATGTAAATGTTTTAAATGTGGAGTAGAAGGAATTATGCAAATAAATGTCCACAAAGAAAACAAATAAATACTATTAACATGAATATTATAGAAGAAGTCTATGATATAAATTTCGGTCAAGATCTATCTGACCCTGAACATTATGATTATGAAATAGAGTCAGAAGAAGAAGAAGAAATAGTCAATGAGGAAATACTAGAGGACATAGAATATGAAGAAGATTCATATGAATCACCTGAAGATTTTATAACTCAATCTAATCCTTTTATTCAAGAAGAATCAGAAGTATATAATTCTTTCCCACAAAATAATATTCAATATATCTTCATGATGACTACTAAAGAAGAAGGAACATCTTCTGGAGTAGAAATAATTGAAGAAGAGTCTGAGGACTCAAATAAACAGATTATGCTATTTAATGAGGACATTTATGAGAAAATTCATAATGCCCCATGGGAAATAGAAAAAAATAAAGTCTATCAGATAAAATGGAATTTATGGAGAAAAGACAAACTGTTAGTAGAACGGTTTGAGCAAACAATAGATTCATCTGAAACAAATAAATCAATAACCAAATTACAAATAATTAGCAACGAAAAAATAGCTCAAATTCTTCAAAATAGTTCAAGGAATAATAAAATTAAATATCTACATCTTGGATGTATAGATATTGTTATTAAAGCTAATTTTAGGAAAGGAATAGACTCTCCTACCACTATAATTTTAGCTGATAGAAGATTTACTCAAGACTCACAATCTATAATAGGTATGATCCAAAGTAATCTAATATATCAATATCTGAAATTTAGAATATTTCCACAATATTCAATCAGTCTAAGTGATAAAAACTTAGATGAAGGTCTTTATATATATCATGAATTAAAAAATGTAGAAATATTAGAAGGAAGTAAACCTCTAACAATAACAACAAAATTGTTAGCCAGTTTATCAGAACATAATGATATGCCTACTAAACCAGTACCAAATAATATCATGATGTTAGAAGATCAACTCCCATATTATGAAATTATAGAACCTCAGATAGATAAAATTAGTTTACCAGACGATTGGTTTATAGCTTTAGAGAATTTGAAGCATAAACATAAAGCATCAATAATTAGACAACTGGTCATAGAAGATAATAAGATTAAACTCCAAAGATCAGAATCTTTACCTAGAAGACTTTTACTAAAAAATTTAGAAGATATTACTATCCCAATAGAACAACCTAGACCATCTTATAGTCTAGAAAATGAACAAAAAGAAATTATGACTTTAGCTAATAAAAACTATCCAAATTTAACTATGATAAAAGTTCAAGTTAAAATAGGAATTAAAACACTCATAGTAAAAACAGTACTAGACACTGGAGCATCAATATCTCATATCAATAGCAAAATCATTGGCACTAATATAGAATTTGCTCAACAAATACAACAATATATTACCTTTGATGGTAAAATAGCATCTCTGCAATATGTTGCAAAAATACATGGTTTATTTATTGAGGATGTAAACAAAAAATTACATCCTATAACATATAAAAATCTTTGCACATCTCCAGATACAATAGCCTTGATAATAGGTAATGATATATTAGATCAATATACTCCTATTGTTATCAACCGCACATACAATTACTTTAACTATTGATCAAAATCCTATAACAATAGAAAAAGCTACAACAGATATATTACATACAATTCGAATGGAAAGATCCCTTTGAAATGAGATGAAAGAATATTTATATAAAAACCATGAGATTCATGTTATAAAATTAGTAATACCATAGATTGGCCAGAGTTATCTGAAATAGGTTTTACTCTTGTTTCAAATGAAAATTTAATAGTTCAACCTTCACAACGAGTAATAATATCCACAGGCCTAGGTATAATATTACCCAAAATTTTATGGTATTATTAATGGAAAAAATGGATGGCTGATAAATGCAGACCTTATCATAACAGAAGGTATAATTAAACCTTCTTATCATGGAGAAATCAAAGTTATAGTAAAAAACTTTGAGGCACATACTTCAATCCATATTCAGCGAAATATAAGACTCGCTGATCTTATAATAAACAAGAAATATGATTTTTGTTAATGGAAGAAATCTCAAGACAAATTAATCGTATATGTATCAAAATAAAATTATCAGAAGATAAGTATTATACTCTCTTCCCTTTCTTTGATTCAGGAGCAACTAAAAGTATTGTAGAAGAAAAACATTGGTTAGTAACAAATAAACACACTCTTTCAAAACCACAGATCTTTAGTGGTCTTGGTGGCAATATAACTTCATATTACATTACCAAAAATCTTCCAATATATCTTTTAGATCATCAAGAAAAAGAAGAAGAATTTATTATTCCTGATATTTATATTGTAAAAGATGGACTTGGTACAATGATCTTAGGAAACAATTTTATCAATAAATATTCTCCAATCATTATTAATAGAATGACTAATACTCTTACAAAAGAAGATCGACAGATCATTATACCACGATATTTTATTATCCCATCTTTACAAAAACTTTGTATTAATAATGCTCAAGAAGATTTTCAAATTTCATATCTCAATAGTCTTGCGGAATTATTCTTTGAAAATCCATTAGCATTATTCGATAGAAGTCCACGATATTGTAAATTAGAGCTATTACCTGATTATAAAGATAAAAATCTTAGAACAAAACCTATTATATATTCAAAAGAAGATGTTTTAGAATTTGGTAAACAATTACAAGAGCTTAAACAAATCTCCCTTGTACAATCTAGTCTAAGTCCTCATACTTCACCTGCTTTCATGGTTCGGAATTATTCCGAACAAAAGCGTGGTAAAGCTAGAATGGTAATTAATTATAAAAAGATCAATAGACATATCAAATTTGATGGTTTTCATATCCCTAGTTGTGAAAGCATACTTAAAAAATTACAAAATAAAAAATAGTTTAGTAAGTTTGATGCTAAATGAGGTTTTTGGCAAATAAAATTACAAGATCAACATTCTAGAGAACTTTTTGCTTTCTCTACACCATACGAGCATTTAGAATGGAATATAATGCCCTTCGATATAAAGAATGCTCCATAGGTTTTTCAAAAATGGATGAATTCTATTTTTAAAGATTATGATCATTTTATTACAGTTTACATAGACGATATTCTTGTCTTTTCTGATACTTATGATCATCATATTCATCATCTTAAAATTTGTAGAGATCTTCTTACAAAACATGGTGTAATACTATCACCCAAAAAAATAGAGTTATGCAAACAAAAAATTGAATATTTAGGTAAAATTATAGATCAAGGATCTATAGAATTACAAACTCATATCATCACTAAAATTAAGATTTTCCTGATACTTTTACTACCCTAAAACAGTTACAAAGTTTTGTTGGGATACTTAACTAGGAAGAAGATATATTCCTAGATTATGTGAACTAACAAAACACCTTCAGAATAAGATAAATTGTGAAAATCAAAAGTATAAGAAAGACCATAATAAGATAGTCTCTCGTTGGGAAATTGATAAGGTTAAAATTTATCAGCCATCCATTTTTTCCTTTAATAATACCATAAAATTTTCTGGTAATATTATACCTAGGCCTGTGGATATTATTACTTGTTGTGAAGGTTCAACTATTAAATTTTCATTTGAAACATAAGTAAAACCTATTTCAGATAACTCTGGCCAATCTATGGTATTACTAAATTTTATAACATGAATCTTATGGTTTTTATATAAATATTCTTTCATCTCATTTCGAAGGGATCATTCCATTCGAATTGTATGTAACATATCTGTTGTAGCTTTTTCTATTGTTATAGGATTTTGATCAATAGTTGTAGATTTTACTAAATTTTTGGTTCTTGATTGTTGTGGTAGATAATTTCCTCGAATATAAAGTAAGTAATGTCAGCTACATTTAAACTATATTGTTTGATTGTTTACTAACTTCTATTCTTACATTCATTGATGCCTATCTATTATATTTTCTACAACCTTTTTGGTTAATAACTTCTTCTTTTTCTTGGTGTGTAGTACCCTGGTTAGTTGGTGTGTAGTACCTCAAAATCTCTGGGTAAAGAGTCGAGGGAATATCCAACTAAGGGGAATATCCAAGAACAATGACAGAAGATATTAAAGGAAAGGAAGTCGTTAATATCAATAGTGTTTGCTCATGTACGTTAGAAAATCCAGAAGAATATAAACATATAAGTCATAATAAAGATGCTGGAACAGACGTAAAATTAAAATTTCAAAATATTTTTAATCAACAAAAAATGATCAGCATATTCGTGTTGAAAGACTATCTGTACTTGCCTTGCGAGCTTCAGTAGCTGCAAGAAAGGAATGATAATATTCTTTTAATTTCGCATCCCAAGGGGAAGGAAATTTATTAAAATATTCTTGCTCTTTTCATCTTTCCAATATTCTCAACAACTGTATCAACGATATAGTCTTGCAAAAGACTCTCCTCAGGGTTGTGAAGCTCTTCGCCCTACCCTTTTGTATGGATGTGTTCCTCCTCGTAGCCAGCGTGGTGGACCAAAGCCTGCTAATCGTAGACCATTAGCGCCTTTGGTCCACCACGTTGGCTGCGAGGAGGAATACATCCATATAAAAGGGTAGGGCGAAGAGCTTCACAACCCTGAGGAGAGTCTTTTGCAGAACTATATTGTTGATACAGTTGTTGAGAATATTGGAAAGATGAAAAGAGAGAGGTTTACAAATTCTCATTTTGCCTAATATAGTTTCAGTATCTTCAATATTAAGGACATCTACTTTTGTTGATGCAGTGAAGAACTGAAGTAATGCAGATTGAAACTGAAATAATACTTGTTCAAAATTAATTGATCTTCGAATATTTTGAAAAACTTCTAAGTCTATTTGGTAGACTATAGCATATGCAGCAGATCCTCGCATCTTGCTGTTCGGAATAATTCCAAACCATGAAAGCAGGTGAAGTATGAGGTATTTTGCTATATCAAGAACTATCATAAGTTTCCAGTCTTAGCACGCTCTTGGTGTGATGGACGAATAATGATCATTGATAAATGTAAAATTATATCACATCACCCAGAAGACGACATTGCACTAGATCCAAGCTTGCTGGGTCCAATCAGTCAAAAACTTTTTGAAGAAATACCGCAAGATGTTGAAGACAATAACAGCAATGATGATCCATTTGTTATATATGCACTTACACTACTATATATGCACTTATAAGCATATTAGTATATACAATTGTACGTACATTTATATACATATAGGTATATACTTATATACTATATATATACTTGTAAGTATATATTTATACATTGTATATATTTATGCACATATATACTCACACTACTACATATATACTTTAACGTATATACTTACATATACATAAATAAATATATATTATGTATGTACATTTATATAATTATATACATGTATATACTTATATACTATGTATATAAATATATACATAATATATATACATACATGTGCATACTTATAAACTATATATATACTTGTAAGTATACACTTATACATTGTATATACTAATGCACATATATACTTACACTACTACATATATACTTATATGTATACATTTATGTATACACAAATAAATATATATTCTTATACATATATCTATAAGAATATTTATTTAGTATATACTTGTATGTACATTTATATAAATATATACATGTATATACTATATATATATATATATTTGTATGTATATACTTATATACTATATATATATTTGTATGTATATACTTTATACATTGTATATATTTGTACTTATACATTTATATACTTATAAGTATATACTTATGTACTTATATATTTACACATATATGTATATAAGTATATATTCATACATACACTTAAAATACTATATATGTATATATATATACTTATAAGTACATAATTAAACATAATTATACAAACCAAAGAGCTGATTATATAATTCAGTGGAGTCAATTAGTATTTTCTTTACAATTTATGTATCCAGATTTTACAGTCGCAAATCTAATGGATTTAAAA
Organism: Colocasia esculenta; assembly: GCA_014218235.1. NCBI lineage: Eukaryota > Viridiplantae > Streptophyta > Magnoliopsida > Alismatales > Araceae > Colocasia > Colocasia esculenta. The sequence goes on along the minus strand of CM024761.1, from coordinate 114,180,882 downwards.
TCAGCTCTTACTGATAAAATAAACTCATACACCAAAGAGCTGATTATATAATTCAGTGGAGTCAATTAGTATTTTCTTTACAATTTATGTATCCAGATCTCACAGTCGCAAATCTAATACATTTAAAATCAGCTCTAGTCATACTAGTTCTTTTGGTTCTTGATTGTTGTGGTAGATAATTTCCCCGAATATCAAGTAAGTAATGTCAGCTACATTTAAACTATATTGTTTGATTGTTTACTACCTTCTATTCTTACGTTCATTGATGCCTATCTGTTATATTTTCTACAACCTTTTTGGTTAATAACTTCTTCTTTTTCTTGGTGTGTAGTACCCTCGTTAGTTGGTGTGTAGTACCTCAAAATCTTTGGGTAAAGAGTATATATATATATATATACATGTGTAGAAGTGTAGAAGTATATACTTAATTAAATGTACATATAAGTACATAAGTGTATATATATTATGTAAATATTTTTATATATACTATATAAGTATATACATGTATATAATTATATAAATGTACATACATAATATATATTTATTTATGTATATGTAAGTATATACGTTAAAATATATATGTAGTAGTGTGATTATATATGTGCATAAATATATACAATTTATAAATATATACTTACATATATATATATATAGTATATAAGTATATCCATATATGTATATAAATGTACGGACAATTGTATATACTAATATGCTTATAAGTGCATATATAGTAGTGTAAGTGCATATATATATATATATATACACACACACATGTGTAGAAGTGTAGAAGTATATACTTAATTAAATGTACATATAAGTACATAAGTATAAGCTTGTTAGTATTATGTATATGTATAATAGTATACAAGTATAAAGTATTATATATTTATATTAATATGTTGATATATAATATATAAAAATATAGTAGTATACAAGTATAAAGTACTTATACACATAATCATAATATGTATAGGTATAAGCACTATACATATATATAATATTGTAAGTATATGTATAAGTATATACTTATATACATGTATGTGTAAGTACATAAGTATATACTTATAAGTATACAAAATGTTTAATTAAGTATATACATGTATAGAAGTATATGCTTATTTGAATGTACATGCAGTAAGTACATGCTTATTAGTACTATGTATAAGTATAATAGTGTACAAGTATGAAGTACTATATTTATATTAGTATTTTGATATATAATAATACAAAAAATATATATATATGTATAAATTATAAGTAGATAAATATGTGTATATATGTAAATACATACTTATGTATACTTATATAGTTACACATATATATTTAGAATGTTATATATTTTATGTATATTTAAATATGTATATACTTATATATATATAAAATATTTATTTATTTATATTTATAAATTAATATTAGTTAAATAAATATTAGCCATTAAAATTTTCTTTCACTAATGAAACTTTTCAAATTTTAATATAATTAATATATAATAAATGAAAATATATTTTAGTAACATATAATATATGTAAAAGCCCGCTCCGCCCCTTCCTCTTTCGTCTTTCCCCTTTTCTTTGGGGTTGCGTCTGTGTAGGAGGCGCGGGAGGTTTCGCGCCGGGTCGTCTCTCCCCCTTTCTCTGGGGTTTCGTCGGTTTCAGGCACAGAAGGTTCCGCTCTGGGGGTTTCGCCTGCGCGAAGGAGGCACGGGAGGTTCTGCGTTGGGGTTTCACCTGTGCGGAGGAGGCACGGGAGCTTTCACCTGCACGGAGGACCGCTGGGGTTTTGCCTGCACGGAGGAGGCGTGGGAGCTTTTGCCTGCGCGGAGGACCACCTGCGCAGAGGACGTTGGGGTTTCGCCTGCGTGGCGGACGCCGCGAAGGACTTCGTCGCACGGTGAAGTCGAGAGGGGTGTCATTGGGCACGTCCGCCTTCAGGTACATCATGATCTCTCCCCCCTCCTTCGGAACCAACACTTTCTGCTCTGCTTCCTCCCTGCGGAGGCCGATGTTCTCGATGTCCTGCGCCACGGTCGTGTCCGACGATGCCTCCGCAGCCTATTCCTTCTCTGTACGAACGAGGCGAAGGGAAGTGACTGAAAGCCACCTTCCTTTCTTTCGGTGCGGTGTATGGCCCCGCTTGTCCGCCCATCATCCACCCCACGCTCTGGACCAGGTAGTAGCAATTGTTTGTTGTCTTCAGTTCGGACGGATTTGAGTGTGGACTTGGCCGACGGATCACAGACATGACCCAGAGAGAGGAGAGAGAGAGAGAGAGAGAGAGAGAGAGAGAGAGAGAGAGAGAGAGAAGAGAGAGAGAGAGGTGTCAAATGCATGCTGCGGTCCTACTTTGACCATTGATGAAACACACACATATTCTTCATCATCTGCCTGCATGCCCCTCACACCCACCCCCACCTGCTACCCGATAAGTTCAAGAAAAAGGCACCCCAACCTGGCTTAAACTACCTTCTTGAACAATGGGTCTGATCCAATTCAAGATTTTGAGGTCCTCGATAGATCAACCATTAAGTTCTTTTAAAGTACCATTACTTGTTTAATACATTGTCTCATTTTTGCAATACTGTTCATCTTTTTTGTAATCTAGTAGGGTGTTTTATGAACTTTCTATCATGAAAATGATGTTCTATTTCTTGATAGGAACAAGAAGGTGCAACTCTGCTCATTTTTGCAAAGTTTTCAGTTCTCTCAAAACGTAATATTTATCTTCAATTTGAAAAAGTAAGCTTCTTTCCTTGACCAAGTTATGGAATTGTGTGAATCACCATAAATAGCTAGTCATACTTTCCTTTTTTAAAGCTCTTTTTGCATAAATTTTAAGTATTTATTAATTTTATTTTCACTTGCCTGTGCTTTTTTGGATTTTTGTATGAAGTAATAACAAGTTTACAATGCCCTACATTTCTTCTGAGAATTTTGATTCAAGTGTATATATGAACTTTGAAATATGTAAATTACTGATTCGTTGTGGATTGCACCTACTGGAGAAGCCTCAGACATAGATAGATTGAGAGAGAGAGAGAGTAAGTATGTGTGTGTGTTTGTCTGGCAAGTGGTAGTGACAGCATTAATATCCCCTTTGGAACAGGTTTTGGGACGACATCTTGATCTAATTAGCTATTACATAGACTTGGCAAACGCTTTGCTAGATTTTCCGTTCATGTGCAGCTGGTAAGAAAGGAAGGTGGCTTTCAATCACTTCCCTTCGTCAGAAGATGTAGTATGTTTTTAATTTGTTAGTGTTCTTCAATTTTTTCTGTCAGATGACAATGTGGTATGCTCACTACCCAATTATTTTATTTTTTAGTTTTTGTTGTCAGAAGATGTAGTATGTTTTTTTTTTGTTAGTGTTCTTCAATTTTTGCTATCAGATGACGATGTGGTATGTTTTTATTTATTAGAATTTTATGTTTTTGGCTGTCAAATGATGATGTGGTATATTCTTGTTTGTTGGTGTCAAATTTTGTGTCATGAATTGGTATTAGTAAACTAGTTACCTATGTTTAGATGCTCGTTCATGTGATGCATGTTATGTATTTTCATTGAATTTATAGGAAGAATGTCTGTAAATCATGAGTGGATGTACCATAGGATAGTCGACAAAGAAATATCGAGGGAATTTAGAGATGACGTTGATGGATTCATTGAATTTGCACTTCAAAATGTCAACACATTAGACCTAGAAGGCCGTATTTGTTGCCCTTGTGCAGTATGTAAGAATAATTGCTTCCATGATCCATATGATGTGGCTCATCATCTATATACAAGGGGCTTTGTTAGTGGTTATATGAACTGGACTGTGCATGGGGAACCATTTTGGGAAAGTACAAGAACAATAGGTGAGGAGGTTGAAGACAACCCTTATGTTAATATGGTTTTTGATGCTGCTGGTCTTGGAGTTAATATGGGTATGAACTTCGATGCTACGGGAGTTGCCAATGAGGAAGCACCAAATGAATCATCCAGTAGATTTTACAACTTACTCAGGGATGCTGATCATCCATTGTGGGATGGATGTGAGAGCCATACAGTTTTATCTGCAGTACTACAATTATTGAATCTAAAGTCTAAATATAACATGAGTGAATCTTGTTTTGATCGTATGTGCTCAATCATGATGGGTATGTTGCAAAAAATAGAGAAATTACAGAAAAATTTATATCGTGCAAGGCGGATGGTCAAAGAACTGGGATTGGGTTATGAAAGAATAGATGCATGTCCAAACCACTGCATGTTATATTATAAGGATGAGATTAATAGCAGATCATGTTCAATTGTGGTCATCCTCGTTTTAAGCCAAAGAGAGGTGGGGCTGCTAGTACAAAGGCAAAAGAAGTTCCTTACAAGTCACTTCGCTACTTTCCCATTTCACCAAGACTGCAATGGCTATATATGTCATCTAAAACCGCTAGACATATGAGGTGGCATGCAAATAGAGTTCACCGTGATGAAGATAAAATCATACATCCTGCAGATGCTGAAGTTTGGATCCATTTTGATCGTATTCACTCAAGTTTTGCAAAGGAGGTGAGAAATGTGAGACTTAGGCTTTGTACAGATGGATTCAACCCATTTGGGAATAGAACAAGCCCTTACTCTTGTTGGCCGGTGTTTGTAACCCCATACAACCTTCCACCAAGTATGTGTATGAAGCGTCCTCATCTTTTATTGTCTTTACTCATCCCAGGGCCAAAGTCACCAAGCCAAAATTTGGACATATATTTAAGGCCATTGGTTGATGAATGAAGATGTTGTGAAATGTAGGAGTCCTCACATATGATGCATATAAAAACAAAATTTCAATATGAGGGCAGCTGTGATTTGGACGATCAGTGACTTTCCGGCATATGGTATGTTGTCTGGTTGTAGTACACATGGGAAGTTGGCATGTCCATACTGTATGGAGGATACAAAGTCATTTACATTGACTCATAGTAGGAAGCCATGCTGGTTTGATTGCCACTATCATTTTTTACCCAATGACCATCCATTTCGACGTCAAAGGAATGCATTCTGAAAGGGCATAGTTGAGAGAGAGGATCCGCCTGTACGATTGAGTGGCATCGAGATACAGAGACGACTGCAGCACTTTCCAGATAGGGTGAAAGATGGACGGAGTTCTCAACCATTTTTTGGATTTGGAAAGGATCACAATTGGGTGAAAAAATCTATATTTTGGGAACTACCATACTAGTCAACACTATTAATTCGACACAATTTAGATGTCATGCATGTGGAGAAAAATGTGTCTGACAATGTGTTTAATACTATTATGAATGTAAAAGGAAAATTAAAGGACAGTGTGAAGGCTAGAATGGACTTACAATTGATTTGTAGAAGGGCAGAGTTTGAGCTACAAGAGCTTAATGGCAAAGTGTTCAAACCAAGAGCAGCTTATGTCCTTGGAGCAGAGCAAATTAAAGAGATATGTCAGTGGTCGCAACGTTTGAGATTCCCAGATGAATATGTGTCTAACATTGCTCATTCTGTTAATGTAGATGACAGACGATTGTATGGTATGAAGAGCCATGACTGTCACATATTCATGCAACACTTGATTCCCATAGCATTCCGTGACATGCATGACAAACCTATATGGGCTGCCTTGACTAAGCTAAGTCGATTCTTCAGAACATTGTGTGCATCAGAAGTACTTGTGGATGAGGTGCAGAGTCTGGAGGAGTCTGTGACCAATACAATATGTCAGCTAGAGAAGATATTCCCACCAACGTTTTTTGACTCCATGTAACACTTAATAATACATTTACCCTATGAAGTTCGAGTTGGTGGTCTTGTGCAATACCGTTGGATGTATCCCTTTGAAAGGTATATATATCTGTTGTATTTTTTATTACATATCTCTTTCAGAGTAATTAATGTAATCTACTTTGACAGATATATGTTTGATCTTAAGAAGAAGGTTTGAAATAAAGCGAGTGTGGAGGGTTCAATTTGCGAGGCGTACATCTTAGAAGAGATCTAAAATTTTTCTTCCATGTATTTTGAGCATCATGTTCAAACTCGACATACTGGCCACCTCGTAATGATGATGGGGGACAAGTTGGTGCAGCGGATCAGTTGTCCATATTTCGACATCCAGGACGTGCATTTGGTAGTCATACATCACGATTTTTGGATGATCGGGAGCAAGATGCCGTAGAGATATATGTCCTTTTAAATTGTCCTGAGATAGAACCATACATTAAGTAAGTGCAATCAGTTGTTTATAAATAGCTCAATTTTAATTGTGAATTATTAATTTCAAATCATTTGTAGACAATTTGATATAGAGATGCGACGACAATTTCCCAACCTTAATGATGCACAGTATGATACTGAACGTGAGAAGAATTTTTCTACTTGGTTGAAGATGTTGGTAAGCATGGTGGCAATTTGTATATTGTAAACCTTCTATAATATTATCTAAATTACTAACTCCTTTGTTATAGGTTCGAGAAGGTGATGTGTCTAACACACGAGTACGTGAATTAAGCTATGGTCCGAAGAAGGTTGTACATTGCTACGGAATAGCTACGATTTGTGTCTGCAGCTAATCTACAATATTCTTGTAGTAAAATAACAATAGACTCTCGAAGTGTACTCCACGCTCGACGCACGAGTCCCATCATTTAGCTTTACCTAAACTACTTGAAATGTTAAAGAGAGCAGGTATGAGCGCACTCGCCCAGTAGGATTTACATCTTCTAGCAATGACATAAGTATTTAACAGTTTAAGAACTAGAAGATAAGAACATTCTATGTACAATGCAATTAAAACGGAGGTAGTAACATGTGTGCAGTGTATCATGCAAGATTGTGAGATCAAGAGATGTAAAGATCAATCTAGCCATAAGGTTGTATTCAAGAGTTCAATATATTGTAAAAAATGATCTACCAAGATGGTAACTTCATGAACAAGGGCAAGATAACATGTAACAAGATGGCCATTTCACTAGCAAACATTTTGAGTAACCTATTCGGAGCACTCCACAAGAATATCACGCAAGATCTACTGATGCCTTATGCAAGTATGTCCTTCGGCCACTCGAGTTAAGGACCAGCACACAGTAGCAGGTCACAAGCAAGCATGTTTATCACGTGTAACAAGTACGTGCCATGCCAAGCACCAATCATGATTCCGCACCACGCCAGGCACACGACTTTGTTAGGGGATCAACCTAACAATCAACTCTTGGGGTAACGAACATCTTTGGGAAAACTGGGCAATCAACACCTTGGGCTAAACAAGACTTTGTAGGGGGCGAATCCGACAATCACACCCATAGGTAATAGGACTTTGCAAAATCTCCAAAACTAGATGCGGGCCCTCAGTCAGGTTCGTATTGTGCAACACTGGCATGTGTCCCAATGAGCCCGTCGACTCATAGGTGACACAAACAAGTTTTGAGTCCATGACTCCAATATCATTAATGTACTTCAAGAACGTATCACAATAAGGCAATGTGTGTCAATAAGGATGGACTGGTTGAGAAAGTTCAAGATTATCATGTCAATAGTAATGATTATTGAGAGTGTCATGTCAATAATGATATAGAGTTCAAGGGTACGTTGGGAATATCAAGTCAAGAGTTCAATTGGAAGCATAACGACACATTTACATAGATTCTATCTTTAATGACTTGGTTTCATGCGTTATACTCGATCACTCTGAGAAAGTCAAGATGGGGAGAGAAAGATCTCGTCAAGAATGTCGAGAGAGAAGAGATACGTGCACACTAACTTCCAGGTACTTCATTGGTACAACCTGCTCGTCAGCCATGTGGGAATCCATGGTTAGAGGAGACGTACGGAGGCCTTGGTCAAGGGGTCACTAGTCCGGTGAAAGGAATATTCGATGGAGAGTTCACCACAAGCCAAGAAGGGGCCTTCCTATCGTGCTAGAGTGTATGTGCATGCCGCGCGTGAGAATCGCTCAAGTGCGTGTGTGAATCCGATTATGGAAACTGCAGTTGAAGAAACTCCGTTTATGGAAAGTTCATGCTTGGCAAGTATCATGAGTACTAAATTAGGAAAACACTAATTATGCATGACCAATTTTAGCAAGTATCATTGTATGTTTAGCAAGTTCGATAACAAGGCAGGATGTGAATAATCAGTACATAGAGAACATGGTCAATAACTTAAGATCAATTAAACATTATGTGAACATGTTTTACACTTAGATGGGTTGATAAATGCATGTAAACAGTAAATATCTTCGCACAGGAGAAAACGACGCACGAAAACGACGTCAAACGGGCCAGACACGGCTGATCTGCCCAGGGGTGCTTTATAAGGGGTTTTTCCTAGTCCGATTCAAACTAGGTTTGACACCTGTGGGTTTGAAAAATCAAAACAAATGCTAGGATGGTCCAAAATGGGTGAAACTACCTCTGTTACTTAGACTACTTTCAATACTTTCTACAGTAACAAATAATTGAGAAACAAATGTCGTTTGACTAGGTAATAAAACATATTGTGACTGACTACGTGATTCTAACACAGTGTTCATGTTTGGGTTCATACACTCAGTATGGTCAATGAGCATTCAAGCAACCAGTGCCAAATGAAAGTAGACTCATAGGGTAACAAGTTCTATGTTGAACCCTCGGTCCAAAAATGACTCCACAAAGAGGTATGGAACCCATAATGTAAGACAAGTCAAGGTTAAATCACGACAGTACATCGTCAAGATCATGCAAGATTTAATTCGTGAAACTCTCAAGATAAAAATTGGGGAAAACAGTAAGAACATGATCTATACATATGGATGCAAGCATGGACAAGTTTAATTAGAGTTTGGCATGGAGATGACCTACCTTTGGAGTTGAATAAGATTCGCTCTCCAGAAAGCCATAGTTCTAACCGCCTAGAGGAGAACGCTTAATACTCCCGACTCACTGGATGAAAAGTGGGAAAACCAGTGCCATTAGGAGCTAGACTCGACCCTCTTTCCAGGGGTATAAGTCTTGCACGGTTTGGTTAAGGTTTGGCTCACCTTTGGTCGAATCCAAGAAGAGCACTCTACACAGGTCGATGCAGACGCAGCTGGGAAGAAGAGCTCTATTTTGGGGCATTTTCCTCCACCTTTGGTGCTCAAGAACAACCTCCCACGACCCCAGCAATGTGTAAATTCGTCCCCTAGGGTTTCATGACAAGTATATATGCATCTAGGGTTTTTAGAAGTCCCATTGGGTGTAGGAAAGGAAGGGTTGGGGTTTTGGGTTAGCACCTTCCATTTTTTTGATGATTTCTCATGCCAAAAGAGTGTGTGAGGTTTTAGGAAATCTCCCACCATAGTTAGGCACAAATTTGGGTTGCCAAGAAAGGCTAATTGCCTTGGCATTTGCCCTAATTACCTCTTTTATTTTCAGCTCAATTAGGGTTACGAATTTCTGGTTATTTTTCTTGCTCCATTTTATTCTTGGGCCAAAAGAGATCCATTGGCCCAATTCCTCTAATGGGTCATCAATGCATGATGTTTGGAGTCTCTCCAACATTTTTATTTAATTTATGATCACGTTTTATTTCCATGATAATGGTTTTCCGACTTGGTTTCCTAATTAGGATAATTAGTCACAATAACTCTTAAACCTAGACCAAATGATTTTTGTTGACCCAAATTTCTTTATGGGTCATTAGAGGATATTATTTGAAGTCCATCTATGATTTTTATTTAATTTTCTAACTCATCTAAGTACGTGCCATAATGATTTTTTGACTTATTCATTAATTACGATAACAAGTCGCAATAATTTTTAAACTCAATCCAAAAGATTTGTATTGACCCAAATTTATTTATGGGTCACTAGAGAACACTATTTAAAGTCTAACTATGATTTTTAGGACATTTTTAGATGTGTTTTTACATCTGGGATAACGGTGTGTACGTATTTAACTAGTTTTAAATTATTAAGTGGTCATATTTTCTATTTATCTCAAAATTTCAATTACTGTAATTCTCAGGGTGCTACATCCTCCCCCACTTAAAAGAATTTGGCCCCCAAATTCATAGGACAATTTCTTCTTTCTAAACTGTGTCAAATGTCCCCCACTTAAGATTATGCATGTAGAGGAAAATTTTCAAGTAGATTACTTCGAGGTTATTGTATTGGTATAAATATATTAATTCATCTCAGTTAAAACTTAATCAAAAGAAGAAGGTGATATTACAAAGAAGATCAAAAGAAGTACCAAGATTACATGATGTTTAGGATATGAAGTCAGTGCAAGTAAATCTACCTCATGTTACTTTGCCCCTTCTATTCTTCCTAGGGGGTTCCTTTCATTTTATTACTTGTTGCTGGCCTTGACATTGAGGTGCCTTTTTCTCCAAATGAGGGCAAGCACCGATCTGGTGGTCCTTACTTCCACATCGCAGACAAGTCCCCATCTTTCTCCAGCACTCCTCGGCCTTATGTCCCATTCGACTACTATGCCAACAATTCTCCTTGAATGGTAGGATTGCGCCATGTGGTTGGTCTCCTCTCTTAGGCTTCTTATTCTTTAAGTGACACTTGTCTTTATTTAACCTCTTCTTCGGGCTTTTAGGTTGATAATCCTTGAAGTTAATGGTTTGTCCTTCCATTAGGGTGGACTTCCCATCATCTTCCTTGGTCATCTCTATGGCATCTTCTACTAATTGAGCTCATTTCACCATCTCGTTGTAAACTTGAATGTCTATTGATGCCAAGAGGGGAATAAATGCTGGATTTAATCCATTTAGGAATCTTTTTGCCTTCATCTTCTCTGTTCCGACTAGGTGTGGTGCATAGCGGGACAACCTAGCAAATTGGGCTTCATACTCAGCCACTGATGATCCTTCCTGTTTAAGAGCAGAAAATTCCACAACTTTCTTCTCACGAACCCTTTCAGAGAAATATTTATTGTTGAAGTGTTCTATGAATTCAGCCCAAGTAGTAGGAGTATCAGGCAATGTAGCTTTGGTGGCCTCCCACTAGGCCCTTGCATCACTTTCTAGTTGAAAAGTGGCCAGTAAGACCCTCTCTTGGTCCGTACACTGCATTACATTGAACATCCGTTCCATCTCTTGCATCCAGTTTTCAGCCTCCTCGGGGTCAGGAGATCCATCAAACTTAGGAGGATCCATCCCTCGAAAATTCCTATGTAACTCTCCTGCCCTGGCACGAGCTCCACCCTGTGTGACTTGTTGCAAGGCCTGTGCCAACTCCTGTACTGTATTATGCATATCGCGCCATTAGCCACGCTGGCTGCCATCTCCAAGAAGGTTTAGGATCCTGAGAGGAGATTAATAGTTAGTTATAGTATAAGTTATCCTTTGTGAATATGAATTTATTAACTTTTGAACTATTTAACCACGTGCTCTACCCATCTCACTAGGTACTATCAAGAGACCTAGTTTAGTGCTAGACACAAATAGCGTAGGAACCTAGATCCTCAAAACATGATCCTTTAACGTAGGGTCATAACTTAGCCTCTAATTTATCCAAGGACTTTAGAAAGCCTAAGCTCTGATACCACTCTATCACACTCCCAATTTTTATTTTAGCAGCGGAATAAATTGGGAGACGCGACGAACAAGCAAGCATTCAGAGCTATAGACCAATAGCTTTTACAATTAGGGCCCACAATGCAATAATCAAATTTTCTTCCTTTATTTATCAAAATGAATATTACAACCTCCAATGTCAAATGAAACACTCCTTGCTCACCAATCTATCAATCTCTCAAAGAAAAAGGAAATTACATTCATGACCAATCTAAATAAAAATAAGAATGGACTCTCTAAGTGTACTCCATGCTGGACGCACGAGTCCCATCATTTAGCTTTACATTCACTACCTGAAATGTTAAAGAGAGCAGGTATGAGCGCACTTGCCCAGTAGGATTTACATCTTCCAGCAAAGACATAAGTATTTAACGGTTTAAAAACTAGAAGGTAGGAACATGCTATGTACAATGCAATTAAAACGGCTGTAGTAACACGTGCGCAGTGTATCCTGCAAGATTGTGCGATCAAGAGATGTAAAGATCAATCTATCCATAAGGTTGTATTCAAGAGTTCAATATATTGTGAACAATGATCTAGCAAGATGGTAACTTCATGAACGCAAGATAACATGTAACAAGATGGCCATTTCACTAGCAAGCATTTTGAGTAACCCATTCGGAGCACTCCACAAGACTATCACGCAGGATCTAGTGGTGCCTCATGCAAGTACGTCCTTCGGCCACTCGGGTTAAGGACCAGCACACAGTAGCAGGTAACAAGCAAGTAAGTTTATCATGTGTAACAAGTACGTGCCATGCCATGCACCAATCATGATTCCGCACCACGCCAGGCACACGACTTTGTTAGGGGATCAACGTAACAATCAACTCCTGGGGTAACAAACATCTTTGGGAAAATTGGGCAATCAACACCTTGGGGTAAACAAGATTTTGTCGGGGGTGAATCCGACAATCACACCTATAGGTAATAGGACTTTGCCAGAATCTCCAGGACTAGATACGGGCCCTCAGTCAGGTTCGTATTGCGCAACATTGGCATGTGTCCCAATGAGCCCGTCGACTCATGGTTGACAAAAATGAGTTTTGAGTCCATTACTCCAATATCATTAATGTACATCAAGAACGTATCACAAGAAGGCAATGTGTGTCAATAAGGATAGACTGGTCGAGAAAGTTCAGGGCTATCATGTCAATAGTAATGATTATTGAGAGTGTCATGTCAATACTGATATAGAGTTCAAGGGTACGTTGGGAATATCGAGTCAAGAGTTCAATTTGGAAACATAACGACATTTACATAGATTCTATCTTTAATAACTTGGTTTCATGTGTTATACTCGATCACTCCGAGAAAGTCAAGATGAGGAGAGAAAGATCTGATCAAGAATGCCAAGAGAGAAGAGATACGTGCACACTAACTTCCGGGTACTTCATTGGTACAACCTGCTCATCGGCCATGTGGAATCCATGGTCAGAGGAGACTTATGGAAGCCTTGGTCAAGGGGTCACTAGTCTGGCGGAAGGAATATCTGATGGAGAGTTCACCATAAGCCAAGAAGGGGATTTCCTATCGTGCTAGAGTGTATGCGCATGCTGCGCGTGAGAATCGCTCATGTGCGTGTGTGAATCTGATTATGGAAAGTCCAGTTAAAGAAACTCTATTTATGGAAACTTCATGCTTGGCAAGTATCATGAGTACCAAATTAGGAAAACACTAATCATTCATGACCAATTTTAGCAAGTATCATTGTATGTTTAGCAAGTTCGGTAACAAGGCAAGATGTGAATAATAGGTAGATAGAGAACATGGTCAATAACTTAAGATCAATTAAACATTATGTGAACATGCACTTAGATGGGTTGATAAATGCATGTAAACAGTAAATATCTTCGCACAGGAGAAAACGACGTACGAAAATGACGTCAAACGAGCCAGACAAGGCTGATCTGCCCAGGGGTGCTTTATAAGGTGTTTTTTCTAGTCCGATTCAAACTAGGTTTGACACCTGTGGGTTTGAAAAATAAAAACAAACGCTAAGATGGTTAAAATCGGGTGAAACCACCTCTGTTACTTAGACTACTTCCAATACTTTGTACAATAACAAATAATTGAGAAACAAAGGTCGTTTGACTAGGTAATAAAATGTATTGTGACTGACTATGTGATTCTGACATAGTGTTCATTTTTGGGATCCTACTCTCCGTATGGTCAATGAAAATTGGAGACACCAATGCCAAATGAAAGGAGACTCATATGGTAACAAGTTCTATGTTGAACACTCGGTCCAAAAATGACTCCACAAAGAGGTATGGAACTCGTAAGACAAGTCAAGGTTAAATCATGATAGTACAACGTTAAGATCATGCAAGATTTAATTCGTGAAACTCTCAAGATAAAAATTGGGGAAAACAGAAAGAACATGATCTATACATATGGATGCAAGAATGGACAAGTTTAATTAGAGTTTGGCATGGAGATGACCTACCTTTGGAGTTGAATAAGATTCGCTCTCCAGAAAGCCCAAGTTCTGACCGCCTGGAGGAGAACACTTAATACTCCCGACTCACTAGATGAAAAGTGGGAAAACCAGTGCCATTAGGAGATAGACTCGACCCTCTTTCCAGGGGTATAAGTCTTGCACGGTTTGGTTAAGGTTTGGCTTACCTTTGGTTGAAACCAAGAAGAGCACTCTACACAGGTCGATGCAGATGCAACAGAGAAGAAGAGCTCCGTTTCGGGGCATTTTCCTCCACCTTTGATGCTCAAGAACAGCCTCCCACGACCCCAACAATGTGTAATTTCATCCCCTAGAGTTTCGTGACATGTATATATGCATCTAGGATTTTTAGAAGTCCCATTGGGTGTAGGAAAGGAATGGTTCAGTTTTGGGTTAACACCTTCCATTCTTTTGATGATTTCTCATGCCAAAAGAGTATGTGTGGTTTTAGAAAACCTCCCACCATAGTTAGGCACGAATTTGGGTTGCCAAGAAAGGCTAATTGCCTTGGGATTTGCCCTAATTATCTCTTTCTATTTTCAGCTCAATTAGGGTTACGAATTTCTAGTTATTTTTCTTGCTCCATTTTATTCTTGGGCCAAAAGTGATCCATTGGCCCAATTCCGATAATGGGTCATCAATGCATGATGTTTGGATTCTCTCCAATATTTTTATTTAATTTATGATCACGTTTTATTTCCATGGTAACGGTTTTCCGACTTGGTTTCCAAATTAGGATAATTAGTCACAATAACTCTTAAACCTAGACCAAATGATGTTTGTTGACACAAATTTCTTGATTGGTCATTAAAGAATATTATTTTAAGTACATTCATGATTTTTATTTAATTTTCTGACTCATCTAAGTACGTGTCATAATGGTTTTTCGACTTATTCCTTAATTACGATAATAAGTTGCAATAATTTTTAAACTCAAACCAAAAGATTTTTATTGGCCCAAATTTCTTTATGGGTCACTAGAGAACACTATTTAAAGTCTAACTATGATTTTTACGATATTTTTAGATGTGTTTTTACATCTGGGATAACGGTGTGTCCGTATTTAACTAGTTTTAAATTATTAAGTGGTCATATTTTCTATTTATCTCGAATTTTCAATTGTTGTAATTCTCGGGGTGCTACAAACATAAATGCCTATCCTTTTCTGACTCCAGACCTGTTAGAAAGAACTCAGTAAACTTCATTAATGATCTATCTCTCTCTCACATTATCTTTCTCTCAACATCACCTTGATATCTAGCCCCTCCTAGGACTCCATTTCCTATTTAATGTCATATGAAAGTATGACACTCAAGGTGTTAATTACATATACTCACTGCATACTATTTTTCCATCATATTCTCATGTATAACTCCCCTCTCCCTCCCTTCACCCACCCCCCCCCTCGACCGCTCCCAACATAATAATGCATCGATTTCATCATGTGCCCATTTTCTGGTTTGTCATTTGATTAAATAAATTTTCGATAGAGAAGACTAATTTAATCTTCTTTGCATACTATTAAACCAATAATATATAATCTTTTACAATCTATATCTTACATGTTCACTAGAAAATTCTATTAGCTTTTATGTTGTTAGGCATTGGTAGATATTGTGAATATTTAAATTCTTTAATGCAAGGGCACCATTATTAAACAACTAAGAGATAAGTGGTAGATTATTACACGTCAGATTCTGTCACTCCGACTTGGATAGTGTTAAACATGTCATGAGATTCTCACTGACATAAAATATTTGCAACAAGGATCACATCATCCATCAGGCAAATCCATTAAGCTCATCAAGTATTAACTAGTTTTAACTAATTGTGAGAGTGAATGGTTTAATTTATATAGTGTATAATGTAGCAACAATATTGTTGCTAATTGGATATTTGTGATACAATCATTAACGTTATGCACATCATGATGTGAGCTCAAATTTGATGATGGCATAGGCTAGAACTCATTTAATCTATCAACCTCATCCCCCACAACCTTATTGTATATAGAAAGCTAACCATTAGGCCATTGGGATCTTACTGTCAAGAGCCTAGAAAAGTAAAACTTAATGAATTCCATCAATGAACAAGAATTACAGGACAAACAACCACACATGAATTACAGGAAAGGGATGGTTACCAAACAAAAGATAGAGAATTTGAGACCACAAGGAAGGATGGCTTAACAAAGATTTTACTTTTGTCATTTGTTTGCTCCACTCCATAAGCTTTTTTTTTGTGGGGGGGGGGGGGGGGGGGAATTGGGCGAACCTGTGCATTTAGATCAAATTTGGTTGGAAAGAATTAAAAAAACAGCAAGGTAATGAACTTAGAAAGATAAAACATGATATTTGGAGCAATTATTAAAGCAAAAGTTAAGAAGGAATTTAAAAAATGAAAATAAAGAGCAACAGATCCCATATCTTGTGGGAAATCATAGCCACGCCTTTCACAAATTAATCTCTCTTTCGAGAGAGAAAAAAATTGACAGATAGGTAGAGAGAGCAATCTACTAAGAAAGTTGGCTCACTTTGATGCAATGCAGTAATAGACAAAGATAAAAAATAGATCATGCCAAAGACCCTACCTTTCAGGAGAGTGGATGCACTTTGTCTTCGGCAACTCCCAACTTCTTTGCAAATGTGTCACCTTTTGTGGCAGAAAACTTCGTTCTGCTTGGTTGGAAGAATTAAAAAATCAGCATGGTAATTAACTTAGAAAGATAAAATAGGATATTTGAAGCAGTCATTAAAAGCAACAGTTAAGAAGGAATAAAAAATGAAAATAAAAAAGCAAAAGATCTCATATCTTACGTAAAATCCCAACAATGCCTTTCACAAATCTCTCTTTCGTGAGAGAAGAGAAGTGATGGATAGGAAAGTTGGTTCACTTTGATGCAATGTAGCAATGGGAAAACAAAAAAAAACAGAGCATGCCAAAGACCCTACCTTTCAGGAGAGAAAACGCACTTTGTCTTCGTCAACTCCCAACTTCTTCACAAAAGTGTCACCTTTTGTGGCAGAAAACCTCGTTCTGCTTGGAAACTTTTGGTGGGTTGCAAGATTTCATCATGTGGGTAGGGGAGCCATGGCAGGAAGTGCCGTCATCCAACTTGGAAGGGACGACCTTCCTGGACAAAAGCCCTTTAAGAAGTGGGAACGGCGAGAATTAGCCCGCGGGGGATGAAGCCAGAGAGAGCAGGGAAAGAAAAGAAATCCCTACCCCTAGGTGATGGCGATCCCCCACCGCGATGGGCGATGGTGATTCCCTACTGCCGCGATGATGGGCGATGGCGATCCCCTGCAGCCGCGATGGCGATCCCCTGCTGCTGCGATGGCGATCCCCTGCCGCGATGGGCGATGGATAGCTGGCGCGAATAGGTAAAAAAAGAAAAAGGGGGAAATAGCTAGTCTGGCAGGTCAGGCTGCCGCAATGGGCGATGGCGATCCCCTACCGCGATGGCTGGCACGAACAGGTAAAAAAAGAAAAAGGGGTAAATAGCTTATTTGGCGGGTCAAGTTGGGGGGTGCGGGAAACTAAAATAGGGTTATGCGACAGGTTTGGTCAGAAACCCGCCAGCTTTATATCATCATAGCGCATCCACGATGTGAACCTCCCTCCATCGCTTACACAACCGATGCCTTGTTGCCAACCCGTCGACCTTGTGGTCGTAACCGTCGGCGAAATGTGCGTTTGTACCCGTGATTTTTCTTTTTCATGATATTAAATTGTTTTAAATGTTTACTTTAATGGTTCTTGTGTTCGCTATGCTTGAGGAGGATATGCGTGCATTTGTCTTCGCCATGCTACATTTCAATCCTTGCTCCCGGATGTCTAGGATTTGTACTGATCTGATTTTATGATAAAACATTTGAGGATAGGTAGGAAACGTTTGTCCATTAGTAAGCTAGTTTCTGGTAATACCATGACGAGATCAAATAAAAAACATGTTATAATCTGTCCATCTCCCATCCCATCAGGAGATGGAGAGATACATAGCACACACCATCTCAAGTAGGGTTGTTCATAATATGGTCTAACTCGAAAAATAGAACCGAACCGGCCAATTCGGTTCGGTTTGGTTTGGGTTGACAGGTCCCATGGTTCAGTTCGGTTTCCTATTGGAAAATCATCTCAAGTAGGGCTGTTCATAATATGGTCTAACCCGAAAAATTAAACTGAACCGGCCAATTCGGTTCGGTTCAGGTTGACAGGTCCCATGGTTCAATTCGGTTTCCTGTTGGAAAATTGAATGAACTGAAGTTATATTAAATATATTTAATAATCAATAATATCATAAAGGAAAACATAGCCCAGTGGGTGGTCTTGAGTTCGAAACTCATAACCGACAACTAGCCTTTAAGTGTGTTTTTTTTTTTTCCGGTTTGGTTTGAAAATAATTTCGGTTCGGTTTTGGTTCACCCAAAAAATGGGGTGAATCGGACCGAACCGAACCATGTTTACTCCTAATCTCAAGAAGGGAAATATCTACCGCGCGGACGGGCGAGATGTCCGCAGAGACGACTCGGGGGGCCCGTCTCATATCTTTGGACTGCTATATGTCCGTCTTGGTGCAGTCGCACGGATAAATAATAAACAACACTCTCTAAAAAATGAAAGGCATTTAATGTAGGGAAAGTAAGTGTCGACACCATGTGGGATGCTCGACACCTCCACATGATTGGTGCCGAGCCCTCATCTCAATTTATTACCTCGCAGGATTTGACATCTCAATTTACTCTCCGACGTATAAGATGGTAAATAGTACTCCTTAATATATCTTTATCTCAAAATTTTCAATTTTAAGAGGATGAGATGGCACATCATTATTTAATATATATAATTTATACACATCGAATAATATATTTTAAATATTTTTTATTTGAAAATCGTTTGTAATCTTCCTACAAATATTTTTTATTTTTCTTTTACAAGTATGGCCTTAGTTGAGATTGCTTTTGTTGGTCATAAAATATAGGTTCCTGATCCTCGAGGAAATGGGATCCTACAAGTTTTTCTTTTATGCCATTTAATTATTTAACTTTGAACTTAAGATGTAACGACCCTCCTTATACTGGTACGATTATACCAATCCACGTCGGTATAAAGAACGTCGTCACAGTGGGACATTTACCCATCACTAACATTTGATTGAGATATACATGAATATTAAAGAGAACATCGGAAATAAATAAGTATTCAATCTTATTCCATCGTCCATATCATATCCACAGTCTAAATAGTAATGAAAGAAAACTAAAGTCCATATTATTACAATTCCCAATGCAATTACATTGTCCATGCAAATTACATCATTATTGGAATACATACTTATGAAAAGAAGAGTACAAAGAAGAGATCTCCACAACAAAAGCTGCTCCTCTCGCTCGGAGTCGCTCCTAACTATCTCTTCGGAACAAGTGGAGACACCTGCACCTGTACGCCGAAGCAAGTATGAGTTTAAATTGACCCAGCAAGCAATCCATGCACATAACCATACACATATCACATGCACATGCTATCTTCTAATGGAAATAAATAAACATGGACATGCTTTATACAAACTAAAACTACCATTCATGGAATCTATAGCAAATAGAATACATGGCACATGCTTACCAATTTAGAACATAGAACACATGCTAGTTTTCTAAACAATTAAGGATAAACATAGTACATGTTTTATATTACTTTAACAATTAAGTATAAAACTTATATCATGATTTCTACACCTTTTGTTCATCATGTTTCAAGGAATTAAATTTCATTCAAACCATCTTACAACTTTACATGATTTAAGCATGAACTATACATAAGGTAAACAACATACCTAATATGAATTCTATTCAATTTTTCATGTATTTAACACAATTGTGCACACATTTTACTTGCTGTTTTGACAGGATTTAGCACATTCACATAAGATTACACTAATTCACATGATGATACATTCACTTAATAGTTTCACGATTCACATATTTCACATTGCACATTTCACATGATCACATACACATTTTCACATTTTTCACTTAGTTGCCGTGACACATAGTCCAAACTACCACTAGAAGGACACACATATACACATACACTTATCCATCCCTAGGCAACATAGTATTAATGGATCTTGGTTAACTGCACAGAACCGGGAGAGCACTCTCCACCCTAACTAGTGGTACTTGTCCCCTCTAGGATTCATCCTAATTCCCTTAGGATATCACTCACATTGAACCTTCCCGTAGGGACTTTACTACAGTACAATTCCACAACCCTCTATGGTAGCAGTGTCACACATGGCACAATTTACACATTAAACATTTACCACATTTACTTACATTATTCACATGCACTTGCCGACACACACATGCATTTTTAATACATAAATATGGATCAGATTACATGGCATACTTTACTATTTTATAATGATGACCAACTTCTAATACAGTCCTGATCAGGTGGCTATTAACTAAATCACATACAATTTAAACTAGCATGATTAACATGGTCATTTTCTCTCTTTAAAATCATAATAGTACCTACTGTTACCCAAACAACACAAAATTTTTTATAACAAGTTCCAAACAGTAAGTATAACACATGCTCAATTTTCCATATTTTTAGATCAGTAATCGAATTTCAATATTGAAACAAATTTCATGCATTTTATCACTAATTTCGCTTCAATAGATCTCACAATGACACAGTTATACCCAGCAATGCTAACACATGAACACAGTCATCATATAGTCATAGAAATTTTCTGAAACCCTAATTTAACATGGATCTAATTAAACAGGAAATAAGAAAGCCAATCATGCTTAGTATCTCATTTCAGAAATTCTAATAAATAGTACAATGTACGAAAATTCGACCTAATCACATGGCATGTTCCACTGGATGTACTTGACCATACAAAATTTTTACAGCATGTATTCATGTCCCGAAATCTGGAAAATATGTCACGAAGGTCAAAACATGCATTCTCTCAAACCTGTTGAACTTGGCGGCACAGATGTTGCCGCCAACATGGGTTAACGGCATAAGATCATGCCGCCAACCAGGGATCTTAACGGCAGCAAGCTGGCCGTTAAGTTCTTGTCTACAAAACACAGACTGAACGCACAAAATAAAGGTGAATGGGGTTCTAGGACACGAAATAAATTCTGTAAAATTCCTAGGACCTAGCTGACATATGTAGGGTTGATGTACAAAGACTACTTACCTCTCCAAAATGGTAAATGAGATTTAATTTCGAAGAAGCTCTCCTCGCAAGCAAAGAATTCTCCCAAAAACCTCCCAGATCTGGTTCTGTGTTGAAGTAGGTTGCACACGGAGTCGGGCAAGCTTCACAGTTGTTCCAAGTTCCTTCCATCGATGTAGATCACCAAGAGAACTCTTCAGTTGCCGGATCAAAGCCTCCAAAGTTTCAGATTCGCACAAGCATTCTAGGGTTTTGACAAGAAGCCAAAAGACCTAATCCGATCGCAGAGGTGTTTTTTATAAGTTGAGGGGCAAGAGTGTTTTTATAAGTTGAGGGGGTTTAGGGACGCGTTAAGGGATGGATCTTACCGTTGGGAGATGGTTTCCTAATCTGGAGCGCAAGAAACGTGGCCATTTCATGATCTGAAACCACAACAAGTTTAGGGAGGTAGACGTCCACATTGCTGGCCGTCTACCGGGAGTTGGCGTCCATCGATCGCACGTCGACTCCCCTCTAACGTCCATGCATGTTGACGTTAATATGCACTTCGGCCAGAACACAGAAATGTTGAAACCATGCTACATTATGCACATACATGCAATGTATAATGTATAACTTAAATACTATCTACACAATGTAAATAAAACAACATATACGTAATAAACATGCATACATATATATATATATATATCTATATATATATATATATTCTATATATAAAACAACTCAAATAAATATGTACGGAAATAGTTACGTACATATGCATATACATACATATACATGGCACCATACACAAGGCATTTAAACAACACATGACCGAAACTAAAAGGGGCAAAATTGCGAGGCCTTCATAAGAAATCTAACTTTCTTTGAATCTAGTTCTTTATAGCTTTTTGACAAAACTTTTTCATTCTTATTCTAAAGATAAAAGAATATCTTTGTAATAAAAGTTATGTGAGAAAAGTTTGATGTGCCAGGATGCGATTGGACAACTAAGAGGGGAGGGGTGAATTAATTATTGCCAAACAGAAACTTTTAACACATAATAGATTAGACTCAATTAAGCAAATTTATTGTCTAAGATGTACAACAAAATATAACAAGTATACAGATGAACCCAACTATCCTAATGTGCATAGAACGGAGATAGAAAATATAGATGCAAACCACACATGCACACAAAATTTATTGATCAGGTTGTAAACACAAAAGGGGGTGAATGGGTTGCTAGAAATATGTCTTAAAATTTTCTTATTAAAATAACTTCAAACAGAAACACTGACACAGGTATTAGCGGAAGTAAGATAAAAGCAATCACATAAAATGCACAAAGATTTTATCCTGGTTCGACCTCCTATCACCAGGAGTCCTACATCTAGTTCCTAAGAAACTACATGGATTCCACTAACCAAGGGTATGTCCCCCTCAAGGACACTTATACATTCAGCATCCGCTGGCCTTCTCTTCAAACCACGAAGAGGCATACAACCACCTGTAGCAATAGGTCTTTCCTTCAACAAGGGGAATAAATCACTTGCCTACAGGAGGTCTTCTCTTCTCACAAGAAGAGGAGCACTCTTAAAAAAGAGTTGAAGGGATGACCCCTAGACCAAGCTTATACAACATGCAGTGCTTGATTTAAGGCACAAAATGAGAGAGAAGAATAAGACTATTGTGTTGCTCTCTTAGAAACAACAAGCTCTCAACAGAAAAAGAAAAGTGAAGGTTTCTGGAGAGCTCTGAGCAGATGAACTTGGAGTGAGGACACACTGCTCTTCTAGTGGTTGTGAAGGCTTGTATATTTCTTTATTAGTTCACTTCAATATATTTTTCTTTGCAGCCATCATCTTCCTTATAACCACTTCAGCTATCTTCAGATGTGCCTGTTGAAGTGTTGTTGTCTCTCATTCCTTGGCGCTCGTTTCCAGTAGTCACAACAAGTCTTACGTTGTAGAAACGTGTGACTATCGGAACCCTGCAGGCATTAAATGCTAAGAGAGAGCTTCAGTCAACGAACAAAAAGGTGTTATATAGAATATATATGTCCATTTTTTCATCATATAATCATACGAAAACTTATTATAAGAATGACAAAACCGTAAACGCTTTCTACAAGAGAACTGTGTCCCATGACTAAGTAAGCCACAGACAGATATTTCTTTTCTTTTCATGTTCACACGTAAATATTAAAGACTTACCATGAAAATAGTAGTCAGTCCACAAAGTCATACTGCATGGAACTATATCTAGCAACAATATGCATATGAAAGACATATTGAAATATTAACAACAGTGGGAGAATTGAATTTCACAGTTTCAAACACTAAGGACATTTGAAACAAGTGTGAGAATACTTTAATCACTTTTATCAAAGATGTTTTCAGAAAGTTCCTTAATCAAAATATATGCAATATGATTTCAAGGAAAAAGGCTTAATGAAGATAATATTATATTTTTTTGAAATAACATTTGATATGATGAAGTCAATTGATGTCATATAGCCAATCGATATCTTAAGCAGTCGTGTTTAAAGATAAGGAAATCGATGTTTATGCAAGACATCGATATTTCAAATGGTTAGCAACGATTAAAATAGAGAAACAATCGTATGGTCAAGAATATAACATAAAACGGTCAAGTGAAGCTTCGGATGACCAAAACATAAACATTCAGTCGAAGTGAAGCTTCGGATATGACGAAGTGAACTTCGTATAAGACTTTGGATATGACGAAATGAACTTCGTATATGACGAAGTGGACCTTCGGATATGACGAAGTGGAACTTCATGTAAAACAGTTCATACGTTGTCGGTCGAAGTGAAACTTTAGATATGACGAAGTGTAACTTCGTATATGACGAAGTGAACTTCATATAAAATGAAAAACAATGCAATCGGTCTAAGTAAACTTCATATATAACTTCGGATATGATGAAGTTAGCTTTGTATATGACAAAGTAGGACTTCAACTGATCACGACCAAACATGCATGATGAAGTGCCAACTTCGGATAGACAAAGACTTCGGATATGACGAAGCTAGATTGGATATGATTAAGTGTAGCTCAACTGATCAAGACCAAAAACATGCATGACTTCGGATGATGACGTTTAAGCAATAAAGATGAAACTTGACTTGGATGAACTGTGAAAAGATTATCAGTGATGAAAAACATGAACTTATGAATGAAACTATGAGTGATAGAAAGGACTTACAAGCAATTGAACACCATCTAATGAATCTTAGAAATACTTGGATTACTTGCTGATGATCCTTGAAGAATACTTTATTTCCTATGAGTTTGTTATTGATAGACTTAACCAAAATGATATTAAGATAAATGCCATGATTTGAGATAAATATAAAAATATTCTAATAAGTTTTATTATCACCAAAATATATAATTATGGAGATAATGAGTCAACAGGATTTAGAGTAGTTGATAAGACAGTGTGCATCTACGTCTACTACCCCCACACCCTGTGAGGATTTCCACTACCTTGTTTCCCAGGTACAAACGAAAACCCACACACCACACTGATTGTTTCCCAGGGACGAGGATAACACAGCGTGTATGCACGCAAGCACTACACACCAACTAAATGTTGAGTTACGGTATTTAAGTAACCATACTCACTGACGTGATTATTGTTTTGATCTTTTTTTATGATGACAAATACTCACTGACTTGATTATTGCTTTGATCTTTTTTGTTGATGATGACAAACTCACTGATCTATTTTTTATGACTACAAATACTCACTGATTTGATCATTGTGTATCATCTGGACAATCTTGTAATCACACACTTCAAACATATTTGTGTTTTGAAGATGACATAATTCAACACAATTCTGGACAATCTTGTTAAGCGCATAACTTCAAACATATTTGTGTTTTTGATGATGATATATTGTACACAATCTGATGGTGTCATATGTGTATTATGTCGAGATTGTTATTTGTGTTTTGGATGCTGACATATTCACACATCTGACATTGACATGTTGTACACAGCTATTATACGTATAATGATCATGACAACATTCACAATGTTTTTTGCTAAATCATAAGTGATTTCATGTCATACATCAGATAAGATTGAATTGCACCATCTTATTACCCTTTCATTATGCTTATTAAAGGTAATGTCTGTGTGCAGGGCCAAGATAGAAGCAGTCAGTGTGTCGACACATCCAAGTGGTGTCGACACATGTGTGATTTCCAGTAAGCAGAAATTGAAGGCTACCGTCTGTTGTGTCGACACACATGTTAACTACCAGAGAAGCTGTCACAAAAATCAGACTACATGTGTCGACACACAATTGACTTGTGTCGACACACATGTTAACTTCCTGAGAAGCTGTCACAGAAATCAGACTATTTGTGATGACAAACAATTGACTTGTGTCGACCACACATGTTTGACTTCCAGGAACTGTCACAGAAATCAAACTACTTGTGTTGACACACAATTGACTGTGTCGACAGACTTCGACTGAAGCTCAAAATGGAAACCACCTAAACACGTGTTAACTCATGGGATGCTCGAATTGACCTGGAATTTTGTGCCCATGGACTCCAAGGTACGATGTGGGTACAAGAGGCTATAATACCTCCTATCAACTCATTACTGTTGTGTGAGCCCATATAACACTTAGGGTTGTGTTGGCTAGAGAGGGGTTCTCCACTACTGTGCTCAAGCTCCAATGTTGTAGACAAGGAATTTGTGCTGAGAAGATCCAGAAGCAAAGCGCAAAGCAGAAGTAGCAGAAGTAGAAGCAATATCAAGGAAGAAGATAATTGGATCTACGAGCATGAAGAGGACGAGATTATAGTCTTGGAAAGGGCACAGACGACCAGATCACTTGGCGGCACGATACGCTATTCTAGTCAGAGCAGAAGTGTGAAGCAACTCATCCAACCTAGGATGATCTATCTAATTCCTCACGGATTGAATCATTCAAGCATCATCCCCAGGCTAAGGAGATCCAATCTTGTGTTTTCTGATCTCCCCTTCCCTAGATCTTCATCTTCTCTGCTGATTCTCATGTCTTGAATATTAGTGTGTGTGATGCTATCTGTGCTGGTTTGTACATAGATTTGAATTGTGTGTTATGTCTGTGCAGTGCAGACCACGTGTTTGTCACTGTGTTCGTGTGTGTGAGATCTTGCCTCAGCTAGAGGGTTTGATCTCTACAGAGTGGTTCTTCTAGCTTGTGGGTGTGTGGACTGAGCCTGAGTGCTCATGTGTGTGTTGTACTCAGTTCTTCAATAGTGTGTGCCTCACAGTGTGAGGGGTGGATGTAGGAGTCACTGGATGTGATCTTCGAAACACCTAAAAATCCCTTGTGCATTATGGTTTGATCTTGTGTTGTGCTAGATGCATGCATAGGGATTTCGTCTACACATTACTTATTAATTTGTTCACACGCACCAATTACATGTTTGATGCTTCAACTAATTGATAAATTATTTCTCACATTTTAATCAGTCACATTGCATCAGCTCAGAGGGGTTTTAATTGAGTAGATCTCTAATCCGAAGTAATTTTCAAATAGCTTAAGTTTCCGCTGCAAATCTATTCAACCCCCCCCCCTTCTAGAATTTTCCATTACCGAATATCCGATCCTAACAATTGTATCAGAGCCTGTTCTCTGTTCATTGGTTGTGTTTTGGAAGATCTATTTTTGTGTGCTTAATCACTATGATTCTAACAATTGGTATCAAAGCGGGTTAAACCACTCTAATTATTAGATCTAATTCCTTGTTACACTAATTCACTGTGTTTAGATCTAATAGTTTTTTGAGTTTTTGGTATAATGGCAAATTACTTTAAGCTACATGAATTCCCTATTATAATTTCAAAGAAATATTCAAGCTCATCATTATCTTCTAAACCGCAGAAATCCTTAGGGAATTTGAAGAGAAGAGAAGAAAGAAAAACGGACAAATGCTTCATGGCTCAAGGAAGCTCAAAAGGTTCTCCTAGTTCAGACAAATCTGAAGGATCATATATGTCAGAGAAGTCAAGAAACTATCAGGGGTCAGGTAAATCTGATTCAGACCCATGTGATAGATCAATGCCTAATTCTGATTCAGAGAATGATATATCTTATGATGAACTGATAGAATGCTATGAGCACTTGTGCAATCAGCCTCAAGGGTTGATGACTGGTCAGCCTTTGGTACTAAGACCATGCTGGCAAGAAAAGAGTCACATCCCTTGTTCACCATCCTCATCACCTTCATGGCGGAGATCACAAATCTTCCCGCAAAGTTCCTTGACAACGGATGCGAGAACTCATCCTCACCAGGAATACGGAAAGTAATCTTCTTCCCACGACTATCTACCAAAACATAGTGCTCTTCTAGCCAATCCAGACCAAGAATTGCTTCATAGTCCTTCATCTTATGCAAAAGAAGCACCTAACTAAACCTCGGTCTTCAATGCACACCGGTAAGGTGGAATACACTTCCTAGTCGATACCGTTCTTGCTGGTGTGTGCACAGACAAAGGGACCTCTAACTCCTCAGCCTCTACACTTGACTCTACAGATAACTACCTAGCAAACCGCTCGAAATGAACGAGTGAGTGGCACCCGTATCAACACAAACCAGAGCGTGCACACCCATGAATAAAACCGCACCTTCCGTGATGTTTTTCGCTGACTCTACAACTAACTACACCTGACTCTATAGCTAGCTACCAAGCAAACCGTTCAGTACTGCCATGTGCTCTTCTGCAGTGAGGGCACATCTTCTTATCGCTAGGCCTGATGCCGGGGGATCGCGGTGCAACTGCCTGCTGACTGCTAGCTGCCACTGGATGCTGCGGTGACTGGTACCTTGCCTTCTTCCTGTCCTGCCGCTAGAACGGTGGCGCGGACCTCTTCTGCGAAGCCTTCTTCTCCTCCAGGTACTACTCCATCTCACTCTCCTGCCTGCATGCAGCACTGAGAACCTCGTCCAGTGCACGGTGGTCAAACGCCGCAAGCCTTGATCTCAGTGATGGCTTAAGGCCCATCACGAACTTCTTCGCCTTCCTGCGCTCATCAGCACTATATGAGGCTCATATTTAGACAATTCTGCAAACCTGGCCTCATATTCAAGCACCGTCTGGGAGCCCTGAGTGAGAGAAAGGAACTCCTACTCCATCTTATCCTGGATATGCTCTGGGATGAACTTGGCCCGAAAGAGCCTCGTGAACTCATCCCATGACACCTCGATGGACCATCCTCAAACCTGGTGCGAAGCAAAGAGGACCACCACACATCGGCTCTGTCCTGCAAAATACAACTCCATAAGCACCAATCTAAACAACTTCTTAACCTACACAAGTACATGCATATATAATAAATACCTGTAGCATATAGGTGGCCAAGCTAACTTTATCCTCCTCGGCACACCTAATAGCTCGGAAGATCTTCTCATTCTCCCTCATCCAGCTCTTCGCCAAAAGCGGCTGACTCTCCCCCTTAAAAGAGGGCGGAGCCATCCTCTTGAATCTCTCCATGATGGAAGGACCACCATGGCCTTGCTCCTAGGGAACTGGAGCTGGAGTCTGAGCCTGCCAAAACAAGCAATATAAGTAATACATATAACAATCATACATTTAATAAAAACAGGCTACTCTAATTTTACAATTCTAACCTGAGCCTATAGTTGGGCCTGAAGTGCAGCCTGAGTATGGGCCTGGTCTGCATAGTCTGCACTAGGCCCTGCATGAACACACCATAATCCACAGGCGGTAGTGGAGGAAGAACAGTAGGACCCTGTGGTGCTGGGGCATGCTGCTCACCCTGGTCCTCACGCCTCTGCTCGTCATCTCGAGCTTGAGCACCACGCCTACCACGAGAAGCCATAGCTTGAAAACATTTAACTTCAGTTACAAACTATGTTATTTAGTCCTAACTATTTTCTTAACTATCTTTCATTCATTATTAGACATTTTTCTACATATGTGACGAATTCTATAAAGACTTAGCATATTATGAAGATGATGGTATTTTCATGTACAATCTCAATCTGGGTTGCTCTGATATCAATCTCTGTAACACCCTCTTTATACCGGTATGATTATACTAATCCACGTCGATATAATGAGTGTCGTCACAGTGGGACATTGACTCAACACTAAAACGATAGGTTGATATGTACATAAATAACAAAAGAGTACAGTGGAATTAAATGAATATTCATTCTCGTTCCATCATCATCATCATATCCACAGTCTATATAGAAATAAAAGAAAACCAATGTCCACATTATTACAATCTAGATAAATTACATTGTCCATATGAATTACACAATTTTATTGAATACATATTTATGAAAGAAAAGTACAATGAAGAACGTCCACAAATGAGCTACTCCTCGCACTTGGAGTCGCTCCTCACAATGTCCTCCTCGAGAATGGAGGTACCTGTCACACCTGTACACCGAAGCAAGTATGAGTCTAAAAGACCCAGCAAGCAATCCAAGAAACATATCATTACACATATCTTATACACATGCTATCTTTTCACAATAAGGAGAACACATGTTGCATGCTTCATATACATTAAACTATTACTCATGCAAACCTATAGCAATAAGAAACACATGGTCCATGTTTATAATAATTGACAATATAACATAAACATCCTACACATGATCTCTACAAATAAATGTAACATGAGTTAAAGGTTCAAATCTCGTTCCTCAATTATGCACACTTAAAATATATAATTATGTACAAGATGAATAACATACCTAGGATGATGTCTATCATTTTCTTATACAAATATAACACTTATCTACACATTTAGCTTGCTGTTTTAATGTAAAAAATCACAATTACACATGGTATCACATTTTCGCATGCTAACACTTTCATATTACACTATCACATGCTCATTTTCACATTGCACAATTCACATGTTCACATTCACATATCTACACTTTTTACACTTAGTTGTCGTGACACATAGTCCAAACCACCATTAGAAGGACACACATATTCACATACACATACTCGTCACCTAGGCAACACAGTGACGAATGTTGGTTAACTGCGTAGAACTGGGGAAGCACTCCCACCCTAACCAGTGATACTTGTCCACCTCCAAGATTTCATCCTAATGGCCATAGGATATCACACACATTGAACCTTCCCATAGGGACTTTACTATAGTACGGTTCCACAGCCCTCTATGGTAGCAGTGTCACTATCGACACATATTTACACTTCACTTTAATCACATTCGCTTACATATTCACATGCATTATTCACTTCATTCTCATGCACTTAACGCACACATCCTTCAGTTTATAGAATTCAATCTTACTGTTTCACATTGATAAATGTTCATAACAAAGCCCTAATCATGCTGCTAATCACTGAATTCCACAAGATTAAATTTAAACATGCTCATCATGGTTAATTATCACGATTAAACCAATATCCATACCTACTATTATCAAAATAGTATGAAACTTTTACCACATGCTTCACATAGTTCATATGTCACATACCTAATTTTTCATATTTTTCAGTATAGTAAATCCAATTTTACAATTTAAAAGAGATTTCAGGCATATCCATCAAGAAATTCATTAAACCTGGTTCATATCAATACAGTCGATTCTAATAGTTTAGAAATCTGAAATCAGTCATCATATCATCATGGAAATTTTATGAACCCTAATATACAATGGATCTAATTAATCAGGAATTATCATGGTCAAGTTAAGCTCATTACCCCATTATAGAAATTTTAATAAATAAAACTAATTACAGAAATTAGACACCTCCTCATGACATGACCTACTGACTGTACCTGACCACATATAAAGTTTCCAGGATGAACAAACCACCACAAGTCCGAATATAATCACACAGATATGAAAATTAGGGTTTTGTGAAATACAGATGAACTTGGCAGCAAGAGGGTTGTTGCCAACAGGGTTAATGGCACACGATGTTGCCGCCAACTCAGGATATTAATGGCAGCAAGCTTGCCATCAAGTTCCTATCTGCAGAAGTGCAGACTGAATGCATAAAACTTGACGAATGGGGGTTCCAGGACATGAGGAAAAATCCCATAAAATCCTAAAGGTCATGGGTGGGGATGATATCCCTCGATTACTTGCCTCAGAAAAATTGTCAAAGGGGATTAATTTGCCAAAGATGCCCTCCTCGACCAAGCCAAGAAGGTGCTCCCATCTCCTCCTGACTGGTTTTTGTGCTGATGCAGGTTGCGCACCGGAGTCGGGGAAGCCTCACCAATATTCAGAGTATCTCCCAGTCGATGCAGATTGCCGGAAGAAGACCGCACACAAATGCCAGATCAAAGCCTTCAAAGTTTAGGTTTTTCGCACAGAGCTCTAGGTTTCTCAAGAAGCCAAAGACTTAATCCGACCGAAATTGGGTGTTTATATAAGCTAGGGGCTCGGGATACGCATTAGGGATAGAATCCTACCATGGAGGTGGGTTCCTAATCCAGAACCGAAGAAAATGCTGCCGTTTCCCGATCTGAAATCCCAACAGAAATTGAGAAGTAACGACCACATTGCTGCCGTCCACCAGGAACTAAACGGCCATTGATCTGGACGTCGACTTAGAGTCAACGGCACACTGGTTTCCGTCGACCTGCCCTCAACGTCAAAGGATGTTGACGTTAATTGGCATTTCGGCCAGAACACAGAAAATAGATAAACATGCATTCACTTTATAATTTACATACTCTATACATCATTTTATTTAAATACAATATGTACAACTTAATTTAAACAATATGTACATAATAGACAAGTATATACATATGCACATATACACAACATCATTTAAACATAATATGCACAGAAATGAACACATATCTACATATTCACATTATACATAAATAATAACACAAAACAATAAGTATATATGAGAACAAAGTTTAAGGGCCTTACACCCTCTCCGCCTAAAAAGAAACTTCATCCTCGAAGTTAGAACGAAACTAATCAAACAATTGGAGATATTCTTCTTCATACATCCTCAAGCTCCCACGTAGCCTCTTCCTGCGAGAAGTTCCTCAAAGCCCCTTTACGACGCATTACTCTTGTTCCTGAGATGCGAACTTCCGATCAAAGATAGCTATGGGTTGCTCAACATACGACAAGTCTGGTTGAATCTCCACTGGCTCGTGACTAATCACATGAGACAGATCTCGCACATACCTCCTGAGCATAGATACGTGGAAAACAGGATGAATACTACTAACGCTGAGGGTAAAGCTACCTCATATGCCACGTTGCCCATCCGCCTAAGATCTCAACGGGCCAATGAATCTAGGACCCCAACTTGCTATGCCTACCAAACCTGACAACACCTTGGGTAGGCGAAACCTTCAGGAAAACATGATCGCCCACTCAACCACCAATCCTTTCTTCTGTTGTCGGCGTACTCTTTTGCCTATCCTGCATCGCAACAAGTCTCTGCCTAATAAGCTGAATCTTATCCGAAGTCTCCTGCACCAACTCCGGACCAAGCAACTCTGCCTATCGTCTGTTTCCTCCCTACACAAAGGAGATCTACAGGCTGCCTATATAAAGCCTCAAACGGATCCATACCAATGCTCCCATGAAAACTGTTGTTGTAGGCGAACTCCACAAGAGGTAAATGACGCTCCCAATCACCCTTCCAATCCAATACACACGCTCTCAATATATCCTCGAGCGTCTGGATAGTCCTCTCGGTATGTCCATCTGTCTTGGGATGGAACGCCGAACTAAGCTTCAACTTGAACCCCAAAGCCACCTGAGACCCTTTCATAGCCCGAAGTAAACCTTAGGTCTCGATCCAAAATAATCGACTTCGGCACACACCATGCAACCTCAAATGATCCTAACATACAACCTGGCCAAACTCTCCACTGACTGCTTCTTCTTCATAGGTAAGAACTGAGCCGTCTGGAGAAATGATCAACAATCACCCAAATCGAGTAATTGCCGCTTCACTGATCTAGACAAACCCGTCACAAATTCCATAGTGACAGCCTCCCACTTCCATACTGAGATCTACATCTTCTGCATAAGACCAGATGGTCGCTGACGCTCGACCTTCACTTACTGGCATACCAAACACTTGGATACGAACTCAGCCACATCCTTCTTCATGCCAGACCACCAGAAGGATCTCTTTAAATCTTGGTACATCTTAGTGTTGCCTGGATAAATAGAGAATCTCGACCTGTGAGCCTCTGCTAATACACGCTCACAGACATCCACAATACCGGGAACACAAACTCGGTGCTGAAATCTAATAACACTATCCTCATCGCGAGCAATGTCTGCCTTGCCCACCAACTCCTGGAGTCTATGGGTCGGCCTTTTGCTGCTCGATCACCTCATCCAAAACTGTGGACTGAATAGACAACTGAGCCACGAAAGCCTGACATAACAGTGGCTCTAACTCAGTCATCGCACAGGCTGCATCCTCCAACATCTTCCAATCCTGCTGGAGCAAAGACCTCTTCCTGCTAAGCGTATCTACCACAACATTCACCTTCCCTAGATGATACTGAAGCTCGAAAGTCATAGTCCTTGAGGAACTCAATCCATCTCCTCTGCCGCAGGTTCAACTCCTTCTGAGAGAAGAGATATCTCAGACTCTTGTGGTCCGTAAACACCTCAAACTTGACACCATAAAGATAGTGTCTCCAGATCTTCAGTGAATGAACCACTACTGCAAGCTCCAAATCATTAGTCAGATAGTTACGCTCATGCTCCTTCAATTGGCGAGAAGCATATGCCACTACCCTACCATGCTGCATCAGTACACAACCAAGACCTATCTGAGAAGCATCCGAATAGATAGCAAAACCCTCTACACCACTCAGCAAAATCAACACCGGTGCAGAAGTAAGCTTCGCGTTCAACAACTGAAAACTACTCTCACAATCCTCAGACTAGACAAACTTCATACCCTTCCTAGTTAGCTTAGTCAAAGGTGCGGCGATAGATGTAAATCCCTCAATAAATCGCCGATAATAGCCTGCTAGACCAAGAAAACTCTGAATCTTCGATGGGGTCATTGGGATCTCCCAATCTAATATAGCCTGGACCTTCGCCGGATCAACTGCTACTCCAGCGCCTAAGATAACATGCCCAAGGAAATGAACCTCGCGCATCCAGAAATCGCGCTTGCTGAACTTTGCATACAACTTGTGCTCTCGAGAGAAACTCCATAACAACTCTCAAATGATCACGGTGTGTAGCGTCATCGGGAGAATAGACTAGCACATCGTCGATAAATACCACTACAAAGCCATCTAAATAAGGTCTAAACACCCTGTTCATGAGATCCATGAACACTGCAGGGGCATTGGTTAGACCAAATGGAAGCACTAAAAACTCATAATGTCCATAACGAGTCCTAAAGGCCGTCTTGGACACATCTTCACTCCTAATACTCAACTGATCATAGTTGGACCGCAAATCAATCTTAGAGATCACTGATGCATTCTGCAACTGATCAAATATGTCATCAATCTGCGGTAAGGGATACCTGTTCTTCACAGTCACTTGGTTGAGCATTCTATAATCAATGCACAACCTAAGGGAACCATCTTTCTTCTTTAAGAATAATACAGGTGCGCTCCATGGAGACACACTAGGGTGAATAAATCCTTTATCCAACAAATCCTGCAACTGCTTCCTCAGCTTTGCCAATTCCGCAGGTGCCATCCGATAAAGAGCCTTGAGATAGGAGAGGTGCCTGGAAGCAACCCTATGGTAAAACACTATCTCTCTAACCGTTGGCAAACCAGACAAATGTTCGGGGAATATGTCTAGGAACTCCGCACACTCAATCTCCTCAAGGGTCTGACGATCTTCTTCGGTAGACCACGTGGCAAGAAAAGCGTCACATCCCTTGTTCCCATCCTCATCGCCTTCATGGCGGAGATCACAAACTTCCCCGAACTTTCTTGGCAATGGATGTGAAACTCATCCTCATCAGGAGGAATACAGAAAGTAATCTTCTTCCACGAAAATCTACCAAAGCATAGTGCTCTTCTAACCAATCTAGAACCTAGAATTTGCATCATAGTCCTTCATCTTAAGAAAAAAGCAAGCACCTAACTAAACCTCCGTCTTCAATGCACACCGGTAAAGGCGGAATACACTTCCTAGTCGATACCGTTCTTGCTAGTGTGTGCACAGACAAAGGGACCTCTAACTCCTCAACCTCTACACCTGACTCTACAGCTAACTGCCTAGCAACCCGCTCAGAAATGAACGAGTGAGTGGCACCCGTATCAAACAAAACTCGAGCGTGCAAACCATGAATAGAACCGTACCTTCCATGATGTTTTCCGCTGCTCGGCATCCTCCTTCGTGCTAAGGCAAACACTCGAGCTTGGGCTCGAGGCCTTCCTGGTCTTCCTGTCGCTGGCGCTGCTGCTATTGCAACTGCTGGGGCTGGCGCTCCTACTGAACACCCTTGCAGCCTGGGACAATATTTGATTTGATGCTCTAAGATGCCACCTTGAGACACTTCCCCGCTAGCTTCCAACACTCGGTACCACCGTATGCTCTTTTGCAGTGAGGGCACATCTTCTTATCGCTGGGCCTGATGCCAGGAGATCATGGTGCAACTGCCTACTGACTGCTACCTACCACTGGACACTGCGGTGACTGGTACGCTGCCTTCTTCCAATCATGCCGCTAGAACGGTGGCGCGGACCTCTTCTGCGAAGCCTTCTTCTCCTCCAGGTACTACTCCATCTCGCTCTCCTGCCTGCACGCAGCACTGAGAGCCTCGTCCAGTGTACGGTGGTCAAACGCCACAAGCCTCGATCTCAGTGATGGCTTAAGGCCCATCACGAACTTCTTCGCCTTCCTGTGCTCATCAACAACTATATGAGGTGTATATTTAGACAATTCTGCAAACCTGGCCTCATATTCAAGCAACATCATGGAGCCCTGAGTGAGAGAAAGGAACTCCTGCTCCATCTTATCCTGGATATGCTCTAGGATGAACTTGGCTCGAAAGAGCCTTGTGAACTCATCCCATGACACCTCGATAGCACCATCCTCAAACTTGGTGCGAAGCAAAGAGGACCACCACACATCGACTATCTCCTGCAAAATACAACTCCATAAGCACCAATCTAAACAACTTCTTAACCTACACAAGTACATGCATATACAATTAAATACCTGCAGCATATAGGTGGCCAAGCTAACTCTATCGTCCTCAGCACACCTAATAGCATGGAAGATCTTCTCAATCTCCCTCATCCAGCTCTCCGCCAAAAGTGGCTGACTCTCCCCCTTAAACGAGGGTGGAACCATCCTCTTGAATCTCTCCATGATGGAAGGACCACCATGGCCTTGCTCCTGGGGAACTGGAGTTGGAGTCTGAGCCTGCCATAACAAGCAATATAAGTAATACATATAACAATCATACATTTAATAAAAATAGGCTACCCTAATTTAACAATTCTAACCTGAGCCTCTAGTTGAGCCTGAAGTGCAGCCTGAGTATGGGCCTGGGTCTGCATAGCCTGCACAAGGCCCTGCATGAACACACCAAAATCCACAGGTGGCGGTGGAGGAAGAATAGTAGGAGCCCTGTGGTGCTGGGGCCTGCTACTCACCCCGGTCCTCACGCCTCTGCTCATCATCTCGAGCATAAGCACCACGCCTACCACGAGAAGCCATAGCCTGAAAATAATTTAACCTCAGTTAGAAACTAAGTTATTTAGCCCTAACCATTTTCTTAACTATCTTTCATTCATTATTAGACATTTTTCTACATATGTGGACGAATTCTATAAAGACTTAGCATATTATGAAGATGATGGTATTTTTATGTACAATCTCAACCTGGGTTGCTCTGATACCAATCTCTGTAACGACCCTCCTTTTACCGGTACGATTATACCATCCACATCGATATATGAGTGTCGTCACTGTGGGACATTGACCAACACTAATGAAGGTTGATATATACATGAATAACAAAAGAGTACAGCGGAATTAATGAATTTCATTCTCGTTCCACTCATCATCTCATATCCACAGTCTATTAGCAATAATAGAAAACCAATGTCCACGTTATTACAATCTAGATAATTACATTGTCTATATGAATTACACAATTTTATGAATACATACTTATGAAAGAAAGTACAATGAAGATGTCCACAAATGAGCTACTCCTCGCACTCGGAGTCACTCCCAGGAATGGAGGTACCTGTCACAACTGTACGCCGAAGCAAGTATGAGTCTAAAAGATCAGAAAGCAATCCAAGAAACATATCCTTACACATATCTTATACTCATGCTATCTTTTCACAACAAAGAGAAACACATGTTGCATGCTTCATATACATTAAACTATTACTCATGCAAAACCTATAGTACTAAGAAACACATGGTCCATGTTATAATAATTGACAATATAACATAAACATCCTACACAGATCTCTCCACATAACATGTAACATGAGTTAAAGGTTCAAATCTCTTTCCTCAATTATGCACACTTAAAATATATAATTATGTACATAATGAATAACATACCTAGCATGATGTCTAATCATTTTCTTATACAAATATAACACTTATCTACACATTTAGCTTGCTGTTTTAATGTAAATAAATCACAGATACATATGGTATCACATTTTCGCATGCTAACACTTTCATATTACACTATCACAAGCTCATATTTCACATTGCACAATTCACATGTTCACATTCACATATCTACACTTTTACACTTAGTTGCCGTGACACATAGTCCAAACCATCACTAGAAGGACACACATATTCACATACACATACTCGTCACCTAGGCAACACAGTGACGAATCTTGGTTAACTGCGCAGAACTAGGAGAACGCACTCTCCACCTTAACTAGTGGTACTTGTCCACCTCCAGGATTTCATCCTAATGCCCATAGGATATCAAGGATTTCATCCTAATGCCATAGGATATCACACACATTAAACCTTCCCGTAGGGACTTTACTACAGTACGGTTCCACAACCCTCTATGGTAGCAGTGTCACTATCAGCACATATTTACACATTTCACTTTAATCACATTCACTTACATTATTCACATGTATTATTCACTTCATTCTCATGCACTAAACGCACACATGCTTCAGTTTACAGAATTCAATCTTATTGTTTCACATTGATAAATGATCATAAGATAGCCCTAATCATGTTACTAATCACTAAATTCTACAAGATTAAATTTAAACATGCTCATCATGGTTATTATCACTATTAAACCAATAACCATACCTATGTTATCAAAATAGCAGGAAACTTTTACCACATGCTTCACAGTCCATATGTCACATACCTATTTTTCATAATTTTGACAGTAAATTCAATTTTACAATTTAAAAGAAATTTCAGGCATATCCATCAAGAATTCATTAAACCTGGTTCATATCAATACAATCGATTCTAACAGTTAGAAATCTGAAATCAGTCATCAATTCATCATGGAAAATTTATGAACCCTATATACATGGATCTAATTAATCAGGAATTATCATGGTCAAGTTAAGCTCATTCCCCCATTACAGAAATTTTAATAAATAAAACT
Source organism: Colocasia esculenta (assembly GCA_014218235.1). Taxonomy (NCBI): domain Eukaryota; kingdom Viridiplantae; phylum Streptophyta; class Magnoliopsida; order Alismatales; family Araceae; genus Colocasia; species Colocasia esculenta. The sequence goes on along the minus strand of CM024761.1, from coordinate 114,142,078 downwards.
ATTACGAATTAGATACCTCCTCATGACATGACCTACTGACTTTGCCTGACAACATATAAGTTTTCCAGCATGAACAAACCACCACAAGTCCGAATATAATCACAGATATGAAAATTAGGGTTTTGTGAAATACAAATGAACTTGGCAGCAAGAGGGTTACTGCCAATAGGGGTTAATGGCACACAATGTTGCCGCCAACTCAGGATCTTAATGGCAGCAAGCTTGCCATCAAGTTCCTATCTGCAGAAGTGCAGACTGAATGCATAAAACTTGACGAATGAGGGTTCCAGGACATGAGGAAAAATCCCATAAAATCCTAAAGGTCATGGGTGGGGATGATATTCCTCGATTACTTGCCTCAGAAAAATTGTCAAAGGGGATTAATTTTCCAAAGATGCCCTCCTCGACCAAGCCAAGAAGATGCTCCAATCTCCTCCCGAACTGGTTTTTGTGTTGATGCAGGTTGCGCACCGGAGTCGGGGAAGCCTCACCAATGTTCAGAGTATCTCCCAGTCGATGTAGATTGTCGGAAGATGCACACAAATGCCAGATCAAAGCCTTCAAAGTTTAGGTTTTTTGCACAGAGCTCTAGGGTTTCTCAAGAAGCCAAAAGACTTAATCCAGCCGAAATTGGGTGTTTATATAAGCTAAGGGGGCCAGGATACGCATTAGGGATAGAATCCTACCATTGGAAGTGGGTTTCCTAATCCAGAACCAGAGAAAACACAGCCGTTTCCTAATCTGAAATCGCAACAGAAACTGAGAAGTAAACGGCCACATTGCTGCCGTCAACAGGAACTAAACGGCCATCGATCTGGACGTCGACTTAGAGTCAATGGCACACTGGTTGCCGTTGACCTGCCCTCAACGTCAAGGGATGTTGACGTGAATTGGCATTTCGGCCAGAACACAGAAAATAGATAAACATGCATTCACTTTATAATTTACATACTCTATACATCATTTTATTTAAATACAATATGTACAACTTAATTAAAATAATATCAACATAATAGACATGTATATACATATGCATATATGCACAACATCATTTAAACATAATATGCATAGAAATAAACACATATCTACATATTCAGATATACACATAAATAATATACACAAAACAATAAGTATAAAGAGAACAAAGTTCGAGGGCCTTATAATTCATGTTCATTAAAATGTTCAAAAAAATGATGATATTGAATAAAAATGTTGCAAATAGGAAGAACTCTATTTCAATTGAAAATTAGAAAAAGAAAATAGAAAAGAAAACATGATTCTACAAGGTCTCCACACCTTCTCCATCAGCCCAGAAAGCTCCAAGGCAATCTCCAACTCCACATCATGCCAAGAGCTACCAAAGAGTACCACCTCCTCCCTTTCAATCGAAGGATAATCCAAGGTACTCTAGAGGGATTTAGAGACTCCAGCACATGTACTCATGCCAAGGTAAGTATCAGATAAGGAACTCTCCCATTCGCTCTAATTGCAAAAGACCTGGTCATCTTGCTAAATTTTGCTTGATAAAAATAAAAAGAATAAACCTCACGTTCACACCAATCTAATTCAGTGCTTCACATGTCATAAACGGGACATTTGTTTAAGGACTGTTGGCAAAGAATCATGATCTTGTGCATGCTAAAAAATTCCATACTCATACACTTCCTAATGTGCATAGGATTGAACATCATGTTTATGTTGAAAATACTTAGAAATTCCATGTACATATGAACTGGATTGTTGCACAAAAGAATTTCTCTAAATTCCATGTTAAAAATCTCAATGATAAAATTATGAAAAATAGAAGACAAACTGTTCAATATGTTACTGGTGCATTCTACTCCTATAGCTCTATGATTAGAAACCAAGATGCTAGTGTTTCTAGTATGCAGAAAAATGCACCCAATATAAAATCATTTTGGATTAAAAAATCGTTGTTGCAGATTCATGAAAGATCCTTAGGACCCAAACAAGTTTGGGTTCCGAAATGTGCTGCTTGAATGTTGGATGTAGGGATCCTTGTAGTCAATTTCAAGATGAATGTTTCATGACTAAGGCTACAAGAAAAGTAAGTGGATAGAATGAAAGAAAATGAAAATCTCACCAGGTAAATACTTCTGAGAGATTCCCTGCTAAATAAAAACTTCTTGTTGATAAAAATCTCTTGAATAAACTACTTGATGATTAAGATTGAATGCTAAAATGGAATCATGATGAGTTTTATATCTAGATCTCTTGGTATATAAAATGGTGAAATGTGGAAGGACAAGTCATGCTTGCTTGGAAACTATCACTATGTGTGAGAAAACGTCTCTCCCGAGTACCAAGAGTCACTCCTTGCTTAAAGCTAAATGTGTGCATAATCATGCTTGAATTACTTGCAAAAGTTTTCACATCATGCACTTGTAACTAAAAATCATGATCTTATTGAAAAAGCTAGGAAACTCCATGTGAACATAAATTGAACATTTCATGAAAATACTGGTGCATTAAACAAAGAATAATTGCAATATGGAGCTAATGCTGCTCATAGTTCCATCAATGACAAAAATGTATCTATACCAAAAATTAAATGTTTTTGATTAAAAAGTTCATTGCTGCAATCTAATTCTTGCTCCACTACAGGACCCAAGTAGGCATGGGTCCCAAGGCCAGCTTGATCAGCAAGTTGATGAGTCTGTAACCATACCTTTCCATCTGAAATAAAGACAATGGCTATGCAAGCAACAAAAATTGAAGACCACAGGTAAAATCCAAATAAAGATTGTTCAGGTAAAACTTCTTATCATTTCAGAATTGAACTGCTTGAGTTGGAATAAATTCATAGAGTTTTATCTGAACAATGAAGAGTGTGTTTGATGCTGCTCCCAACAATAACATTGTGTCATAACAATTGGAATCATGTTTGTGTTATCAAGCTTGCTTGATTGTGCCCATGACTCCTGGTGCATATCATTTGCTTTGACTTCTTGGTATATCAAATAATGACATATGGAAAAACAAGTTATCCTTGTTTGGAAACTATCATTATGCGTGAGTAAAATACTTCACCAAGTACCAAAAGTCATGTTATGCATAAAGCTATATTGTGCATAATCATGTGCGAATTACTTGCTAGCTTTTCAATCCATGCACATGTTAAGGGGGAGAAATTTTGGAAAAGTGCAAAAATGCTCTTAATAATGCTGCAAATAATTGTTAAATTTGTTGGAACTTGAAATATCAGAAAATTATCTTTGATCTTCATCAAGTCGACACACTGGTCATCATGTGTTGACACATCATATTCTAATTGTTGAAACTTCTATGTCAATCATACAATTCTTCATGTCTGTCCTGTCAACAAATTCCATGTGGTTTGTCAACAGATAATCTCTTTCTACAATATTGATTCTACTACTTCTGTAGTTGTCGGCACATGAGATCTAATTGTCGACAACTGCCTTGAAAATGCTTTCTCAGTATGTCAAATTCAATCTTGAATGAGGGCTTCCATTACATCCTTGAGGGAGAGTCCTTCTGTGAGAGAGACTTGTTTTATTGTCAGCCAACATTTCTTGATCAATCTCCTATCTTGAACATCCACTCAAACTCATGTTTGAAAATCAGTTTCTATTTATTTCATGATTCTATCTCTTGACATCATACTACCTTTATTCAAGTCTTGCATAAGGATATGAGTCTTTATGATATCCTATGTGAGATATTTCATACATAAAGACTAAAGTAATTGTGCACTCAATTTTATCTTAAAGATATAATCTAAGAACAAGTTTATGCCAATTTTAATGTTGAATTCATTAAAACTAAGTTGCAAAATAGTTGTAGGCACATGATTAGCTTTAGTGTTAACGTGTGTATATTTTGAAGCTTTATCCTTAACACATGTTAAGAATAATCTCTCTACACTCATGATCATGTCTATTCTAATTAATGTAAGTCTGTTCTTAAAATTTTCAAATAGAAAGTTTTCAGAAAAATAGAGAGATTTAAATAGAGCAATGAAAGCTCATTTATCACTGAGTAACCGGGTTCATTTCACCTAATCAATTATTTGGGCTCGCGTCAAAAGGTGACAAACAAGTTGTTTCAACTCTATATAAGGTAATTAAGGTTAAACCACTAAGTAATCAGGGGGTCCTTGATAGCTCACGAAGGCGTCGTTAACACGTGGCTAACAATCTTAAAAATTATCGGCTTGTACAAAATATTTTCACAATAGTTAAGTGATGAGACCGAGTCGAATCCACAAGGAAAAAGATTATTAACTTTGAAAACCTTGGGTTTCTTTGATTGGAAAAATGTGTTGAGAATTTTAGAATTAAATCTGATGATTAATTTGATCAAAAATAAATCTAATCTAAGAAGAGAAATTAGAAGAGAGAAATAGAGATAGAAAGAAAGCGATAGCGAAGAGAGAGACGAGAGAAGAGAGAGAGAGGAAAGACTAATTAACAAAAATAACTAACATTATGACAATAAAATTAAGAGTCTAACCAATACAGAATTAAAATAAAATAATCTATGGAGAAAGAGATAGAGAGAGAAGAGGATAAGAGGAGATAGAGAGAGAACAAAAAATGGAAGAGAGGAGAGAGAGAGAGATAGTGAGAGAGATAAGAGAGAGCGAGAGGGCGCGGCCTCCTCTACGTGCAGCATGCACGTACAGAGGAGAGAGAGGGGCGGCCGAGGTAGGCAGGGCACGCGGGCGGGGCAGTGCGGCAGGCGCGGGGGGCGTGCAGCGAGGGCTGCTGCAGGGCGCGAGCGGGGCGCGGGTGGCGGCGGGGCTGGGCGGGCGGCGGGCGCAGGCAGGGCGCGGACGCAGGCAGGGGGGCGGACAGGAGGGCGGCAGGGGCTCGGACGCAGGCAGGCCTGGCGCGGCTGGTGCCGAGGCGGCCTGTTGCGGGCGACCTGCTGTTGTGCTGCTGTGTGCTTACAAAGAGAGAGAGAGAGAGAGAGAGAGAGAGAGGAGAAGAGAGAGAGAGAGAGAGAGAGAGAGAGAGAGGAGAGAAGAAGAAGGAAGAAGAAGAAGAAGAAGAGAAGAAGAGGAGGAAGAGAAGAGAAGGAGGATCGCAGGAGAGGGGGGGAGAGAGAAGAGGAAAAGAAGAGAGAAAGAGCGGAGTGTAAAGATGAATGAGAGAGGAAAGAGAATGTTTATAAATAGATAGAGAGAAGAGAGGAAAGAAGAGAGATTTTTGAAAATAGAGGGGGGGAATTTAAAGTGAGAGGGAGTTTGAAATTGGAAAGAGAGACATTGATCTTCGTTCATTAAAGACCTCTTCTAAGTCTTCTGATTCTGACCCTGAATCTGTGCAAGAATTAAAAAATCAGTCAGAATGTACCTCATCTAGTCCCACCATGAGGGCTAGATTTACCTGCTCCTTTTCAGAATCTGAGCTTGATGATTCTGAGCTTGTGACCTCATCATTTTCCTAAGCAGCCTCCATACCTCTTCTTTTAAATATCTTGTGCTGCTTCTTGGGCTTCTCGGTTTGACTAGTCTTCTTGAGTCTTGGACAATCCAGTCTCAGATGCCCAGGTTTTCTGCATTCATAGCAGACTGGTTCTTTCTCCTTTTTCTCCTTTCTTTGGATCCTTCTTGATCTGTTTTTCTTCTTCTTTAAAATCTTCTGAAGCTTGTACAATACTTCATCAGCATCATTATCTTCAGAATCTGCATTTTGGGAACTAGAAGAGGAAAGGTGGAAGGAGCAACTATAACCTTAAGAGCATCAGTACATTTCTTCTTAGATGATCTTTCAGACAATCGCTCCATATTTATTTCATGTGCCATGAGAGAACCTATTAAATTATAAATGACAATTTGGTTAAATCATGGGCCTCTTCAATAGCAGTTACTTTAGGTGTCCATGAAATAGTTAAGGACCTAAGTATTTTCTAACGGTTTCTTCATTAGAAAGAATTTTTCCAAGAGAATTTAAACCTACTACTGTGCTTGAAAATCTATTAACATAGTAGTGATATTTTCGTTTTGAAGCATTTTAAATTGTTCGTATTGTGAAAAAGAATATCTATCCTAGTTTGTTTCACTTTATCTGTTCCTTCATAAGTTATCTGCAGCTTATCCCATATTTCTTTGACTGATTTACATGCAGATACTCTATTAAATTCTCTTTTGGATAAAGCACAACATAAGTAGTTCTTAGCTTTAAAGTTTAATGATAATTTACTTTTATCTGCTGCTGTAATGGCAGTAGTGCCTGGAACAGGAACAATAACATAATCACCTACCTCGATTACCTACCACAGATCAAAGTCTGTGCCTCGAATGAAGCATTCCATTCTCATCTTCCAATATTGGTAGTCCTCTCCATCAAAGAATGGAGGTCTGGTGACTGATTGACCTTCAGCATATCGTTGAGCTGCCATGGATCTTTACTCTAAGATCGTTGGATCTTCTTTGAATGTTCAGAGACCCTCTCTGATACCACTTGTTGGCCCTTTTGGTACGGAAGCAAGCTAACCTAGAGGGGGGGTGAATAGGTTTTCTGAAATCTGAAACAGAAACTTAAACATAGAAAATTATCACTTCAAAGTTTGGTTAGTTTAGTGTGATAAAGAGTAGCAGTGCGGAAGCAAATAAACAATCACACAAAAGACACAAGGAATTTATCCTGGTTCGGCCCTTCCCACATGGAAGTCCTATGTCCAGTCCCCAAGCAACCTCTTGGGATTTCACTAACCAAGGGTACAGTCCCCCTCAAGGACACTACAACAGCCAGCACCCCAGCTGGTCTTCTTCTCTTTCCCGGGCAAGAAGGCAGCCCACTTCTTTTCTAGGCTCAGAAGCAAACCTACTGGTACAAACCCTAGTGCGGTTCTGCTAGACACAAACCCCTAGCTGGGTTACTCACTGTATACAGTCCTATAGCTGGACAAAAATCTTTCTTAGAAAAGAAAGATCAGACTGAGAACTATTACAAGATGAACACTCAGGACTTAGCTCACAGTCACAGACTCTCCCCCAAGATTACAATGAGCACAGGGAGAAAAAGAAGAGAGAAGAGAAAGCTTGAAGGCTTGAATGCTTGAGACGCTTTTGCTTGCTTCTTCTTGGCTCAGGCTCTTTCTCTATTTCTTTGAGTGTAAGTGGCATTGAGGTTGCTCACTGGATGTACACTCCTTCAAAGATTTTCAAGAAAGCTCTCTATTTGATTTTCAGCCTTACTTCATCTTTTATATGCGAGGCTTTGAATAGATCCGTTGAAGAGATCCGTTAGAGCTCTTCTAGACGTTGCTGATCTTATGCTCATTTGTCTTGATCACCCTCTTGTGATCTTCGAGGTCTGTAAGCATGGAAGAGAGTGTTAGCATAAAAGGAGTGTTTATAATAAACTGTGCATACTACTGTGTTTCTGCTCAATTGACAGGAATAGTAGGTCATATATCTTTTTCTGAAAGGAAACTGAGATACGCAAGCCTTTTTGTCAGAAGATATTTGACTTTTCATTTAGGCGCAAAAAGCACTTTAAATCATTAGAGAAATCAATGTGAGTATGACTTATGAAATCGTTATGATTTAGTGTTTACCGAAGAAATCGTTATGAGCACTTAACAAGTCATTATAGAAAACAAATCATTGTATTCGTTAAAGGAATCGTTATGAATACTGAAGAAATCATTATGAGTGCTAAGGAAATCGTTATGAGCGCTAAAGAAATCGTTGCGGCTTTAAAAGGAATCGTTCTGAGATCGATTTCTTAACAAATCGTTAAGGCCACTTAAGAAATCGTTGTGAGATCGATTTCATAACAAATTGTTATGGCCACTTAGCAATCGTTCTGAGATCGATTTCTTAACAGATCGTTAAGGTCACTTAAGAAATCGTTGTGAGATCAATTTCTTAACAAATTGTTATGGCCACTTAGCGAATTGTTCTGAAATCGATTTCTTAACAAATCGTTAAGGCCACTTAAGAAATCGTTGTGAGATCGATTTTTTAACAAATTGTTATGGCCACTTAGTGAATCGTTCTGAGATCGATTTCTTAACAAATTGTTAAGGCCACTTAAGAAATCGTTATGGAGCTTTTAAAAAATCAATTAAACTCAAATCGATGTAGCGCTTATTAATTTTGGCACTTGAACTGAAATCGATGTATATAATTAGACATCGATTTTATCATTTTAGTGCGACAATATTGCATCAAAGTGAGACTCAGCATTTTTCTATGAGATTGATGCGACACAGATGAAACAAAATATTCAATTTAAATTACATCATAAATTTTTAGCACCAAAATATGAAGGTAATAAAGAGTGGTTCAACAATCTCCCCCTTTTTGGTGATGACAAAATTTATGTGAATTTTCTGACACAATTATATGAAGCATAGAAAAAACAAAAAATTTATAGAAGATACAAATTCTCCTTCTTTTTGTCACTAACCAAAAATGAAGGATCTTACCATGCATTCTTTCCCCTTAAAAAAAATTTCTTACCATCGAGGGTTCAACAATAATAGACATTTAATGAATGACTCCCCCTTAGTCTGTGCTCCCCCTGAATGAGAGATTCCACCTAAATGAAACTTGCAAATAATTGTTAGTAATAAAGAATCGTTGTGAGACGAAATCGTTATGCTCACTTAACGAATCGTTGCAGAATGAAATCGTTGCGGTTAGTTATCGAATTGTTGCGGAATGATAGAAATCGATGTGTACACTTAGCGAATCGTTCTGAGATCAAAATTGATGTGATACTTATGAAATCATTATGTAATGCAGTAACTTATGAAATCATTATGCTATGATGGAAATCGTTATGCTTTCAAAGCGAGTCGATGTGTACTTAGTCAAAATTCATGCTTTGAACTCTAAATACTTTAATGTAAGAAATACTTACATAGTTGCTTTATTTCGCCTAATTTACTTCCTGTGCCTAAGAATCAAGAAACTTGTTAGATATCACTTAATTGAAGTTTTGTTAATCACCAAAATAGATATATAATTCATGAAATTATATGGGGATGAGCTGATCATCAATCTCCCCCTTTTTGGTGATGACAAAATATAACAAGGATACAAATAGTTCTGAAATACAACCTAAGTAACTTTGCTAGTAAAAATAAAGAGAATTCAATAAAGAATTCAATTTCACCCTTTATATGTATTTCAGAAGTATGATATTTATATTTCTCCCCCTTTTTGTCATTAAGCAAAAAGATAAAACAACGAGACAAAGACAGAAAGAGAAAAGATAAATAGGTGAGCAAAGGAGAGGATTTGTATTAATCTTGAGGAGGTACAGGGAGATAAAAAGCAGGAGACAAAGAGAGGCATGGTGAGTAATGACCTCCCAAGCCTTTAGTTCCTGCTCTTCAAAAAATTGCCTAAAAACACCACAAGCGATATAATAGGAAGGCCCCATAACAAGAACCATCCTCTGAAGATAAAGAACTCGCTGGTCTTCTAAGAACAAGGCATACTGATCACGATCAAGGGAAGCTTTATAAAAGCTGGATTTCCTAAAACTGGCATAGGAGAGGAACTAATTAATTTTGACAGGATAGAAGAGCTGCTTCTGCTTCAGGTCCATTCTCATGGCAACATAGATCTTGTATCTCTCCAGCCATGTGTCATAAGAATTCCTGACAAGATGAATGGAATTTGAATAAAGGAATTCTGCAGCTGACAACAAGGGTTGATTGGATTGAGCCTGAGATGCATTGATAGCCTTGAGCTGCTCAGTAATGAAGGGGTAGGCTATTTCCCATTCTGAAGGAGAAAGGCATTCACATTTAGATAAGATAGGGGCAAGGACATCAGACTTGATGTAGCCTTGAGGATACTCCTGGAAGACAAATCTGTGAAAGGAAAGGGAGAGACCTTTCTGTACTGAAATCTTGGCCATAACTTGAGCAGATCTTTCAAAAATTAAAGACCTGACAGCTGATTCCATGATGACAGAGTGGAGAGGAGGTAGGAATACCACATCTGGGATCTCCAAGGTGGCAAAATCTACTTGAATTGATTCGGTATGAGCAACACTTGAACCAAGAGCATGAATAGCTTGCCAGAATTGGCCAAGCTGAGCTTCAGGCAAGTTGTTGAGATAGCAGTAATCACTGTACATCTTATAGTGCCGGATAAACTTAATTTCTTTTTGAATAAAGGGCCCCTAAGTGTCCTTGTGAAGGATCTAAAACCACTCCGAGAGAGTCAAGGGATGATCTCTGGGTGGATATCTGGCTGATTGAGCTCGAAGAAACTGACTGTAGAGAGCCTTTTGACCCCGAGCCCACTGCTCCTCAGATTTGGCTTTAGCCAGGGTAAAGATTTTGACTTTTTCAGCCTTTGAGAGAGAGGTGAAAGGGAGAATGATATTTAAATGGTCAGTGAGGTTGAGAGTGGGAAGTCCAAAGATGTTAGCAAAAGTGATTTTCTGGAGATATTCACGATAGAGAGGCTTATTTTTATTCGCAACAGTGAGGGAGAACCAAAGTGGTGGAAAACGAGGTTCAGAGGAGGAGGCAAGGGTTGAAGAGATTTTTTGCTTCTTTGGTAAATGACTAGAGGAGCCAGACCTATAAACATGAGAGCTAACTTTCAGGACTGATCAAAGAATTACTTCTTCGAATTCATCTTTGATGTCCTAAATCTCAAGATGCTCAAGTTGAGCGCCCTAAGGTATAATGGTTACAAAAGAGGGAGGAGTAGGAGGATGAAAGAATGACCGAGACGTAGAGGGAGGTACATCAGATGGTCCAGAAGAGGAGGGACCAAAAGAGGAGGCCCCAGCGGATGAAGATGCTGGAGGGACCTCAATAGAAGGAGGAGGAGGAGGAGGAATTGATGTGGTGGATGCAGGAGATGAAGAGGACTGAGAGGGAAATGATGTAGGAGAGGAAATGGTTCTTGGAATGAGTTTTTTGAAGGTGGGAGGAGCTGGAGGTGCTGTGGAGGAAGATGGGGGAGAGGGAGGGGCTGTAGTGGGAAGAGGAGAAGGAGCAAGGGGCTCTGGAGCTACAGCCTGATCTTCTACTCTAGAGGGCTCAGCCACATAATCCACTGGCCCAGGTGGCCCAGACACATCCTCTGAAGGCCCTGCTGGCCCAGTCTTCACAGCTTCAACATTATCTTGCACTGGAGCTGCTACCTCTTCAAAAATTGTTGGCCTAGATGGCCCTGCTGGTTCTTCAGAAATTTTTCCTGATGGCCGATCTTCTGCCACAACAGATGGCCCTGACGGCCCAACATTCTCTTGCCTTGGCCCAGATGGCCCTGAGCTGCTAACAGGTGCTACAGGAGGGGCATTTGTGGACTGTGCCCTGACTAAATCTGCAAGTGCAGCTATAGACTCCTTAATGCTAATGTGCTCACTTCGCACCCATCTGACTGCATTTCTGACCATTCCCATCTCCTTAGCTGTCGTACTCTGGCTTATGAAGATAGATGCAATATCTGATTGCACAGAGCAGAGAATCTTCCCTTGTTCATCCAATCTATCAACAATAGGCTTCATGTTGATCTTCAGTTTGCTCTTCTTCATCCACTAATGTGGCTTCCTGGTGAGTAAAGGGATCTCAGGAGCCACTCCTTTTCCTTTGTCATTTGCCCTAGCAATGGGCTCCACATTATCAACATTAGCCTCTTCATCTGAGGCGCTTTCCACAATTCCTTCTTTGAACTGATTATCAATAGGGGCACTAGTAGTGTGCTCCCCCTGGGGCTGTGCTTCCTTCTCAACAGATTGCTCCCCCTGAATAGGAGTATCTTCCATCTGAATTTCATTGTGGCCTGATGCCACTTCTTCCTGCTCCCCCTGAATGGGAGCTTCTTCCATCACAACATCTTCAACGTGGCCTGGTGCCACAGCTACTCTGCTGACTTCCTCAGTCACCTGCTCTTGCTCCTCTTGAGTGCGGGCGATGGAATCCAGCAGAGTTCTGAGAACAGCTACCACGGAGGAGGGAGAGACAATCTCTGAATTTTGCCCAACGGGCTCAATGAACTCTTGAGGAATGTCCTCAATCCTACTGTTGCTGACCACTGAGTCTTCAACTCTAATCTCTACTGCATTTTCTTGGACCTCTACTGCTGCTACTGCTTGTTCCTCCTGAATCACTGGAATATCTTCCCCGACCATTTCTTGATGCTCTTGAATTGATGACACTTCTGCCCTAGCATCTTCTTGATCATTTTGGACTGCTGGTGCTGCTGCTACTGCCTCTGCCGGAACTGCTTCATCTTGGACTTCTAGGGCTTCGCCAATAATGGCCTCGCCCTCTACTGCTGAAGTTTTGGTCCACACTCTAGCTATCAAAGAAAAACCACTCTTCTTTAAGTTTTGCTTCGAATAGCTTGACCCATCTTCTCAGAAACTGCCCCAGCACCACTGATGCCATAATGCAGGAAAATCTTGGTTAGCAAGTGGGCATATGGAAGGGACACATTCAACTTACTCTTCTTGTCCCAAACCTGAGCAGATGCAAACTTCATCCTTTCCAAAATCACCTCTGCCATGTTTATGCTCTGGTTCTGGATAGCCCAGAACATCATATCAGAGTCCGCCTTGGTGCATGTAGAAAAGGTGGCACTCCTCGGAATCAATATTTGACAAACTATAAAATGCAGAATACGATTGAATGCATTCAACTGGTTGATGTCTATTTTCCCATCCTTCAGTTTGAACTCGGGACCAACAATCCCCAAAACCTTAACCTGAATGTCAACAGTGTGTACTCCACTATGACTGGTGGTGCAAACACCAAACAATGATGCCAATAGATCATATATGATCCTAATATGGGTTCCCTTGACAGTGGATGTCAAGGACCCGTCCTCTTCAGACTTCAAGCAAACATAGAATGCCTTCACCAGGTCTGGATAACTCACCTCTGACAATGTTGCTATCTTCATCCATTTCAATCTCTCCATAGCAGCAACGATGTTGTGCATCCCATTCTTTTCCAAATCAATGACATCTACTTCCTTCTGCCCGCACAACTTGGTCTTCACTGAAGTGAACCTTTCCTGCTACTCTGCGGTGAGGAAAGCAGCTCCATAGCCACCGAAGGTGCTAGAAACTCCAGAAACAGCCATGGTTTTGAATGGGAAAAGGTTCTGGATGATCGGAAGGAAGATTGGAGAGAAAGCCCTCAGGAGATTTTTCACGGGAAGAGATGGAAGCTTTGAAATCGCACGAAGTCGATGCCGGAGTCGATAGGGTTTATCATCTCAGGCAAGTTGAAGAAGATGAGAGCAGGAGGTGAACCATTGTGACACAGATTTCAGGTTTTGAGAGAGAAAGATAAAGTGACTTTTGAAAGGATGGCACCATAAATGCAAAAAACGACAAAATAGAAACAGGTCGAGATAGATAAATTTTTTTAAATCAAGGAACCGTCGTAGAAATTTGAGATGCAAGCAATATTTAAGGAATTTGCTTAATTTCATAGGAGAGAATAATCTTTATTCTGAAATAATTATTCTTTTAGTTATCTACAGATAAATCTATCATAAATTACACATACCTAATTCCCTTATAAGGAAGTAAATCTCTCTTCAGGTAAGACTTTTATGAAGATATGCTAACTGATTTTGAGTATCAATGAAGAAAATATTTATATTACCATTTTCTACATGATCATGAATAAAATGATATCTAACCTCTATATGCTTTGTCCTTGAGTGTTGTACTGGATTTTTGGTGAGATTAATGGCACTGGTGTTGTCGCACAGCAGGGGAATTGTCTTGATATGTAGCCCATAATCCTCAAGTTACTACTTAATCCATAGGAGTTGTGTACAACAGCTACGTACTCAGCTTCAGCTGTTGACAGTGCTACTGAATTTTGCTTCTTTGAGGACCATGAAATTAGACAACCTGTAAGAAATTGACAACATCCACTGGTGCTTTTTCTATCTATTTTGCATCCAGCGTAGTCAGCATCAGAATATCCTATTAAGTTAATTTCACATGTTTTTGGATACCATAAACCTAAATCATGGGTTCTAGCTAAATATCTAAAAATTCTTTTGACACTAATTAAATGAGATTCTTTAGGATCTGCCTGATACCTAGCACACATGCATACACTAAAGAGTATATCAGGTCTACTGGCAGTTAAGTAGAGTAAAGATCCTATCATACCTCTGTAGACCTTTTGGTCTACTTTCTTACCATCCTTATCACTGTCTAACCTAGTTGATGTGCTCATTGGTGTTGACAGTGGCTTGGCATTTTGAAATCCAAATTTCTTCAACAGTTCTTTGGTGTACTTTGTTTGACATATGTGAGTGCCTTCTTTTCCTTCTTTGATTTGCAATCCAAGAAGTAGTTAAGCTCCCCCATCATGCTCATTTCAAATTCTCCCTGCATAAGCTTTTCGAAGTACTTGCAAAGGGATTCGTCAGTAGAACCAAAAATTATATCATCCACATAGATTTGTACGAGTAGCACAATTTTGGCTTTAGATTTGATGAATAATGTGCTATCTACTTTTCCTCTAGTAAAACCATAGTTTAACAAAAATGCACTTAATCTTTCATACTATGCTCTAGGTGCTTGCTTTAAACCATATAATGCCTTATGCAATTTGAAAACATGATTCAGAAAATCAATATCATCAAAACTAGGAGGTTGTTCTACATAAACTTCCTCCTTTATATATCCATTTAAAAAGACAAATTTTACATCCATTTGAAAAAGTTTTAAATCTAATGCTGATGCATAAGCAAGTAAAATTCTAATTGCCTCAAGTCTAGCCACTGGTGCATAGGTTTCATCGAAATCTATGCCTTCCTCTTGGGAATAGCCTTGAGCTACCAGTCTGGCCTTGTTTCTAGTGATCACACCAGCTTCATCCAATTTGTTCCTGAACACCCATTTGGTGCCAATCTCAGGATGATCTGATGGTCTCGGAACAAGGGACCATACTTGGTTTCTCTTGAACTGATTAAGTTCATCTTGCATGGCTAATATCCAAGATTCATCAGACAGTGCTTCATTGACTATCTTGGGCTCTATTTGAAATATAAGAGCTAAATAATCACAAGGAATTACATTACCTCTAGTTCTTACCCCAACCGATGGATCCCCAATGATGTTGTCCAATGGGTGATCCTTTTTATATCTCCATTCTTTTGGAAGATTGTCATGTGATATGTCTTTTTCTTGTAGATCTTCCAAGGGTGGATCTTCCTTATCCTCTATGGATGAGTTCTTTAATTTCTTGGATAGTTCATCTGCATCATCAACATCACTATCTACTTCCTTTCTCAAGGAAGGGTTAGTCTCATCAAAAATAGCATGCACTGTTTGTTCAATTAATAAACTATGTGTAAGGCCCTCGAATTTCCGTCGCATTATTTGTATTTGTGTGTGTATATTTATGCTTGTGTATGTATATACATATTTACGTACGTATTAATTAGTACAATTACGTGTGCATGTGTTTATACTAGATGTAAATAATGCATGTATTGAATGGTGATAGTATGGATACACTACCATATACATATTGCATGTATATATGCATGGCATGCATAGTTTTCTGCATGTTTTAGAGTTCTGGCCGAAGGCCAGATGGCGTCAATATCAGGGCGTCGATGAGGTGTCAGCGTCCACCCATGGACGCCAACACTAATCCTGGCGTCTAACGATGTGGACGCCGATTTCTCTGACCTGCATGCGTTGCAGAGCCAGAAATTCTAGAAACAAGGTAGCTCACCCATTAGGGAGCTGTCCCCAACGGCTCTGAGAGCCATCTTGTCACCCTGTGAGTGGGAGAGAAGCCTCTCCCCTATGCCTAAACCCGAATCTGCTTCCCAACCCCTCTCTTCACCCTTTTGCAAGAGAGAAACAAGAGGAGAAAACCCTATTTCGGACTGTGAGAAAACCCCATCTTTGCAGCCAAAAATCCGAACTTCTGAAGCTTTGTCCGACGTTCTACTGCAACTGGAGGCTAGAGGGATCATCGAGGAAGGCCTCCCCGACATATCTTTGCTGTGGAGATCATTCAAGAACCCGGAGGAAGGAGATCTTGGAGGACATTTCTGCACTTCTTAGGACGGCCCAAGGAGAGCTTCTCCGAGCATTTTAGATCCATTGGAGAAATTTTCTAGAGGCAAGTGACCCTACCATAAGGTTCCCGTATGAGTCTAGGATGGTTTTAACATTTTTGTGTATTTTCTTCGTGTCCTTCACCCCCAAATTCACCCCAACTTGAGAGCTCGGGTCTGTGTTTTACACAGACTTGAACTTAACGGCAACATCCCTTGCCGTTAAGATTATGCTTGGCGGCAAGCGATCATGCCGTTAACCTCCTTTTGACGGCCAGAGCTTGACGTCTAGTTTTTCAGGACAGAACAGAAGCCTGTTCTCTCCTTCTATACTACTATTTTCGATGGGTTTTCCATGATGAGGATATATGGTAACCCTATACACTATGTATACTGGTAAATGTGGTGTGTGGATGAGTTATGATGTGTGGTGGTGAATGTTAGAGATTATTATCCCATGAAATTTCAAGCATGATTTGTTGGTGATCTTGCCAATCCATGTTTTATGATTAGGACTAGTCTGAGTGCCCTAAGTTTTGTCAGATCATGAAATTAGTGGATCAGTATATGTGTACTCAAATTTTGATAAATTGTCCATGCTTGCATAAATTGCTATTAATTTCGGTTCGGTAAATAAAAAGGCATGCAAGAAAGAATTGTTGTGATCGAACTATGGTTGTATGATTTAGGGTAATTCTGTATTTTCAGATCATGCATATAACAGTTAGTCTCTGTTAGAAAATTTTGGAAAATTCTCCATGCTTATCTGAATTATTACGCTTTCTGAAATTGAATTTATAAAAGCATGTGTAGGGTTATAAAACCTTGAGAAAATGGTATGTTGCTTAGAAAAGTCTGAAGAAATTCTATGATTATGGGCATGTTAGGGTTCAGACAGTAAGTGGCAAAAATGTATGATGGTGTTAAACTCCATGTCAACTTAAATTATGAATGGCATGCTAAATAGGTATTTGATTTTATGTAAATTCTATTTAGCTCAGAAAAATCTGAAAATTGAAGGTATGATCTTGAACCCGAAAATAGCATGTGGTTAAATTTCCAGGTCATTTGGACCAGTATATAAGGAGTTATGCACTTTTTCCATGTGAAATGTAAAAAAAAATTATGCATGTCATCGTAAAGTGATTAGATATCGTTTAAACCCAACCTGATTGGTGAATTTACTGTGTGTTAAACTCCTGAAATCTGTAGTGTCATGTCAGGAAAATAGAGATATGCATGTGAGTGAGAAAGTGAATGGGATGAAAAGTGATATGTGTAAAACCATGTGTAAAATCGGTAAAATGTGTAAATGTGTAACTGTGCCAATGTGACACTGCTTCCGTAGAGGGCAGTGGAACTGTATCAGGGAAAAGTCCCCCTGAGAAAGTTCAATGTGTAAGTGACCCTAAGGGCATTAGGGGGAAATCCTGGAGGTGGACAAGTACCACTGGTTAGGGTGGAGACTTGTTCTCCCGGTCTGCGCAGTCCAAGAGTCGCCATTGTAATGCCTAGATGGCGTCTATGTGTAATGTGATGTGTATATGTCCTTCTTTGGTGGTTTGGACTATGTGTCACGGCACCTAAAATGTGAATGTGTAATGTGTAATGTGTATGTGTTCATGTGTTAATGTGTAAGTGAACAATGTGAAATGTGTATGTGCAAAGTGCAACCATGTGAATTGGAAACTTGTGTAAAGAAAATGTGAAACTAAAAATGTGAGAATATGACATTGAAATCCATGTGAGACAAATCTGAAACCATGTGAAATCAGTAATTTCATGTTGTTATCATCATGTTTATATGTGCAAAATGTCTAGAATCCATGTTAGGGATAATTGATGAGCACGTGTACAAAATAGCATGATTGGTTGTTCACATGGTATGTTTTAAACAACATTGTAGCTCTCATGTGTAGGTTTACAGCCATTAAACCATGTGAAACCAGCAACTTAAAGCATGTGAAAATGTCTATGTATGTGCTAGGAACATGTAAAATCCATGCTAGTTGTGTTTTCCCTTCATATATGCACAGTGTTCATGTTGGTAGCTCTCATGTCTTGGTTCTTTAAAGGCAAAATTTCACGAGTAAATTGAATAGAGAGCATGTGATAGGTAAGTTTTATTCTTAGAAATCTGAAAGCATGATCCATGTATTAAATTGTAGAACTTTCATGATAGGTTGCAACTTTCAAATGACTAGCATGCCATATGTTGAAATTTGTGATGTGCATGTAGAAACCGCTATGACTTATACGTGTATGTTATGAGTAGTGTTGCTTGCTGAGTCTTTAAGACTCACTTCTTGCTTCGGCGTACAGGTATAGACGGTGACGAGACTCTCGTGGAGGAGACGGTAGAGACGGACTCCGAGCGCGGAGTTTAGATTGTTGGAGCAGTGTACCCCTTTTGTGTTTTCATAGTATGTAAGAACTTGAATATTGTATTAGTTTATCATGAAAAAGGTGTTATTGTGGACATCCATGTATTAATTTTCAGCAATTTAAATTATGTGAACTTTTAGCTCTTAATGTTAATTGCAAATTTCATGTATGTTTAATGTGGATGATGAATGAATGAAGACAGTTGTCTTTTACTTCCGCTACTCTGTTGTATATTCGCGTGTATCTCAGCTGTTCGTATTGTTTGGGTAAATGTCCCACTGTGATGACGCTTGCTATACCGACGTGGGTTGGTATAACCGTACCGGTATAATGAGGGCAGTCACAGAGATTGGTATCAGAGCAACCGGTTGAGATTGCACATGAATATACATAAGTCATCATCTTCATTGCATGCTAAGTGTGTCCACATGTGTAGAAAACACTAATAAGAAGTGAAAGATAGATAAGAAAATGGTTAGAAAACTTAGTAACCTAGCGCTAATGGTGGCTGAAATTTTATTACAGCCATGGCTTCGAGAGGTAGGCGTGGTGGAGCGCCGGCCCGTGAGGACGAGCCGCGACGTGACGAGCGGGCGGAGCAACAGGCCCCGGCACCGCCAGGTCCTTTACTTCCCCCACCGCCACCTGTGGACTACGGAGTATTCATGCAAGGTCTGGTGCAAGCCATGCAGACGTAGGCTCATACCCAGGCAGCACTCCAGGCACAGTTGGAGGCTCAGGTTAGACTAATAAAATGAATAATAGTCTGTTTTAAATTGCTTATGATATTATGTTGATTGTATATTGCTTGATGTGTGATGTAGCAGGCTCAAGGACCAGCTCAGGACCATGGTGGACCTTCTACATGGAGAGATTCAAGAGGATGACCCCACCCTCTTTTAAGGGGGAGAGTGATCCATTAATGGCAGAAGGTTGGTTAAGGGAGACAGAGAAAATCTTCCGAGCCATCAGGTGCCCTGATGAGGATAAGGTGACATTAGCCACCTACATGCTACAGGTAGGCTTTTAATTTTGTATGTTTGTATGTTCTGCTTAAGTTAGAATTTGTTAGTTGGTACTTATGAGGGTGTATTGCAGGAGAGAGCGGATGTATGGTGGTCCTCCCTACTACGTACACGCTTTGAGGACGGAGCAGTAGACGTGGCGTGGGACGCGTTCGTGAGGCTCTTTCGAGCCAAGTTCGTCCCAGAGCATATCCAGGACAAGATAGAGCAGGAATTTCTCTCCCTGACGCAAGGCTCCATGACTGTGCTGGAATACGAGGCAAGGTTTCTGAACTTTCTAAGTATGCACCGCATATCGTAGAGGATGAGCGCAGAAAGACGAAGAAATTCGTGATGGGACTCAAGCCATCACTGCGGACGAGACTCGTGGCGTTTGACCACCGCACGTTGGACGAGGCCCTCAGCGCTGCCTGCAGGCAGGAGGGAGAGATGGAGCAATATCTGGAGGAAAAGAAAGCTTCGCAGAAGAGGCCAGCAGCAAGACAAGAAGAAAATGGTGTACCAGACACCGCAGCGAACCGTGGCAGTCAACAGCTCTCAGGTACCTTCTGTACGTTCCCCTGGTGTGAAGAAAGAGTGTCCCCATTGCGGGAAGACACATGGTGGTTCCGAGTGTTGGTTGGTAGCGGGTAGATGCTTGAAGTGCGGGAGCACGACCACAAGATCAAAGATTGCCCAAGACTTCAGCAGGGAGCTCAGCGTGGAGCGCCAGCCCCAGCAGTAGCGGAAGCCGCGCCAGCTACAGGAAGACCAGGAAGGCCTCGAGCCCCAGCTCGAGTGTTTGCTTTAGCTCGCGAGGACGCCGAGCAGGCGGAGCATGTCAGCGAAGGTACGGTTTTGCTTTTAGGTGTGCACGCTCGGGTTTTGTTTGATACGGGTGCTACTCACTCGTTCATTTCCGAGCGGTTCGCTAGGCAGTTAGCCCTAGAGTCAGGCGTAGAGTCTGAGGAGTTAGAGGTCCCTTTGTCTGTGCACACCCCTGCGGGTACGGTATCGACTAGGAAGTGCATTCCGTCGTTACCTGTGTGCATTGAGGATAGAATCCTAGATGGGTGTTTCTTCTTGCTAAAGATGAAGGACTATGATGCTATTCTTGGTCTGGATTGGCTAGAGGAGCACTATGCGTTAGTGGATTGTCGTCGGAAGAGGATTGTTTTCCGCATTCCTGGTGAGGATGAGTTCTCTCACCCTTGCCAAGGAACTGGGCGAGAAAGATGGTCATCTCTGCCATGAAGGCGATGCGCATGGTGAACAAGGGTTGTGACGCTTTTCTTGCCAGCGTGGTGTTAGTACCAGAGGCTGATGAGTCGCCTACTTTGCGGAGATTGAGGTAGTGCAGGATTTTCCAGATGTCTTTCCTGATGACTTGTCTGGATTGCCACCGGATAGAGAGATAGAGTTTACCATAGAGTTGCTTCCGGGCACCTCTCCTATCTCGAAGGCTCCATATCGGATGGCACCTGCGGAGTTAGCCGAGTTGAGGAGGCAGTTGCAAGAGTTGCTTGATAAGGGATTTATTCGCCCTAGTGTTTCCCCTTGGGCGCACCTGTATTATTCGTCAAGAAGAAAGACGGGTCACTTAGGTTGTGCATTGACTATAGGAAGTTGAACCAAGTGACTGTGAAGAACAGGTATCCCTTACCTCGTATTGATGACTTGTTTGACCAGTTGCGAGATGCATCAGTCTTTTCTAAGATTGACTTGCGATCTGGTTATCATCAGTTGAGGATTCGGAGTGAGGATGTGTCCAAGACGGCATTTAGAACCTGTTATGGACATTATGAGTTCTTGGCCCTTCCTTTCGGATTGACCAATGCCCCTGCAGCGTTCATGGATCTCATGAACCGGGTGTTTAGGCCTTATTTAGATAGCTTTGTTGTAGTGTTTATTGACGATGTGTTGGTCTACTCTCTGGATGAGGCCACGCACCGTCAGCATCTGAGGTTAGTGTTAGAGGTTCTTCGTGAGCACAAGCTGTATGCAAAATTCAGCAAGTGCGATTTTTGGTTGCGCGAGGTTCATTTCCTCGGGCATGTTATCTCCGGCGCTGGTGTTGCAGTTGATCCAGCGAAGGTCCAGGCAGTTATGGATTGGGAGATTCCCAAGACCCCTTCGGAGATTCGTAGTTTTATTGGGTTAGCTGGTTACTATCGGCGATTCATTGAGGGTTTCTCATCCATCGCCGCCCCTTGACAAAGCTGACCAGGAAGGGTGAGAAGTTCGTATGGTCTGAGGCATGTGAGCGTAGCTTCCAGCTATTAAAGGCTAAGCTTACTTCTGTTCCGGTATTGGTATTGCCTAGTGGTCTAGAGGGCTTTGCCATTTATACGGATGCGTCTCGGATCGGTTTAGGCTGTGTGCTCATGCAGCAAGAAAGGGTAGTGGCTTATGCTTCTCGTCAGTTAAAGGAGCATGAGAAGAACTATCTGACTCATGACTTAGAGCACGCAGCAGTGGTTCATGCACTAAAGATCTGGAGGCACTATCTTTATGGTGTCAGATTTGAGGTGTTTACTGACCACAAGAGCTTAAAGTATCTTTTCTCCCAAAAGGAATTAAACCTGAGGCAGAGAAGATGGATTGAGTTCTTGAAGGATTATGACTTCGACCTTCAGTATCACCCTGGGAAGGCGAATGTCGTAGCGGACGCTCTTAGTAGAAAGAGGTCTTCGCTCTAGCAGGATTGGAAGATGTTGGAGGATGCGGCGTACTCTATGACGAGTTAGAGCCATCGCTGTGTCAGGCTTTTGTAGCTCAGCTATCCCTTAGATCCTCGATTTTGGATGAGGTGATCGAGCAACAGGAGGCCGACCCTAGATTGTTAGAATTAGTGGGTAAGGCGGGCATTGCTCGTGATGAGGACGGCGTGATTAGATTTCAGCACCGTGTTTGTGTCCCTGATTTGGTAGATGTTCGTGAGCATGTGTTAGCGGAGGCTCATAGATCGCGATTCTCTATTCATCCGGGTAACACTAAGATGTATCAGGATTTGAAGAGATCATTTTGGTGGTCCGGCATGAAGAAGGATGTTGCGGATTATGTGTCTAGATGTCTAGTATGTCAGCAAGTGAAGGCCGAGCGACAGCGACCATCCGGCCTTATGCAGAGGATGGATATCCCAGTGTGGAAGTGGGAAGCTGTCACTATGGACTTCGTTTCGGGTTTGCCTCGATCTAGAAGGGGCAATGACTCGATTTGGGTAGTGTAGATAGATTCTCGAAGACTGCTCATTTCTTGCCTATGAAGAAGAAGCAGTCAGTAGAGAGTTTAGCTAGATTGTATGTTAGTAGTGTTATTAGATTGCATGGTGTACCGAAGTCGATCATTTCGGATCGAGATCCGAGATTTACTTCGAGATTGTGGAAGGGTCTTCAGGATGCTTTAGGTTCGGAGCTGAAGCTCAGTTCGGCGTTTCATCCCCAGACCGATGGACAATCCGAGAGGACTATCCAGACGCTCGAGGATATGTTGAGAGCGTGTGTTCTGGATTGGAAGGATGATTGGGAGTGTCATTTACCTCTTGTGGAGTTCGCATACAACAACAGCTTTCATGCGAGTATTGGTATGGCTCCATTCGAGGCGTTGTATGGTAGGCCCTGCAGATCTCCGTTGTGTTGGGAGGAGACTGGTGATAGGCAGCTGATCGGACCGGAGTTAGTTCAGGAAACTTCGGATAAGATCCAGCTTATCAGGAAGAGGCTTGTTGCGGCACAGGATAGGCAGAAGAGTTATGCCGACAACAGGAGAAAGGATTTGGAGTTCGAGGTTGGCGATCATGTCTTCTTGAAGATATCGCCTACTCGAGGTGTTGTCAGATTTGGCAGGCATAGCAAGCTAAGCCCCAGGTTCATTGGCCCATATGAGATTCTCAGACGTTTGGGCAGCGTGGCATATGAGCTAGCATTACCCCAGCTTTGGCTAGCGTTCACCCTGTATTCCACGTATCTATGCTCAGGAAGTATGTCCGAGATCCGTCTCATGTGATTAGTCATGAGCCAGTGGAGATCCAGCCAGATCTTTCGTATGTCGAGCAACCAGTAGCTATTCTTGACCGGAAGGTTCAGCATCTCCGAACAAGAGTATTGCGTCGGTAAAGGTCCTATGGCGGAACTTCTCACGAGAGGAGGCTACTTGGGAGCTTGAGGATGCGATGAAGAAGAAGTATCCCCTTTTGTTTGAGTAGTGTCGTTCTAACTTCGAGGACAAAGTTTCTTTAAGGGGGAGAGGGTGTAAGGCCCTCGAACTTCCATTGCATTATTTGTATTTGTGTGTGTATATTTGTGCTTGTGTATGTATATACATATTTACGTACGTATTAATTAGTACAATTACGTGTGCATGTGTTTATACTAGATGTAAATAATGCATGTATTGAATGGTGATAGTATGGATACACTACCATATACATATTGCATGTATATATGCATGGCATGCATAGTTTTCTGCATGTTTTAGAATTCTGGCTGAAGGCCAGATTGGCGTCAATATCAGGACGTCGATGAGGTGTCAGCGTCCACCCATGGACGCCAACACTAATCTTGGCGTCTAACGATGTGGACGCCGATTTCTCTAACCTGCATGCGTTGTAGAGCCAGAAATTCTGGAAACAAGGTAGCTCACCCATTAGGGAGCTGTCCCCAACGGCTCTGAGAGCCATCTTGTCACCCTGTGAGTGGGAGAGAAGCCTCTCCCATATGCCTAAACCTGAATTTGCTCCACAACCCCTCTCTTCACCCTTTTGCAAGAGAGAAACAAGAGGAGAAAACCCTATTTCAGACTGTGAGAAAACCCCATCTTTGCAGCCCAAAATCCGAACTTCTGAAGCTTTGTCCGGCGTTCTACTGCAACTGGAGGCTAGAGGGATCATCGAGGAAGGCCTCCCCGACATTTCTTTGCTGTGGAGATCATCCAAGAGCCCGGAGGAAGGAGATCTTGGAGGACATTTCTACACTTCTTGGGACGGCCCAAGGAGAGCTTCTCCGAGCATTTAGATCCATTGGAGCAATTTTCTAGAGGCAAGTGACCCTACCATAAGGTTTCCGTATGAGTCTAGGATGGTTTTAACATTTTTTTGTATTTTCTTCGTGTCCTTGACCCCCAAATTCACCCCAACTTGAGAGCTCGGGTCTGTGTTTTGCACAGACTTGAACTTAACGACAACATCCCTTGCCGTTAAGATTATGCTTGGTGGCAAGCGATCATGCCGTTAACCTCCTTTTGACGGCCAGAGCTTGACGTCTAGTTTTTCAGGACAGAACAGAAGCATGTTCTCTCCTTCTATACTACTATTTTCGATGGGTTTTCCGTGATGAGGATATATGGTAACCCTATACAATATGTATACTGTTAAATGTGGTGTGTGGATGAGTTATGATGTGTGGTGGTGAATGTTAGAGATTATTATCCCATGAAATTTCAAGCATGATTTGTTGGTGATCTTGCCAATCCATGTTTTATGATTAGGACTAGTCAGAGTGCCCTAAGTTTTGTCAGATCATGAAATTAGTGGATCAGTATATGTGTACTCAAATTTTGATAAATTGTCCATGCTTGCATAAATTGCTATTAATTTCGGTTCGGTAAATAAAAAGGCATGCAAGAAAGAATTGTTGTGATCGAACTATGGTTGTATGATTTAGGGTAATTATGTATTTTCAGATCATGCATATAACAGTTAGTCCCTGTTCGGAAATTTTGGAAAATTCTCCATGCTTATCTGAATTATTACGCTTTCTGAAATTGAATTTATAAAAGCATGTGTAGGGTTATAAAACCTTGAGAAAATGGTATGTTGCTCAGAAAACTCTAAGAAATTCTATGATTATGGGTATGTTAGGGTTTAGACAGTAAGTGGCAAAAATGTATGATGGTGTTAAACTCCATGTCAACTTAAATTATGAATGGCATGCTAAATAGGTATTTGATTTTCTGTAAATTCTATTTAGCTCAGAAAAATCAGAAAAATGGAAGGTATGATCTTGAACCCGAAAATAGCATGTGGTTAAATTTCCAGGTCATTTGGATCAGTATATAAGGAGTTATGCACTTTTTCCATGTGAAATGTAAAAAAAAAAAATTATGCATGTCATCGTAAAGTGATTAGATATCGTTTAAACCCAATCTGATTGGTGAATTTACTGTGTGTTAAACTCCTGAAATCTGTAGTGTCATGTCAGGAAAATAGAGATATGCATGTGAGTGAGAAAGTGAATGGGATGAAAAGTGATATGTGTAAAACCATGTGTAAAATCGGTAAAATGTGTAAATGTGCCAATGTGACACTGCTTCCGTAGAGGGCAGTGGAACTGTATCAGGGAAAGTCCCCTGAGAAAGTTCAATGTGTAAGTGACCCTAAGGGCATTAGGGGAAATCCTGGAGGTGGACAAGTACCACTGGTTAGGGTGGAGACTTGTTCTCTCGGTCTGCGCAGTCCAAGAGTCGCCATTGTAATGCCTAGATGGCGTCTATGTGTAATGTGATGTGTATATGTCCTTCTTTGGTGGTTTGGACTATGTGTCACGGCACCTAAAATGTGAATGTGTAATGTGTAATGTGTATGTGTTCATGTGTTAATGTGTAAGTGAACAATGTGAAATGTGTATATGCAAAGTGCAACCATGTGAATTGGAAACTTGTGTAAAGAAAATGTGAAACTAAAAATGTGAGAATATGACATTGAAATCCATGTGAGACAAATCTGAAACCATGTGAAATCAGTAATTTCATGTTGTTATCATCATGTTTATATGTGCGAAAATGTCTAGAATCCATGTTAGGGATAATTGATGAGCACGTGTACAAAATAGCATGATTGGTTGTTCGCATGGTATGTTTTAAACAACATTGTAGCTCTCATGTGTAGGTTTACAGCCATTAAACCATGTGAAACCAGCAACTTAAAGCATGTGAAAATGTCTATGTATGTGCCTAGGAACATGTAAAATCCATGCTACTTGTGTTTTCCCTTCATATATGCACAGTGTTCATGTTGGTAGCTCTCATGTCTTGGTTCTTTAAAGGTAAAATTTCACGAGTAAATTGAATAGAGAGCATGTGATAGGTAAGTTTTATTCTTAGAAATCTGAAAGTATGATCCATGTATTAAATTGTAGAACTTTCATGATAGGTTGCAACTTTCAAATGACTAGCATGCCATATGTTGAAATTTGTGAATGTGCATGTACAAACCGCTATGACTTATACGTGTATGTTATGAGTAGTGTTGCTTGTTGAGTCTTTAAGACTCACTTCTTGCTTCGGCGTACAGGTATAGACGGTGAGGAGACTCTCGTGGAGGAGACGGTAGAGACGGACTCCGAGCGCGGAGTTTAGATTGTTGGAGCAGTGTACCCCTTTTGTGTTTTCATAGTATGTAAGAACTTGAATATTGTATTAGTTTATCATGAAAAAAGGCATTATTGTGGACATCCATGTATTAATTTTCAGCAATTTAAATTTTGTGAACTTTTAGCTCTTAATGTTAATTGCAAATTTCACGTATGTTTAATGTGGATGATGAATGAATGAAGACAGTTGTCTTTTATTTCCGCTACTCTGTTGTATATTCGCGTGTATCTCAGCTGTTCATATTATTTGGGTAAATGTCCCACTATGATGACGCTTGCTATACCGACGTGGGTTGGTATAACTGTACCGGTATAATGAGGGCCGTCACACTATGCCTATTAAATACTCTATAACCTTTGGGTTTGGAGGCATACCCCATAAATATACCTTCATCAGACTTTGAGTCCAGCTTACCAATATCTCTTTTTCCATTATTGTGGATGAAGCATGGACATCCAAATGTCCTGAAGTGACTAATCTTTGGTTTCTTCTGGATGTATAGCTCGTATGCAGTCTTCTTCAGGATTGGCCTGATCATTACTATGTTGATTATATAGCACACTGTGTTGATGGCTTCAGCCCAAAAATATCTTGGTAAATTGTATTCTGACAACATGGTCCTTGCCATATCCAATAAGGTTATGTTCTTTCTCTCAGCAACTCCATTTTGTTGTGGTGCCCTTGGTGCTGAGAAATTGTGCTCAATACCTTGATTATCACAGAACTTAGCAAATTTTTCATTCTGAAACTCTCCTCCATGGTCTGATCGAATGCCAATTATGCTAAATTTCTTATCCTTTTGAACTTCCTTACTGAAGCTAACAAAACTATCAAATGTGTCATCCTTGTGCTCCAAGAAAGATACCCATGTAAATCTAGAATAGTCATCTACTATAACGAATCCAAAGTTCTTTCCACCAAGACTTGTGGTCCTCATTGGCCCAAATAGATCCATATGCAGAAGTTCTAAGGGTTTGGAGGTTGTTACCATTGTCTTTGACTTCAAGGATGACTTGGTGTGCTTTCCTTTTGCACACGGCCCACAGACACCATCCATTCTTGTACTAACCTTGGGTAGGCCTTCCACCAAGTTTCTCTTGATTAATTTTCTCATGCCATCCAAGCTGCAGTGGCCCAATCTTTAATGCCAGAGTTCAGTTGACTGCTCTTTATTCACTGCCAGACATATGTCTTGATCTTTTAATTATTCTAGATAAAGTACATACAAGTTCTTTTCTCTATTAGCTTCAAAAATGACAGCACCATCCTTCATGATACTGCACTTTGATTCTTGAAATCTGATCTGATGTCCTTTATCACACAGTTGGCTGATACTGATAAGGTTGTGCTTCAGTCCTTTGACACATAGAACATCTTCGATAATGGTTTTGCCTTTACTGCCTACTGATCCGCTACCTATCACAGTCCCTTTTCCATTATCTCCATAAGTGACTATGCCTTCTTTAGCTTCAAGATGGGAAAATAGCTTTCTGTTCCCTGACATGTGCCTTGAGCATCCGCTGTCCAAGTACCATTTAGATGCTCGAAGGTTTCCCTGTAGTAGAAACACTAAACTTTAGGTACCCAAGTTCTTTTGGGTCCTGATTGGTTAGTATCCTCAGTTTTCCTCTTTATTATCCATCTTTTATGTTTAGTTGGACATGTCATTTTAGTATGACCTAACTTGTTGCAGTGACTACAGCAAGATGTTCTACTTACTTTTTCAGTTGGAACGTATTTAAAGTTTGACTTATGTGCTGTGTCTTATTCAGCTACAAATTTTGGTGTTGGATATATTTTAAGGTATACTATTGTTTCTTTATTATCAGGAGGAGTATAACCTAATCCATGTTTCTTTTTACCTGATCTTCTAGCTCTTTTTATTATTAATGATGTTTTTCCATTTGTGAATTTTTCCAATGTACTTGATAGCCTTTCATTTTCTTCTGTTAATGTGTTAACTTCTTGTTTTAATTTGTTTGTTGTTTCTTGGTTTTCTAAACTTGCTATTTGTTCATTTTTATTTTTCAGGTCCTCACATAACAATTTATTTCTTCTTTTTAGTTCAGTAACCTACTTCTCTAGTTGTTCATTTTCAGATTTTAAATCTGAATTAGTGATTTCTAAGCAAGCATGATTTTTCTTTGTTATTTTTAGTAGTTCACATACATCTTTGTATTTACTATATAGTTCATTGAAAGCATCCTCTAAATTGTTGGAATCAGATTCATTACAAGAAGTAAAAGAAGAATCAGATGTTACCTTTTCGTCGATGTTAGCCATGAAGGCTAGGTTGGCCTTTTCTTCTTCTTCTCCACTAAAACTCGACTCACTGTCAGAGTCGCTGCTGTTGTCCCATGCTGTTGACATGACTTTCTTCTTGTATCTTCTGAATTTCTTGGAACTATCCTTCTTTTTGAACTCGGTTTTCTTCAGTTTCGGACATTCAGCTTTGATATGTCGGGGCTTCTTGCACTCGTAGCAGATTGGCTCAGCTTTCTTTGAGTCCTTTCCTTCTGGCTTCTTATACTCTCTGTTTCTCTTGAAGTATCTCCTCCTAGACTGGTACTTCATTTTAGCTAATATTCTTTGTAATCTTCTGGAGAGGAGAGCTTCTTCATCTTCACTACTTCAAGCTTTCATCACCATCTGAGACTTCTTCTGATGCATCTTCTTCAGCCTTGAGAGCATTGTACTGTTTTCTTCTGCTTGACGACTCTCCCAATCTCTCCATATTGATCTCATGGGCCATTAGGGACCCAATCTGTTTCTCCAATGACATTCTCTTCAAGTCATTGGCCTCTTCTATCGCTGTCACTTTGTGAGTCCATGAAGCTGGTAGGGACCTTAAGATTTTTCTGACCATGTCTCCCATTTCATATGTCTTTCCAAGACCATCTAACCCGTTTGTGATGTCTGTAAATCTGTTGTTCATCTAGGTTATCGACTCTCCTGACTGCATCTAGAAACTTTCATATTGTGTTACGAGAATATCTATTCTAGTTTCCTTTACTTTGCCAGTACCTTCGTATGTGATCCTCAACTTTTCCCACATCTCCATAACTGACTTGCAGGCAGATATACGGTTGAACTCTTTCTTTCTAAGAGCACAACACAATATGCTTTTGGCCTTGCAGTTGAGGGAAATTTCCTTCTTATCATCTTCAGTCCATTTGTCCTTCTCGTTAGTAACCAGAAGATCTCCTTCTTCTACGATGGACCAGATCTGATATTCGAGCCCTTGTAGAAAGAACTCCATTCTTGTTTTCCAATAGGTATAGTCTTCACCGTCGAACAATGGTGGCCTGTTGACTGACTGACCTTGAAAGTGACCTTGGGCTGCAATTTGATCTTTTCTCTTCAGATCGTTGGATCTTTTTTGTCGAAGAGACTTTATCTGATACTACTTGTTGCCCAGCTAGCAAGCCTGGAGGGGGGGGGGGTGAATGGGATTCTTTAAAATTCAATTATCTAAACCTGTGCACAAAAACGTTTAACACAACACACTACGATCGATTGTTAGCGTTAGTACAAGGATAAATAACAACCACAAATAGACATGCACACAACACACAGGTTTTATCCTGGTTCGGACCTCCTCTGCATAGGAGTCCTACGTCCAGCCCCTGAGCAACAACTCAGGATTCCACTACCCAAGGGTACAGTCCCCCTCAAGGACACTTACACATCCAGCCACAGCTGACCTTCTCTTCTCAACCGGAAGAGGTACAAAGCACCCTGATTCACAGGTCTTCCTTCTATACGAAGGGAATACAGCCACCTGTTACCAACAGGTCTTCTCTTCTCAACACGAAGAGGAACAACACAGAAAAGTGTTAAAGAGAAGACAAGCCCCTAGATCAAGCTAATAGAACAATGCTTGATCTGAAGCAAGACTGAGAGAGAAAGATCTGCAAGGAAGAATTCTCTCAGTACACAAAGGCTCTCAAAGGCTAAGCTATGAATTCAGAGAGCTAAGACCTACAACAAAACAATGGAGTGAGACTTGAGCTCTTCTATGGTGCTTGCAGATTTTGAATTCTCAAGAGATAATCTTCACGTAGGCACCAGTCTTCTATTTGTATCTTCTTTGAAAAAAGTAGTCATTGAAGTATCCGTTGTCTCTGTGTTGGATGCTCGTTAGACTGCATGGTTTGACGTGTACGTCAAGAGTGCTTGTAGTCATTTAATGTTTTCTGATCCATGCATGCAAGGAAAGAATTCTTCCAGATATACTGCAGCTTCTTTGTTGCCAACGATAGAGAGTGGTTCTTTCAAGGATCTGCACACAATAAATACCAAACAGTGGGCAGCTAGACTGTCTCTTGGCTTGTCAGTCAACGTTAGAAACCAGGGAGTAGGAATATACACCAGAATGGAAATACTTTTCTGCTATCTAAAAAGGTGTTTTCTATAGAAGCATAGGAATGGAAGATATCCAGATATTTATCGTCCAGTGAGATGTTCAGATACATTAAATGCATGAGTATCGAAAAACACATGAGAAGACTTTGACTTTCAACATATTTGAATATCAAATCGATGTGACTCACAAAATCATTATGAGTACAACTTATGAAATCGTTATGTGAATAAGTCGTTGTTTATGTAAAATAGTTATTCATTCATAAACAGATCGATGTGAATACAAATCGTTGTACAGTCATAACCAAGTCGATGTAAGAGACAAATCGTTATGAGAGTATAAGCAAGTCGTTATAAGTGAATCGTTATAACCAAATCATTGCGATGTTGTTTAATAGTAAACAAATCATTGTGCACAGGCAAATCGATGTGAACAACCAAATCATTGTTTTAATAAACAAATCGTTGTGCTCAAGAAAATCAATGTAAACAAATCATTATTTCACTTGTAGAGTTGATACAGTGATCAAATCGTTGTTTGCTTTATCGATTCGTTACACAGACCAAGTCGTTGTTGTGACTTATCGAGTCGTTATAGCAAGAAAATTGTTGCATAACTTTTCGAGTCGGTATAATGACCAAGTCGTTATGTAACTTATCGAATCGTTTTGTCTTACCAAATCGATGTGAAACTTATTGAATTGTTCTGATGACCAAATTGATGTGAAACCGAATCGTTGTGAGAGAAAATCGTTGTTCTCACTTATCAAATCGTTGTGAGAGCAAATCGTTGTTCTCACTTACCAAATCGATGTGAAACTGAATTGTTGTGAGAGGAAATCGTTGTTCTCACTTTTCAAATCGTTGTGACATGAAATTGTTATGCTCACTTATCGAATCGTTGTGAGACGAAATCGTTATGCTCACTTAACGAATCGTTGCAGAATGAAATCGTTGCGGTTACTTATCGAATCGTTGCGGAATGATAGAAATCGATGTACACACTTAGGGAATCGTTCTGAGATCGAAATTGATGTGATACTTATGAAATTGTTAAGTAATGCAGTAACTTATGAAATCTTTATGCTATGATGGAAATCGTTATGCTTTCAAAGCAAGTCGATGTGTACTTAGTCAAAATTCATGCTTTGAACTCCAAATACTTTAATGTAAGAAATACTTACATAGTTGCTTTATTTTGCCAGATTTACTTCCTATGCCTAAGCTTCAAGAAACTTGTTAGATAACACTTAATTGAAGTTTTGTTAATCACCATAATAGATATATAATTCATGAAATTATATGGGGATGAGCTGATCATCAATGAGACCGAGTCGAATCCACAGGGAAAAAGATTATTAACTTTGAAAACCTTGGGTTTCTTTAATTGGAAAAATGTGATGAGAATTTTAGAATTAAATCTGAAGATTAATTTGATAAAAAATCAATCTAATCTAAGAAGAGAAATTACAAGAGAGAAAAGAGATAGAAAGAAAGCGATAGAGAAGAGAGAGATGGGAGAAGAGAGAGAGAGGAAAGACTAATTAACAAAAAATAACTAACATAATGACAATAAAATTAAGAGTCTATCATAATACAAAATTAAAATAAAATAATCTATGGAGAAAGAGATAGAGAGAGAAGAGGATGAGTGGAGATAGAGAGAGAATAAAAAACAGAAGAGATGAGAGAGAAGAGAGACAACGAGAGAGATAAGAAAGAGCGAGAAAGGTACGGCCTCCTCTATGTGCATGCATGCACGTAGAGAGGAGAGAGCAAGGCGGCGTGGCAGGCGGCCAAGGAAGGCAGGGCGCGCGGGCTGGAAACGCGGCAGCCGCGGGGGCGCGTGGCAGCGAGGGATGCTACAGGGGCGCGCGGGGCGCGGGCGGCCAGGCGCGGGCAGAGGTGGGGGGCGTAGGCGGGCGCGCTAGGCAGGGCGTGGACGCATGCCGCATTGGATGTAGGCGGACATGGTGCGGGTGGCCACGGACGTAGGCGGGCCTGGCGTGGCCTTCTGCGGACGCGACCTGTTACGGGTGACCTACTGCTGTTGCTACCTGTGTGCTTATTTCATGCCCCGATATTTAGCAGCGGAATAAATACCGGGGGACGTGAATGATACAAATAGACGTATCACAGTTGAATAGCGCAGAGTCACAATTAAACATAACAACACATTTGAGACCATAATATTGTCATCCAAAGTACTCTTTATTCCATTTCAATTCACTAGTTACAACCTTACATAAGAAGAACCAACTAAAAAGGGTTCATTATTCAAATGGAAATATTTCTCTAGTACATAGTCTATTCAAATATCTATTCCTAAACTGTCAACTCCTCATATGGCAGTTGCTCATCACTCTTGCCCTAACATCAATCTCCTCTGGTTCCTCATCACTACCTGAAAAGGGCAGGATGATAGGGGTGAGCGAACTAGCTCAGTAGGATTTACATCTCAATATTTTACGGGCACTAGTATACATGATTAACATTTTAAATAGGCAAGACATGAACATGTATATGATGACAATGCATGCAATACTAACAGATTGAATAACAGAGTAGAACGGATATCATATCAGATCAAATGTCGAGTTGCATATACAATGGACAGATATTTCAAGTGTAGAATCGTATCAAATGAATTGGCCATATTCATACAGATATCATGTATTCACATGATCAGACTTATCATATCAAACTTATCATATCATATCATATCATATCAAACGAAGGCACATTCACACAAATCTTGCATATAGTATCAGTGCCATGCCACGCACCACAAGTCCATACTCCTGCGGTTAATAAGTACGTTGGGGCGCTCTTCCCCAGGACCAGACAGGGCCGCTATTGCATAGGCATTAGTCAAATGGACCGAAGTCCCATATTGCGCCGAACAACATATTCATATTATGGCCACAGAGTTTCAATGACAAGCTCATAGTAAGAAAGACATGATCATTCATAGAGTCAAGTTATGACAAAAACTCAAGAGAACAAAAGGGCAGTATAACGACGTATCTTATGTTTCATAATTCATTAATGTCTTGACATGAGGATGCCTAATGACAGATCGTATGAAGAACATGTGCTCTCTACCTCCAGGGTACTTCATGGTACAACCAACTTGGCTTCTATGTGGGAATCAATAGAGAGCGGAGACTTACGGAGGTCCTAAGGAAAAGATCGCTAGTCTTGCCGATTCGGAATGACCGGCAGAGAGCTCTCGATTCCCTAAGAAGGGTGTGCCTAATCGTGCAAATGTGTAAGTGACGAGTCACGAATTGTTCCTAACATGTATGCAATTGACAAATAATTAATTGAATGTCAGAAAGCATATAACTATTGAAACTCATATGCAAATCATGATATAAACTCCACTAACAAGTCCATACTAACATGTATTCATCCCCACATTCATATCATATTCTTATCATATCAATTGAACATAAGGTCAATCACAATTACACATTAGAATCATATTCATATCATTACCGTTTTTCAATGGGTTGATTCCTTTTAGGTCCATGCATACTGTATCACATCATGCACATACTAGTAGACATCATGTAACGATCAGAACCAAGACATGCAATTTTTTTTGCAAGAGTAGTGTCGACACACTCCCTACTGGTGTCGACCCAATGCTTCAAACACAAGGCCAAATGATGAAGAAATGGTCAAGTAGTGTCGACACAGAATCAAGTAGTGTCGACACAATGATTCAAACACAAGGCAAAATGATGAAGAAATGGTCAAGTGGTATCGACACAGAATCAAGTAGTGTCGACACAATGCTTCAAACACAAGGAAAAATGATGAAGAAATGGTCAAGTGGTGTCGACACAGAATCAAGTAGTGTCGACACTAGACCCAGCTCCCAGTGAACCCAGTCAACAGGTCTGTACAGGGTGTCGACACAAGATCAAGTAGTGTCGACACAGGATCAAGTAGTGTCGACACAGGATCAAGTAGTGTTGACACTAGAGACCCTTCCCAGAAATACTTTGTGCCAGTTTGGGATAGTGTGTCGACACACCCCATGGGCAGGTCGACACACTCCGGGAACTTTTCCACCATTAGTCACATTGGACACGTGGCACTCTAGGGATCTTGTGAATCGGCCTTGGATCATGTGCCCACGCACCCCTAGGGTACTTTTGGCCATGTTGGGCTACAAATTTCCCCAATCCTTGTACTCCAAAGGGTATCCCATGAAAAGATCAATTAGAAATCTCCAGAAATATATGAAGAACATAAAAGTCATATGTAACCCGAAAACATATCTCATGCAGTGATTTACTTACCATTCTTATAGATCTCTAACGAAAGACATTTAGACAAAATGTTAAACATAAAAGATGACCATAAGGACTAGTGGAAGAACTTTTATGTTGGGAACCTGACCTAATTCGGTCTTTAATCTCATGAAGAATAGGAAGAACATAAAGTTAAGTGCAGCCTGAAATCACAGTATCATGCAACAACTCCCTTACCATGCTTATAAGTCTCTAACTAAAGACTTTTAGATAAAATGTCCAACATAAAAGATGATCATGACTACAATTAGAAGAACTTTGATGTTGGGTATTTAGTCTAATTCGGTCTTGAATCATATGCATGATAAGAAGAACATAAAAAGCCATAATTGCGCGCGACTTAAGGAAACTACTAATACACAATGTATACTCAATGAAAATTAGTCAAGTCAAGTGCAAATGAACCTAGACTCGAAGATCTATATGATAGTGTTGGTTTTCTTTACTCTTGGCCCGAGAACACCTACCTTTATGAAGATCTAAGACCAGTCGACGTTCTGGATGCAGCAGAGGATGAAGAGGGATGAAACTCCAGTTCCCAGCCTTTCTCCTCCTCCTCTGAAGCCCTAGCCCGCCTCCAAACGACCCCAACTCGTTGACAAACCTTCCCCAAGAGTTTAGTGATGAGTTCTTATAGATTTAGGGTGTATGTACATGTCCTAATGGGACTAGGAAAGGGGTCTGCGAATTCTGCTTTCTACTTTCCAAAATCTGGGATTTTCTCACCCAAAGGAGGTAGCTACACCATAGGAAGGTGTCATACAGGTTTGGCCACGATTTGGGTTGCCATGCATGGCCATTACCACTAATTTTAACCCTAATTTGCCCTCCCTAATCACTGCATAATTACATACACAAATTTCTGGGTATTTTCTTGTCCAAATTTTTATCCTTGGGCCAAATGTGCTTCATTGGCCCAATCTCGTTAATGGGTCATTAATACATGGTGTTGGAAGTCTCTCCAATATGTTTATTTAATTTATGGTTGGGTTATTTTTTTCCGTGTTAACAATTTTTCCAATGTGTTTTCTCTCATACGATAATAGTACGTAAGTTTTATCATTCCGATAATTGCGGAATTTATTTATTCCACTTTATTTCTAAAATTTTTAAATCACTAAATTTCCAGGGCATTATATCCTCCCCCACTAAAGAAATTTGGTCCCCAAATTTACACATAATGGTGTAGTTCGTACCTGAGAATAGTTCTGGGTGGTTTTTCTTCATTCTTTCCTCTGTTTCCCAAGTAGCATTAGTAACTCCGTCTCGACTCCATTGGACCTTCACCATAGGTATGGTACGATTCCTGAGTCGTTGAATCTTCCGATCCAATACTTTGATCTGCTTCTCTTCATAAGTCAGGTCCTCCCGAATCTCCAAGTCCTCATGGTTGATTACATGGTCGGCATTGAATAAGTACTTCCTCAACATGGATATGTGGAACACATTATGCACGTTCGCCAGCTGTGGAGGTAGTGCAAGTCTATACGCCACCTGACCAATCCTTTCCAGAATTTCAAACGGTCTAATGAATCTGGGACTCAACTTTCCTTTGATCCCAAATCTTTGAATCCCCTTGAAGGTGAGACCTTCAAGAAAACATGTTCGCCAACCTGAAATTCTAGTTCTCTCCTTCTCTTGTCTGCATAACTCTTCTGCCTAGATTGGGCTATCTTTAGACGTTCCCTGACAATTTGAACCTTTCTGACAGCCGCCTCAATTAAGTCGGGTCCAACCCATTGGTTCTCCACAACCTCTTCCCAACAAAGGGGTGATCTGCAACTCCTGCCATATAAGGCTTCAAACGGTGCCATCTTGATACTTGCCTGATAGCTGTTGTTATATGCAAACTCCATCAGGTACAACTAATCATCCTATCGACCTCTAAAATCTAGCACCAGAGCACGAAGCATATCTTCCACAATTTGATTGGTCCTTTCGCTTTGTCCATCAGTCTGAGGATGGAAGGCAGTACTAAAGTTTAGTTTAGTACCCATTGCTGCTTGTAAACCCTTCCAGAAGTGTGAAGTAAATCTAGGGTCCCGATTCGATATTATGATAGATGGAACCCCATGCAATCTAACTACTTCCTTAACATATAGTGCAGTCAATACATCCACTGACCAGGTACTCTTAATCGGCAAGAAGTGAGCTGACTTAGTCAATCGATCAACTACTACCCAAATTGCATCCATACCACCTCTAGTCTTGGGCAATCCCATGATAAAGTCCATACCGATGCTATCCCACTTCCATTCTGGGATTTCTAGTGGTAGTAGTCCACCAGCTGTACGGAAATGCTCGGCCTTGACTTTCATACATGTTAAACAGTATGACACATGATCGGCCACATCCCTCTTCATGTTTGGCCACCAGTACGACTTTTTTAAGTCTTGGTACATCTTTGTTGATTCAGGATGAATCGTGTACTTGGACTGGTGAGCTTCATTTAATAACCTCTTCTTGAGTTCTCCATGACTAGGGACACATGTTCTACCTCGGAATAGTAATCTTCCCTCAGCTGGTAGAGTAAAGTCAGGTCTTTGTTCTAGCTTCTCCTTGATCTCAACTAAGAATGGATCCTCTCCCTGTTTCTCCTTGATTTCGGTCAGTAGATCGGA
Source organism: Colocasia esculenta (assembly GCA_014218235.1). NCBI lineage: Eukaryota > Viridiplantae > Streptophyta > Magnoliopsida > Alismatales > Araceae > Colocasia > Colocasia esculenta. The sequence continues at coordinate 114,103,986 of CM024761.1, read as the reverse complement.
TTGTATCTGGAGGTTGGAAATCAGTACTTGTTTTTCCTTCTTTCCCATGTCTAAGTTCAAGCTTGTAAATTGCTCCAGTAACTTCCATTCGCCCAACATCATACTAGCTAGCATAGCTCCTGGTTGTCTACTTAGAGCGTCTGCCACTACATTGGCTTTCCCAGGGTGATATTGAATGGGAAAGTCAAAGTCCTTAAGGTACTCTAACCACCTTCTTTGTCTCATGTTAAGCTCTTTCTGTGAGAATAAGTATTTCAAACTCTTGTGGTCAGAAAAGACTTTAAATTGCTCACCATAGATATAATGCCTCCAAATTTTCAAGGCGAATACTACAGCTGCTAACTCCAGGTCATGAACCGGGTAGTTCACTTCGTGGATCTTCAACTGTCTTGAGGCATATGCTATTACTTTCCCTTGTTGCATTAAGACGCATCCCAGACTTGTTCCAGAAGCATCTGAATAAATTTCAAATCCTCCCTCTTCAGTGGGTAAGCCGAGGACAGGAGCAGTAGTCAGACACTTCTTCAAGTTGTTAAAGCTTTCTTCACATTCATCGGTCCACACAAACGGATTTTCCTTTCAGGTCAGCTTGGTTAATGGCACTGCAATCTTTGAGAAATCCTTTATAAACCTTCGATAATATCCTGCTAATCCGAGAAAGCTCCTGATCTCTGTGACGCTTGTTGGTCTTTCCCATTTCAGTATAGCCTCAACCTTTGATGGATCAACAGCGATACCATCCTTGGTTACCACATGTCCTAAAAAGGATACCTCCTCAAGCCAGAATTCACATTTACTTAGTTTGGCATATAATTTATTCTCCCTTAAAATCTGTAATGAAATCCTCAATTGCTCCTCATGCTCTTCCTTTGTCTTGGAATAGATCAATATATCATTGATGAATACCACCACAAATTTATCAAGATATGGGCGATAAATGCTATTCATCAACTGCATGAAAACTGCAGGGGCATTTGTTAGTCCGAACGGCATAACAATAAATTCATAATGCCCATACCTGCTTCGGAAGGCTGTCTTGTGAATGTCTTCTCCCTTGATCCTCAATTGGTGATAGCCGGATCTGAGATCTATTTTAGAGAAGTATTTAGCTCCAGATAATTGATCAAATAACTCATCAATTCTCGGCAGGGGATATTTGTTCTTGATGGTTAATTGGTTTAGGTGTCTGTAATCTATACACAGCCTCATCGACCCATCTTTCTTCTTGACAAAGAGGACAGGTGCACCCCATGGTGATGTGCTTGGTCAGATGAATCCCTTCTCTAACAGTTCCATCAGTTGCTCTTTTAATTCCTTCAGTTCTGCGGGGGACATTCTATATGGTGCCCTAGATACTGGTGCTGCTCCAGGGACCAACTCGATGGTAAAATCGACCTCTCGCTCAGGAGGAATCCCTGGCAAGTCTTCTGGAAAAACGTCAGCGTACTTGCTGACAACATGGATGTCCTCAACTTTAACTTCCTTCCTTGTGATGACAACAGCAGCAAGAAAGGCCATACAACCTTTCCTCAACATCCTCTTGGCTTGTAATGCAGAGATAAGGGACAATCTCCTGCGGTTTCTATCTCCTGTGAACACTAGTTTTGGGTAATGGCTAAAGGTTACCCGACTTCTCCTACAATTGATACTAGCTCCATGTTCAGACATCCAGTCTGCTCCCAGTATCACATCATACCCCTCCATGTCCATGCATATTAAATTTGCTGGTAGGTTTTGGGTTTCAATCAACACTTCAATAGATGGCATATGGTTTGTAAGATTGGTTCCAGGACCAATCGGGGTTGACACAACTATTCCGGATTTCATTGGGACGGGTTTCACAGGTAGGGTATCAACAAATGATTGAGATATAAAGGAATGCGTAGCTCCCGTATCAAATAGAACATATGCGGGTCGGGAAAGAATAGTAAGTGTACCTTCCACGATACCTCCTTCTTTAGCAGCTTCAGGTTCCTGAATAGCTTGCAAGCGGCCTTGCCTCTTCTGTCCATTCGGACGCTTGTCCTGAGAGGCTGGTTCTTTCAACATTGGGCAGTCCGAGATCCTGTGGTCACGACTACCACATCGCAGGCATCTCCCTTGCGCTCTCCAGCATTGTTCAGACCGGTGACTAGCTTTGTCACAGTGTTTGCACCTTTCTCCCGTTGTCACCACTATCTGCTTACCAAACTCCTTTGGTTTTTTATCAGCTGGTTCATCTACTCCACCACTGGGCCTTTTCTTCCCAATGGTCGGCTGATGCCTTCCTGTAGAAGACACTTGCTCCCTTTTCACGGATTTTCCCTTAATTCTTTCGGCGGTCTCCATGGCATCTTCCAGTAACTGAGCCTTCTTTACCATGTCAGCATAGGTTTGAATGTCCATTGGCGCCAGTTGAGTGATGAACTGGGGCCTCAAGCCATTCAGAAAGCGTTTTGCCTTCATCCTTTCTGTCCCAATCAAGTGAACAGCATATCGGGACAGACAAGAGAATTGGGCCTCATACTCGGCCACATTGAGCCCTCTCTGCTTCAAAGCCGCAAATTCGGCTGCTTTCTGTTCCTGGACCCTCTCAGAAAAGTACTTGGTGTTGAATTGCTCAATGAACTGAGCCCATGTTAGTTGATGGCCATTCAGTGTTGCTTCTACCGACTCCCACCATGCTCTGGCATCCTTTTCCAATTGGAAGGTCGCTAGCAGTACTTTGTTCTAGTCCATGCATTGCATGACCCTGAATATCCTTTCAATTTCCTTAACCTAGTGTTCAGCAACATCTGGGTCAGTACTCCCTTCAAACCTAGGCGGATCCATATTCCAAAAATTCCGATGGAGATAACCGGCTCCGCGGTTACCTCCACCCTGGCTGGCTTGCAGGATAGCCTGAGTCAAGTTCTGTATTGTTTGTTGCATGTTCCTAGCCTGGGCACGTTCAGCGGCCATTGAGGTAATAAGTACCTTCAAGATAATAATATAAGTTAGTCATCTTAATATATCACATGTGACTTCTATTCCCATGGTTCTACCCAAGCTCACATTAGGTACGACAGATTTTGACTCGTGTGATCTAGTTTCATTCTATGTTCCTATTCCCTTGGACCCTAAAGTTTAAGTCTCTAATACCAACTGTTACGCCCCGATATTTAGCAGCGGAATAAATACCAGGGGACGTGAACGATACAAATAGACGTATCACAGTTGAATAGCGCAGAGTCACAATTAAACATAACAACACATTTGAGACCATAATATTGTCATCCAAAGTACTCTTTATTCCATTTCAATTCACTAGTTACAATCTTACATAAGAAGAACCAACTAAAAAGGGTTCATTATTCAAATGAAAATATTTCTCTAATACATAGTCTATTCAAATATCTATTCCTAAACTGTCAACTCCTCATATGGCGGTTGCTCATCACTCTTGCCCTGACCCATCAGTCTCCTCTGGTTCCTCATCACTACCTGAAAAGGGCAGGATGATAGGGGTGAGCGAACTAGCTCAGTAGGATTTACATCTCAATATTTTGTGGGCACTAGTATACATGATTAACATTTTAAATAGGCAAGACATGAACATGTATATGATGACAATGCATGCAATACTAACAGATTGAATAGCAGAGTAGAACGGATATCATATCAGATCAAATGTCGAGTTGCATATACAATGGACAGATATTTCAAGAGTAGAATCGTATCAAATGAATTGGCCATATTCATACAGATATCATGTATTCACATGATCAGACTTATCATATCAAACTTATCATATCATATCATATCAAACGAAGGCACATTCACACAAATCTTGCATATAGTATCAGTGCCATGCCACGCACCACAAGTCCATACTCCTGCGGTTAATAAGTACGTTGGGGCGCTCTTCCCCAGGACCAGACAGGGCCCCTATTGCACAGGCATTAGTCAAATGGACCAAAGTCCCATATTGTGCCGAACAACATATTCATATTATGGCCACAGAGTTTCAATGACAAGCTCATATTAAGAAAGACATGATCATTCATAGAGTCAAGTTATGACAAAAACTCAAGAGAACAAAAGGGCGGTATAACGACGTATCTTATGTTTCATAATTCATTAATGTCTTGACATGAGGATGACTAATGACAGATCGTATGCAGAACATGTGCTCTCTACCTCCAGGGTACTTCATGGTACAACTAGCTTGGCCTCTATATGGGAATCCATAGAGAGCGGAGACTTACGGAGGTCTTAAGGAAAATATCGCTAGTCTTGCCGATTCGGAATGACTGGCAGAGAGCTCTCGATTTCCCAAGAAGGGTGTGCCTAATCGTGTAAATGTTTAAGTGACGAGTCACGAATTGTTCCTAACATGTATGCAATTGACAAATAATTAATTGAATGTCGGAAAGCATATAACTATTGAAACTCATATGCAAATCATGATATAAACTCCACTAACAAGTCCATACTAACATGTATTCATCCCCACATTCATATCATATTCTTATCATATCAATTGACAATAAGTAAGATCATAAGATAATCCAATGAACATAAGGTCAATCACAATTACACATTAGAATCATATTCATATCATTACCATTTTTCAATGGGTTGATTCCTTTTAGGTCCATGCATACTATATCACATCATGCACATGCTAGTAGACATCATGTAACGATCAGACCCAAGACATGCAATTTTTTTTGCAAGAGTAGTGTCGACACACCCCCTACTGGTGTCGACCCAATGCTTCAAACACAAGGCCAAATGATGAAGAAATGGTCAAGTAGTGTCAACACAGAATCAAGTAGTGTCGACACAATGCTTCAAACACAAGGCAAAATGATGAAGAAATGGTCAAGTGGTGTCGACACAGAATCAAGTAGTGTCGACACAATGCTTCAAACACAAGGCAAAATGATGAAGAAATGGTCAAGTGGTGTCGACACAGAATAAAGTAGTGTCGACACTAGACCCAGCTCCCACCCAGTCAACAGGTCTGTACAGGGTGTCGACACAGGATCAAGTAGTGTCGACATAGGATCAAGTAGTGTCGACACTGGATCAAGTAGTGTCGACACTAGAGACCCTTCCCAGAAATACTTTGTGCCAGTTTGGGACAGTGTGTCGACACACCCCATGGGCAGGTCGACACACTCCGGGAACTTTTCCACCATTAGTCACATCTGGACACGTGGCACTCTAGGGATCTTGTGAATCGGCCTTGGATCATGTGCCCACGCACCCCTAGGGTACTTTTGGCCATGTTGGGCTACAAATTTCCCAATCCTTATACTCCAAAGGGTATCCGACGAAAAGATCAATTATAAATCTTCAGAAATATATGAAGAACATAAAAGTCATGTGTAACCCGAAAACACATCTCATGCAGTGATTTACTTACCACACTTATAGCACTTTAACGAAAGACATTTAGACAAAACGTTAAACATAAAGGATGACCATAATGACTAGTGGAAGAACTTTTATGTTGGGAACCTGACCTAATTCGGTCTTGAATCTCATTAAGAATAGGAAGAACATAAAGTTAAGTGCAGCCCGAAATCGCAGTATCATGCAGCGACTCCCTTACCATGCTTATAACTCTCTAACTAAAGACTTTTAGAAAAAATGTCCAACATAAAAGATGACCGTGACTACAAGTAGAAGAACTTTGATGTTGGGTATTTAGTCTAATTCAGTTTTGAATCGCATGCATGATAAGAAGAACGGAAAAAGCCCTAACTATGCGCGACTTAGGGAAACTACTAATACACAATGTATACTCAATGAAAATTTGTCAAGTCAAGTGCAAATGAACCTAGACTCGAAGATCTATATGATAGTGTTGGTTTTCTTTACTCTTGGCCCGAGAACACCTACCTTTATGAAGATCTAAGACCAGTCGACATTCTGGACGCAGCAGAGGATGAAGAGGGATGAAACTCCGGTTCCCAGCCATTCTCCTCCTCCTCTGAAGCCCTACCCCGCCTCCAAACGACCCCAACTCATTGCCAAACCTTTCCCAAGAGTTTAGTGACGAGTTCTTATAGATTTAGGGTGTATTTACATGCCCTAATGGGACTAGGAAAGGGGGCTGCGAATTCTGCTTTCTACTTTCCAAAATCTGGGATTTTCTTACCCAAAGGAGGTAGCTACACCATAGGAAAGTGTCATACAGGGTTGGCCACGATTTGGGTTGCCATGCATGGCCATTACCACTAATTTTAACCCTAATTTGCCCTCCCTAATCACTGCATAATTACATACACGAATTTCTAGGTATTTTCTTCTCCAAATTTTTATCCTTGGGCAAATGTGCTTCATTGGCCCAATCTCATTAATGGGTCATTAATACATGGTGTTAGAAGGCTCTCCAATATGTTTATTTAATTTATGGTTGGGTTATTTTTTTCCGTGTTAACAATTTTTTGATGTGTTTTCTCTCGTACAATAATAGTACGTAAGTTTTATCATTCCGATAATTGCAGAATTTATTTATTCCCCTTTACTTCTAAAATTTTTAAATAACTAAATTTTCGGGGTGTTACAGCTTAACAGAGAGAGAGAGAGAGGAAGAGAAAGAAGAAAGAGTGGGAGAAAGAAGAAGAGGAGGAAGAGAAGAGAAGAATAGAAGAGAAGGAGGGATCGCAGGAGAGGGGGAGAGAGAAGAGGGAAAAGAAGAGAGAAAGAGCGGAGGTAAAGATGGGAATGAGAGAGGAAAAATAATGTTTATAAAATAGATAGAGAGAAGAGAGGAAAGAAGAGAGATTTATGGAAAATAGAGGGGGGAATTTAAAAGTGAGAGGGAGTTTTGAAAATTGAAAAAATAGAGACAGAGAGAGAAAATGATATTTTTAAAAGTAAAAATATCTCCTCATTATCTCTTGATCCAATTAGATTCATTGGCCCACTTGCATTCTCATTTATTGGCCCATTAGTCCTGCAAACATAACACAAAAGAGATTTAATCAATTATCGCACTTGTAATCAAATGATAATAGAATCTTATGAAATTATCAATCATTTTTCAATAAAATTATACAATTATTTATAACAATTATGCAATTATCAGTCTTGCATTGGGTAAATGTGACATCTTGCACTGAAAGGTGTGATTTGACCAATTTACTCTTGTATTCTCTCTCACAAAATGAAAGAAAAATATAAAAAGCATAAAAAAAGAATAGCATGTACATTGACCTAGATGAAGTTCATGTTAATTGGGCTTAGTGTTATTATTCTACATTGTGTTAAATGTTTAGCTAATAAACTCATGTGATAAACACTTTTGTCAACTCATATAGGTCATTTTCATCAGATTTGCTTCATCTCTTTAAATGCATTCAGGTTATTAAAACTTTAACATATGTTGTGATTGAATGTGTCTTTGTTATTAAACATTGTTGCACAATCCAAAGACACAATAATTTTTCTCTCATCTTTTAATATCAAAGATCTTATTGATTCTGATCATTTCTGATCATTCATCTCCCAATTCCACCCTTGTTTGTCACTCATACTTTGATCTCCATCCATTGATGTTCTTTGGTATCAATTTTTTTCAACTTACTTCATTGGCACCATCATAGGGGAGAGTGTTCTACCAAGGGGGCGACTATACTTGTCGTTGATTAAGGGGGAGAGAGAGTCTTTTTGTTGTTATCAAAAAGAGGGAGAATTTGAGGGGAATAATATGATTGCAACTGCAAGCTTCTGTAATGATTGCAACTTTTTGAATGAAAACAATCCATGGTATCCTTGTTTAACATGTTTGCAAATTTCATGCTTGCCAATCTCAAAACAATGTTGAACATGACCATCGTGCTTTCTTGTCATTTATATTTTCTCTTCATCTTTTCGATGTTGTAAAAAAGGGGGAGAAATATGAATGTATATTTTGTCATCATAAAAAAGGGGGAGAATGTTGAGTTACGGTTATTTAAATAACCATACTCACTGATTTGATTATTACTTTGATCTGTTTTTAATGATGACAAATACTCACTGACTTGATTATTGCTTTGTTCTATTTTTGATGATGACAAATACTCACTGATCTGTTTTTGATGATAACGAATACTCACTGATTTGATCAATGTGGTATCATATGGACAATCTTGTTAAGTACAAAACTTCAAACATATTTGTGTTTTGAAGATGACACAATTCAACACAATTCTGGACAATCTTGTTAAGCACATAACTTCAAACATATTTGTGTTTTGATGATGACATATTGTACACAATCTGATGGTGTCATATTGTATATATGTGGGAGATTGTTGTTTTGTATATTTGGATGCTGACATATTGCACACATCTTAACAATGACATATTGTACACATCTATTGTACATATAATGATCATGACAACATTCACAATGTTTTGGTTGATAAATCATAAGTGATTTCATGTCATACATCAAGATAAGATTGAATTGCAACATCTCAATACCCTTTCATTAATGCTTAGTAAATTGGGTAATGTCTGTGTGCAGGTCTAAGACACAAGTAGGTCAAGTGTGTCGACACGTGTGTGATTTCCAGTAAGCAGAAATTGAAGGCTACAGTCAGTTGTGTTGACACACAATTGACTTGTGTCGGCACACATGTTAACTTCCAAAGAAGCTATCATAGAAATCAGACTACATGTGTCGACACACAATTTACTTGTGTTGACACACATGTTAATTTCCTGAGAAGCTATCACAGAAATCAGACTACTTGTGTCGACACACAATTGACTTGTGTCAACACACATGTTAACTTCTAGAGAAGCTGTCACAGAAATCAAATTACTTATGTCGACACACAATTGACTTGTGTCGACACACTTCGACAGAAGCTCAAAAACGGAAATCACCTGAAACACGTGTTAACTCATGGGATGCTCAAATTGACCTAGAATTTTGTGCCCACACACTCCAAGGTACGATGTGGGTACAAGAGGGTATAAATACCTCCAATCAGCTCATTACTACTGTGTGAGCCCATATAACACTCAGAAAAGGCTGTGTCGGCTAGAGAGGGGTTCTCCACTGCCGTGCTCAAGCTCCAAAGTATTAGACAAGGAATTTGTGCTGAGAAGATCAAGAAGCAAAACAGAAGCAGTAGAAGTAGAAGTAGCATCAAGGAAGAAGAGAATTGGATCTATGAGCATGAAGAGGACAAGATTGTAGTCTTGGAAAGGGCACAAACGACCAGATCACTTGGCGGTGTGATACGCTGTTCTAGTCAGAGCAGAAGTGTGAAGCAACTCGTCCAACTTGGGAAGATCCATCTGATTCCTCACGGATTGAAGCATTCAAGCATCATCCCTAGGCTACAGAGATCCAATCTTGTGTTTTCTGATCTCTAACATCCATGGATCTTCATCTTCTCTTCTGATTCTTCATGTCCGGAATATTTGTGATATCCTAAAATTTTCTTTGTAGTTTTTAAATTTCAATTGATGTTTATTTTATTGTGTATTTAAAAATTTCTGTGCATATCTGTGTATAGTTTAGTATGTTGTAATGTGGAATAGTCTATTCTCGGGTTGATACAGAGTTGACTTGTGTTTCTAACGGCAACATCGACTGCCATCAACAACAGGTTAACAACAACATCCCTTGCTGTCAACTTTAGACAAACGTCCATATCAATTGATGTCTAGTCTATGTAAACGGCAGTAAACCTTGATGTCTACTTCTTCCGAAACTGACAGCGAGATTCTTGTAGTCCAGCTCTAGTAGAGTTATGGTAAGGGGCTAGAATTTTGGTAGCATTGGGGGTTGCGTATCTTACCTCGTGGGCAGGGTTTGGAGAGGCCAATCCCTTATAAAAAGAATAGGTTTGCTTCTTGGAACCGGTTTGGGGAGTTTTCTCCAAGTCTCTAAGAAGGTGAAAGAAAAACCGACGTTTTGATCTTCGTGGAGGCTAGGACCAAGCTTCTACGAGTTGAAGAAGGTGTGCTTTTGAAGGTTGAAGGCATCTCCAAGGTGTTCTTACCATCGGGGACCTGCGGATCAAGGATTTAAAACCAGAGAGAGACTGTCTTGGTTGGCCAAGGTGGGCTTCATCGACTAAATCCATGGATTTCTTGGTGTTTTAGAAGCTAGTAACCTAGGGATCGAGTTTCCAACCTTACATTTTACCTTTTTACAAATTTTACATGATTTTAAAAATTTACAAACAGTCGGATTTGGGGTTCATATGAGTCTCGGATGAGTTCTGGTTACCTGTCAGGTTAACGTCAACCTTGATTGCCATCAAGGATGAACTTAACATCAACCTTTTTGCTGTTGATTGAGGTTAGCGGCGACAGGGTTGCCGTCAAGTTCGTCTGTCCACTATTTTGACATGTTTTTACATTTGGATTTATGTTTGGTGTTTAAACATTGTATGGATTTTCTGTGAAATGTGTAGTGTCAAATAGAACAACTTTTGACACACGGTAAACTAGGTTAATTTATGTAATCACCATGATTTTAGGGCAATTTTCTGAGTTCTGGAATTAAGCTTAGATTTCATAGAAAAATTTTATGTGTGATGCATGCTCATGATAAAATTGTGATTTCTATGTAGTAATACATGACAGGGATATTCTCATACTGTGTTAAATCTGAAATCTGGAATTGACTATTTTCTGTAATTTCCATGACTAAAGTACATAAATCAGTAGTACTATTTTCATTTGAAAAATAGTTTCTGGATTCCAAAAATCATGAGATTTTGAACAATGGTTTGTATGGTTATGATATGTGCTCAGTAAAAATATTGAATCAGGTTGACAGATGGTTTCAGTATGAAGGATTTTTCTCTATTTATATCATTGATTTGATTACTATGGAAATTAGAATATATGCCAGAAAATCATGAAAAGTTCCTAACTTGATTTATGATAGTAGAGACACACTTAAAAAAACGTTATGATTTTTAGATGACTGTAACTATTTAAGTCTGATTATCATTGTGAGAATTGTGTCCTTTTGAAATGAATTGTGGAAAATGTTCAGAAAATGCAGTAGGTGATAAATCTGAAATATGTCTCTGTCAGCATATGAATATATATATATATATGATTTGGCAGCACGTTATGTTGCATTTGAATCTGGAGAAATTTGTATATGAATGTGTATATAGCCAATAAGACACTACCACCATGGAAGTAATCTGGAACAGAACCATAGTAATGCCCCTATGGAAATATTCAATATGTTATATATTTCCAAGGGCACGGGTGTTGGGTTGAGTGTGTTTTGGAATTTCCTAAAGTTGTATTTTAATGATGACCAATGAACATCACTCATACATTGATTTTAATGATGACATATTGTGATTTTAATGATGACATATTGTGATTTTAATGATGACATATTGTGATTTTAATAATGACATATTGTGATTTTAATAATGACATATTGTGATTTTGATGATGACATGTTAAACATGTTATACATTTTATACATATCATAATAATGCTCAAACAACATGTTTTTGATGTTTAATATCTCATATTTTAATGATAATATCTTGTATTAATAGTTTACACTTTATATTTTCAGGTTTACACAAATTTGTCTCAGTGGTGTCGACACAGTCCACCTGTGTGTTGACACGGTCTGCCTGTGTGTTGACACGGTCTGCCTATGTGTCGACACAGTCTGTCAGTCGTGTCAACACACTCAATGGTCAGGTCGACACTAGTTCCAGCTTCCAGGAAACTTATTCTCATGTTTGGGACAATGTGTCGACATACTCCCTGGTGGTGTCGACATAGTCCAGCTGAAACTCAAAAACGTGAATTTTTCTGGACACGTGGCTGCTTGGGAATTGAAAATTACAACGCACTTATTCTCATCGTGCTCTGGTTGTTGTTTGAGCCGTCGCGCTCAGTTTGTGAATCGTTGAACTCAAGGTTGTTTGGAGTCATCGTGCTCCAGTGTGTGTTGTACTCAGGTTGAGTAGTGGAGCCTCACTGTGTGAGGGGTGGATGTAGGAATCACTGGTGTGATTTCCGAACCACCTAAAAAATCCTATGTGCAATGGTTTGATCTGCTTGTTTGCGCTAGATGCTTGCATAGGATTTCATACTCACACTAATTGTTGAATTGCTTCACACATCATCTACACACACTCACACTTCAGATCAGTAAATTGTTTGTGTGAATTGATCTCTGATTCAAAGTAATTTTAAATTGCTAAAGCTTCCGTGTTAATTGATGTCAGATCTATTCAACCCCCCTTCTAGATCTAATCCATCCACATATCCGATCCTACAATAGGAAGAAATGCTGGAGGTGGACATGTACCACTGGTTAAGGTGGGGAGGGCTTCCCCCGATATTGCGCAATAACCAAGACTCTATCACTAATTGCCTAGGTGATGAGTATATGTCATATGTCCATCTGACTTCTAATTGGTGGTTTGGGCTGTGTCTTGGAAAAAAATTATATATATGTATATGTTATGAACAAAGTTTGTTTTCAGCTCTATAAAGATTTCATGTAATACTTGTCTTATTTCCATTCGGGTGAATGTTTTGAAATCATGCTTAATATGCAAACTCTTAGAACCATGTATGATAAATGTACCATGTTAATACTTGAATTCATATCATCATGATCAGATCTGAAACCTTTTTGCAAAGATAAACATTGTGAAGTTAAGATCATGTCTTAAACTCATGCTTTATTCTAGTAGCAATTGTACTCACTTTTGACTTAAGATGTGGATGATAAATGTATATATTGCAAGTAGTATGGTTGATGAATTCTATATGCAATAACATGTTTTAAAACCATTATGTATATGTTAGATTGGTAATCCATTTTTTGGGTTGCTTGCTGAGTCTTCGTTGTAGACTCGTACTTGCTTAAAATTTCAGGTGAGATAGCGGATCCCGAGACATTGATAGCGGGATCAGATTCAGAGCGTGATGATTGATTGTGTGATTGAGAGATAATTGTATGTGAGGATTTGCTTATGTTATGAATATTGTAATTGAACTATTTATAGCATTGTGGACATATGTGATGGACTATGGACTTGATTATTAAAGTTGATGAATTGTGCTTATTTCGTTGCATTATTACATTTTTGTGAATGAATCAACCTACGTTTGATATATGTTGGGGTGTGTTCCCCATGTAGCACGCCTCTTAGACTCAATGAGAGTTGGTATAACTGGACCGGATCTAGGTGGGGTGTTACAGAGATGGTATCAGAGGCCACTTGTAGGTTGAGGATATTCATGAGTAAACATTAACTTAAGTGATCCATGTTCATAAGTCTAAAATATAGTATTAGACAAATAGAGTTATATAGATTAACTAGCTTATTGTTTTGCCAGGCCATGGCTAGTCGTGGACGTCGTGCTAATGTCCCGGTTCATGGGGAGGAGCAGAGGGAGAATGCTAACGTAGGGCAGCAGGTTCCAGCACCTTAGGGACCACCTGTGGCATCTCCTCCACCCTCGATAGACTATGGAACTTTCGTGCAAGGGTTGGTTCAGGCTATGCAGACCCAGGCCCAAACTCAGGCAGCATTGCAAGTGCAAGTGCAAGCTTAGGTTAGGTGTAGCTTAATGGTTGGCTTTGGTTCTCTTTAGTGTATCTATCATATGCCGACTCTTGTCATTTCAGGCTCAGGCTCCACTTGCTGTGCATTTGGAGCATAGAGGCCCTTCGGTGATGGAGAGGTTTAGCTGGATGGCTCCACCCTCTTTTAAGGGGGGAGAGTCAACCACTGTTGGCTGAGAGTTGGCTCAGGGAGACTGAGAAGATCTTTAGAGCTATTCATTGTGCTGAGGAGGATAATGTCAGTTTGGGGACTTACATGTTGCAGGTAATCATAAAGCAATATTTATGTATGAAGTATATTGGTGTGGTTGGTTATGCTTAATATATATGTACTCTTTGCAGGAGAGGGCTGATGTGTGGTGGACATCCACATTGCATACCAGGTTTGAGGATGGAGTCCAGGAGGTGACTTGGGATGAATTTACTCGCCTATTCAAGGCTAAGTTCATTCCTGAGCATGTGCAGGATAAGATGGAGCAAGAATTTCTTTCATTGACCCAGGGATCTATGAGTGTGCTAGAGTATGAAGCCAGATTTACAGAGCTATCAAAGTATGCACCTTATATTGTAGCTGATGAGAGGAGGAAGGTGAAGAAGTTTGTGATGGGGCTCAGACCATCACTACGTACCAGGCTTGTGGCATTTGATCATCGTACCATGGAGGATCCATTTAGTGCGGCTTGCAGGCAAGAAAGTGAGATGGAGTAGTATTTTGAAGAGAAGAAAGCTACTTCCAAGAGGCCAGCATCGCCATTTCTGAGACAGGACAAGAAGAAGAAGGCTGTTTTTATACCACAACAGGTACCAGATTATGGAAAGATGGCACCTCAGCAAGGGAGATTCCAGCAGGAAGACAAGCCTTTGTGTACTCATTGCGGCAAAAGGCATGGAGGGCAGGTATGTTGGTTGAGTGCAGGGAGATGTCTTCGTTGTGGAGATAAGGGCCATAAGATCAAGGATTGCCCAAAGATGGTGCAGCAGACAGCAGCAGTAGCGGCGCCAACAGTAGCAAAACCAGCAGGAAGACCCCGGGCCCAAGCCCGAGTGTATGTATTGGCTAAGGAAGATGCAGCGTAGGCAGAACATGTGACTGAAGGTACAGTTCCAATTATGGGTATTCATGCTAGAGTTCTTTTTGACACTAGTGCTACACCTGAGAGGTTTGCTAAGGTGTTGCTTAAGGAGTCTGATGTAGAAGTTGTGGATTTGGAGATTCCGTTGTCTGTGCATACACCAGCAGGTGCTATGATTACTAAAAAGTGCTTTCCTTCACTTTATGTATGCATAGAAGAGCGAGATTTAGCAGGATGCTTCTATCTTTTGAAGATGATGGACTACGATGCTATTCTGGGTTTAGATTGGCTGGAGGAGCATTATGCTTTGCTAGATTGTCAGAAGAAGAGGATTATTTTCCGCATTCCTAGTAAGGATGAGTTTTCACATCCCTTACCCAAGAATATGACTGGGAAGTTTGTGGTGTCAGCATTGAAGGCAGCCAAGATGTTGAGCAGTGGTTGCAGTGCTTACTTGGCTAGTGTGGTTGTGTCTAAGGACACTAACACACCACGCATTGAGGAGATTGAGGTTGTTCGTGACTATGCGGACATCTTTCCTGAGGATCTTTCTGGTTTGCCACCAGAAAGAGACATTGAGTGCGCTATTGAGTTGATGCCAGGTACAACTCCTATTTCTAAGGCACCTTATCGTATGGCACCAGGAGAATTGGCAGAGGTCAGGAGGCAATTGCAGGACTTGTTGGACAAGGGTATCATTCGTCCAAGTTCTTCACCATTGGGAGCTCCAGTTCTTTTTGTTAAGAAGAAGGATGGTTCGATAGGCTTTGCATAGACTACCAGAAGCTTAATCAAGTAACGATAATGTAAGACCCCGGATTTTTTTCTCTCTTTATATATCTGTATGTATATGAATGGTGTGTTGGGTGTTCGGTTGTTGTGTGCTTAGCATGCGTGTTTCATTTCGCCTACTATAAGTTTTATCCTTCTTTTGAGCATGAGCATGTGCGAATATCTATATATGTATACTGATAATTACTTAATTTTTAGCGTTAAATTTCGTACATATAGTTGATTTTAAACAACCATTGTCTATAAATGATGTTCATTTTATTTTAATTGTCATTTCATCCATAAATAAAATTTTGAGCATTTCAGTTAAGATTTTGTGTAGATCACATAGTTAGATCTTCATTTAATAAAGTCAAATACTTTTTAAATAGTTTGACTAATAAAAATATTTTCTCATTTACATTGTATATAAATAAATCATTTTCTTAAGTCATCTTTTGTAAATATTAGTTCATAGATAAATCAAATTTTAAATCTTAGTTAAATAAATAAAAAGTATTTACTTAAATACCATACCCCTTCCATTACACCAATCTCTCATCCAACCTTGCCACATACCCCAACCCATTAAATAAATAAATAAATAAAACTTTTAACACTCCTCTTTTAATCACATAATGCCACAACCCCCATACCCATTTAACCATTTTTTAACCATTTTTCTCACTTTATCCACAGAAGGGGAGAAGCTTCTTGAAGCAGCAGAGCTGCTGCGTGTGGGGCGGTGCGGCTGGTGCAGATGGGCATGGCGGATGGCTGAGCGGGGTGTGATGGAGGAGGGCAAGGCGGCTGGTGCGGAGTGTGCTGCGTTGGAGGCTGAAGACCAGGTGCGATGGTGGCTGGCGGGCTGGAGTATGTGCGGATGTGGCAGATGGGCCAGGGAACTGGCTGCGGAGGCCAGATCTGGGTGCTGTGGAGGCGCAAGGCGGCTGGAGCTCTGGGGTCTGCTGACCATGGCGATGCAGGCTGGCGGGTGTGTTTGTGTGCGATGGCGGTTTGCAGCTAGATGGAGGCGGCTCGGTGTGGTGCTGGCCGGATCTGGCTGGGCTGCCAGGGTTGCCATGCGGTGTGCTGAGCGGTGCTGAGAAGGCCGGATAGAGGCCAACTGTGCAGAGATCGTGCAGAGCTGGTTCGTGAGGAGCTGGCCAGAGCAGATGCAGAGGTCTTGCTGATCTGGGACTGTGCGTGGCCTGCTGAGGTGGCGAATACGAGATGGAGGCTTGCGCAGGAGGAGTTCGAGAGGAGGCGCCCGGCATCTATAAAAGGACCCGAGGTCCTCATCTCCGGGTTGGCTGGTAGGAGGCTTAGGAATTTTTTTTCGTTTCTTCTTCTCTGTATCTTCGTTTTGAGCAGAGCCAGAGAGGGAGTGTTCCGGAGGGTTGGCTGGGGGGGTTCGGAATTTCTTAGGATTTCTAGTTCCATTCTTCTGTAATTTCTTTGTTTGAGCAGAGCAGTGAGGAGGATCGAGTGTTCCATTTTGCTTTGTTCTGATGTGAGGATTGGGCTGGAGTTCAGAATTTTGAGTTGTTAAGAATGTTCTTGTTTTCTTGTTTAGTATATGTTCTTGTTCAGAATTTTCCCATTTCTTCCTTATTTAGAGTTCAATCTAGTGAAATTTTCTATTATTTCTTCTGCATTTAGTTTCTGTTTTCTTCTGTGTTGAGAAGTCGATCCCGAGTTGTAATTTGATTCTAGAATTCTTTCTTTGCATCTGCTGTGAGGCTTGAGATCTTTGTTCAGCATTTCGGGAGTTTCAAAATTTGTTTACTGTTCTTCTATACTGCTGTGAACTTTTCTTTCCAGAGGTTTTGGGGTTCGGGATTTAGGTGGTTTGTTCTTGTTCTTCGTATGAGATTTCTTCTTCTTTGTTGTTGTCAACATTTCTTTCATTTCCTCTGTGTTTAGCATATAGATAGATCCAGTGCATTGTAATTTTCAATTCTCCTGTGCATAGATAGTTCAATCCAATGCCATTTCTGTTTTCTGAATTCTTTCTTTCAGCAGAGCTTCGCGAGTGGATGTGTTAGGATTTTGATTTCTGTTTCTGTTCTTCCGGAGACCAGAGGAGTTCAGCATTCTTGGGATAATTCTGCTACTTGAGGATGGTAGTTTGAGGATTCCCAGAGATCGAGAGCTGCGGTTTAGAATTTCTGGGAAATTATCTTGTTCTTGTTCTGGTTCGATTGCAGGGTTGGGAGACAGGGTTTCTCCTTCCTCTTCCTTCTATGCTGATTAACTGGTTGGTTCGGGGTTGAGTTAGGAAGATCAGATCTAGGAAATTTTGCTTCTGCTACTTTTGGGAGTTTTAAATTCAGATTTCTGAGTTTTCGTTTCTTCTAGTCTTGCTGTTGTGAGATATAAGGAGATCAATTCAGGAAATTTGGTATTCTCATTTCTACTGAGTTCAGAGAGTGCAGATTTGGAGTTTTAATGGTGAAGTCGATGTTCCTGTTATAGCAGAGAGTTGAGCTAATTTCGCGAAGATTTCTGAGTCTGATAGATTTGATTTCCAGTCATTAATTCGGTCTTCTTCCATGTTCTTCAGTAATAACAATAGAAATCTGATTTAGCGACTTTAAATTTCTGTTTCTTATTTTCTGTCCGAATCTTGAGCTGTGAGGATACGGTCCGGTGTTTGTGGAGGATTACAATTGTTGATTGTCATCCCCTGTGCTCTAGGGGTACATTGATTTGAAAGTTTTCTTTTAAAGATTTCTGTTTACCAATTTGATCCCTCGAGCTGTGAGGGTACAGTGATATCATATCTCTTCCATTCTCAATTCAGCTTGTCCTTTCATTGTGTTTGATCCGTCGAGTTGTGAGGGATTTGATTGGGGATGTTTACGGAATTAATTCAGAAACAGTTTCTTAAGTCGAACTTTATTCAGCCTCCCTGTGGAAATGACCTGTTCTCACCATTGTGCTAGTTCTTTTTCTATTTTAAATCTGTGAGACAGTTTAGAGAAGGTGGGCTTGTTGATCTGTGCAAGGAACTCTAGACAACGGAAGTGCACAAGCAACAATGCGCGCGTTCATCTTGGCGCCGTTGCCGGGGAGGCATTAGAGTTTGATTTAGATTTGCTTTAATTTGATTTCATTTACATTGGCCTTTCATTGACTTGTGAGTGGGTTTTCATTTCAGATTTGCAAAAGAGGGACTTGGAGATTTGGGCTTGGCATTTGAGGCCCATGGGAGGAGGAGAGCTTGCTGAAAATTTTTTTAATTGCTTTTAATTCTGAATTTTAGATAGAAAGAGTGTGAGTGAACTTTGTAGTGAGGCTTTGATGTATTCTCTGTGCATGTACAGAGATTTCTTTCACGTTGGCATGTAATAATTGGCCTCTTTTGGTGGTTTGATTGGTTTGGCATTAGTCTATAGTACCACTTCATATTTTCTTAGTTAAATTTCATTTCATTCATTTAAAAAACAAATAAAAATTCAAAAAATTCTAAAATCTAAAAATTTTCCAAATCGCTCTTTCATGTTAGCCGTTTTGTTTGTAAATAAAATTTCACCTCTCAAGATTAGAAACACATGTTTTAGGACATTCATCATTTTAATTGTCATTTCATTTTTTCTTGCATTGAAGAGAGCGGGGGAAAGGTAAGACTTCCACCACTTGTTTCATGCATTAGACTTAGCATTAGAAAACCCTTGTTTCAAATTTGATATGTTGCATTTCAAATTGTAATTGTGACTGCTTAAGGGCTTAACCCATTAGATAAAAAGATAAGGTGAGGGATTTCATCACCCTTTCCTTTGCCCAAAAATCACAAAAATTTTCACATCTTTGCATTTGCCTAAACTTTCAATAAAAATCAGTAGACTTGGCCCTAGGTTCATAATTAGATTTGTTCTTTCTTAATTCTAAAACTTCTCTTTAAGTCTGGTGTCTAGGATTAGAGGTTAAAAAGTTTACGCTTAAGCGAGCTAGAGGTTATTTAATTGGGTCCTTGCGAAAGCAAGGGGGGCCTCCCTCTACTCCACCTCTTACCTGCCAGTACAAAAGAGTTAAGATTGGACTTAAGCAAGCATAAATCTGATTTTGAGAAAAATAACATAAGTCCAAGGAACACTTAGTGGTAGGTTAATTTGATTTGAAAGTGTTTGTTTGTTTGTGTTTGTTTAAAATTCATCAAAAGTCAATAAAAATCTTAAAAATTTAAAAATCATAAATATAGGTTTTTTTCATCTGTGCATGCTTGGTAGACATTCTCTGGACTTAGATTTGGCTCAACCTATCGATTGAGAGATTCTTTCAACCCATGGCCTATCAAGAACAAGTCCAAACTTTCCAAGGTTTCTACCAACCCCCTCATGATCCATATTCTAACACATACAATCCTGGTTGGAGAAACCACTCAAACTTTTCTTGGAGAAATCATATGAAGAAGTGTCTCAACTTCTTTCAAGCAATCCATGTATGGTCAATCCTATCCCAATCAGAATTCAGGATTTGACCAATCTTTTTATTTCAGACCTCCACAATTCAATGGAAATCAAAACTTCGATCAATTTGCTCATACCAATTTTCAGCAAACTTCATACAATCAACCACCATCTTTTCAGCCCAATTGGGAAGATAAAATGAATCAACTTCAAAACATGATGATGACTCTTTGCCAAACTGTGCAAGAACAACAAAATCAATATCAAAATCAAAGCAAAATATTCAACAAAATTTGGATAGGATAGAGTCTCAGATTGCTGAGGTGTGTAGGGAGGATTGGGTCAGTTACCAAGTCAAACTATAACAAACCCAAGGAACAACTCTTCTGGATTTTATCAGGACCAGCATTACTATCAAGGTCAGGGGTACAGACCACCTTGTTCAACCAAAATACCCCCACCACAAAACACACATCAACTTCTGTCCAAAATATTTCAGCACCACAAATTCAAAATCAACTTATACAACAGGACCATCATTCTGCCCAAGCTAGGGGCCCCCAAGTGGAAAATATGGAAACAGTGTCTACTTTAAGAAGTGAAAACATCATAACAAATCCTCACTCACACATATCAACATTGCATGAGGATAAGAAAATGAAATTGAGATTGAAATCGAAGAAGAGGTTGAAGAGAATGTTGAAAAATCAAAGGAAAAAGAGAAAATAATTGAAGAGCCTCTAAACATAAAAATAAATGAAGACCCAAGTCATTACATTCCAAGAGTCCTTTTTTCTGAAGCTTTAAAGTTAAAATCTGAAAACAAACCAACTGGTAATGAAGAACTCTCGAAGAATCTTGTGTGAAAAAACGGTAGACCAACTCTGTGCTCTAGGTTTGAGGGAGAGGAAGGACAATTTAATTCCTTATTTCAAAATAGTGATCCATCAAATCCATCTGAGTGTCCTCCTAAGGTTGAGCTAAAACCACTCCATGCTAATTTAAAATACATCTTTCTAGGAAGGACGAGACTTGGCCCATCATAATTGCTAGCGATCTTGATGAAGGGCAGGAGAAGAAACTAATTGAAGTCTTGAAAAATCATGGAAAAATTTTTCAAATGCAAGATAAGGTCTGGTTGTTTAATTCTCGGCTTAGTCTGTTTTCGAGAAAATTGAAGTCCCGACAGGATGGTCCTTATAGTGTTGTCGAAGCTTGTGATAATGGTGCTATCATTCTTGACCCAAAAACTAGACAATCATTCATTGCTAATGGGCAAAGATTAAAGCATTCCTATGAAAGCCCACTTTTCTTAAAAACAGATTCTACCAAGCTAGCTGATCCAAACGAAGCCTAATTGCGTCCGGCTGAAGACGAAATAAACTTAGCGCTTCTTGGGAGGCAACCCAAGTGTACAGATTTTCCTTATCAGGTAATTTCTATCTTGCTTTCTTTTCTTGCAAATAAGTAGGGGGGAGAGGTAGAATAAAGCATGCATAGTCCCCACCCCTAACCAATGCTTCATTTTCTATCTTTTTAGCTTGTACATATGCAAATAAAAATAAAAAAATTTCACAATGTTTCATCTTTGAATAATAATGCGTAGCATTGCGCCATCCAGACTATGTGTCTGATCTTTAACCATTAAAATTTTGTGGTTGTCACACTCCCTTGCAAGTATCCATGTTAGGTAGTCTCTAGTAAGGATTACATGTACCTCTTGTCTACCTTATGTAAGGATTTATGGCAGGAAGTTTCATACACACACTACACAGCCACTTAGACTAGCTGAACCCGAATGTAGCAATTTTGTCAAGGCTAGTAGGAGAGAGGTGATTGGTTTTCTCCCTCCCCTTAAGTGAATTGTGATGGAAGTGAAGGTGTGTGATCAAGGAACCTGACTGTCCATCCTTCTTGTAAGAGGAAAGAAAAGAAAAGTAAAGTAAAATGCAAAAATGCAAAAGCAAAAGCAAAGAAAAATCCATGAAAAATGCCCCGGATCTGAGTAAAGTTGGACTCGCTACTCTTGAAAAGTGATGGGTTGTGCAGCATTGTGGATGAAAAAGAAATAAAGAAATTCTGAGTGCACAAAGTGCAAATAAAGGGACAAAGTCCCCAACTCAGAGAAATAATCCTCAAGGAAGATGGGCAGGATGGAACTGAGAGAAACACCCGACCTGACTGAGCAAGGATCTTATTCACAATTCTTTTCTTCTCCCTCGAATTGATCGAATCTCAAATACTAGCTGAAACAAAGGAGCATCAGAAGGGCTGATGTGAACTCTTAAGTGTGCTATCACTCGTGCACTAATTTCTTGCCATAATCCCGTACAATTAGGAAAAACATATCTCTACATTAATCTTTTACATGATAACTGTTTAGCATGAGATGTTATATCTTCTAGTCTTACATTTTGAGTACTTTTTATTGCTAAGGGACTAGCAATGTTCAAGTAGGGGGAGTGATAATTACTTAATTTTTAGCGTTAAATTTCGTACATATAGTTGATTTTAAAAACCATTGTCTATAAATGATGTTCATTTTATTTTAATTGTCATTTCATCCATAAATAAAATTTTGAGCATTTCAGTTAAGATTTTGTGTAGATCACATAGTTAGATCTTCATTTAATAAAGTCAAATACTTTTTAAATAGTTTGACTAATAAAAATATTTTCTCATTTACATTGTATATAAATAAATCATTTTCTTAAGTCATCTTTTGTAAATATTAGTTCATAGATAAATCAAATTTTAAATCTTAGTTAAATAAATAAAAAGTATTTACTTAAATACCATACCCCTTCCATTACACCAATCTCTCATCCAACCTTGCCACATACCCCAACCCATTAAATAAATAAATAAATAAACTTTAACACTCCTCTTTTAATCACATAATGCCACAACCCCCATACCCATTTAACCATTTTTTAACCATTTTTCTCACTTTATCCACAGAAGGGGAGAAGCTTCTTGAAGCAGCAGAGCTGCTGCGTGTGGGGCGGTGCGGCTGGTGCAGATGGGCATGGCGGATGGCTGAGCGGGGTGTGATGGAGGAGGGCAAGGCGGCTGGTGCGGAGTGTGCTGCGCTGGAGGCTGAAGACCAGGTGCGATGGTGGCTGGCGGGCTGGAGTATGTGCGGATGTGGCAGATGGGCCAGGGAACTGGCTGCGGAGGCCAGATCTGGGTGCTGTGTAGGCGCAAGGCGGCTGGAGCTCTGGGGTCTGCTGACCATGGCGATGCAGGCTGGCGGGTGTGTTGTGTGCGATGGCGGTTTGCAGCTAGATGGAGGCGGCTCGGTGTGGTGCTGGCCGGATCTGGCTGGGCTGCCAGGGTTGCCATGCGGTGTGCTGAGCGGTGCTGAGAAGGCCGGATAGAGGCCAACTGTGCAGAGATCGTGCAGAGCTGGTTCGTGCGGAGCTGGCCAGAGCAGATGCAGAGGTCTTGCTGATCTGGCGCTGTGCGTGGCCTGCTGAGGTGGCCAATACGAGATGGAGGCTTGCGCAGGAGGAGTTCGAGAGGAGGCGCCCGGCATCTATAAAAGGACCCAAGGTCCTCATCTCCGGGTTGGCTGGTAGGAGGCTTAGGAATTTTTTTTTCGTTTCTTCTTCTCTGTATCTTCGTTTTGAGCAGAGCCAGAGAGGGAGTGTTCCGGAGGGTTGGCTGGGGGGGTTCGGAATTTCTTAGGATTTCTAGTTCCATTCTTCTGTAATTTATTTGTTTGAGCAGAGCAGTGAGGAGGATCGAGTGTTCCATTTTGCTTTGTTCTGATGTGAGGATTGGGCTAGAGTTCAGAATTTTGAGTTGTTAAGAATGTTCTTGTTTTCTTGTTTAGTATATGTTCTTGTTCAGAATTTTCCCATTTCTTCCTTATTTAGAGTTCAATCTAGTGAAATTTTCTATTATTTCTTCTGCATTTAGTTTCTGTTTTCTTCTGTGTTGAGAAGTCGATCCAGAGTTGTAATTTGATTCTAGAATTCTTTCTTTGCATCTGCTGTGAGGCTTGAGATCTTTGTTCAGCATTTCGGGAGTTTCAAATTTTGTTTACTGTTCTTCTATACTGCTGTGAACTTTTCTTTCCAGAGGTTTTGGGGTTCGGGATTTAGGTGGTTTGTTCTTGTTCTTCGTATGAGATTTCTTCTTCTCTGTTGTTGTCAACATTTCTTTCATTTCCTCTGTGTTTAGCATATAGATAGATCCAGTGCGTTGTAATTTTCAATTCTCCTGTGCATAGATAGTTCAATCCAATGCCATTTCTGTTTTCTGAATTCTTTCTTTCAGCAGAGCTTCGCGAGTGGATGTGTTAGGATTTTGATTTCTGTTTCTGTTCTTCCGGAGACCAGAGGAGTT
Organism: Colocasia esculenta; assembly: GCA_014218235.1. Classification (NCBI taxonomy): domain Eukaryota; kingdom Viridiplantae; phylum Streptophyta; class Magnoliopsida; order Alismatales; family Araceae; genus Colocasia; species Colocasia esculenta. Next base: position 114,079,825 of record CM024761.1, on the reverse strand, counting down.
CAGCATTCTTGGGATAATTCTGCTACTTGAGGATGGTAGTTTGAGGATTCCCAGAGATCGAGAGCTGCGGTTTAGAATTTCTGGGAAATTATCTTGTTCTTGTTCTGGTTCGATTGCAGGGTTGGGAGACAGGGTTTCTCCTTCCTCTTCCTTCTATGCTGATTAACTGGTTGGTTCGGGGTTGAGTTAGGAAGATCAGATCTAGGAAATTTTGCTTCTGCTACTTTTGGGAGTTTTAAATTCAGATTTCTGAGTTTTCGTTTCTTCTAGTCTTGCTGTTGTGAGATATAAGGAGATCAATTCAGGAAATTTGGTATTCTCATTTCTACTGAGTTCAGAGAGTGCAGATTTGGAGTTTTAATGGTGAAGTCGATGTTCCTGTTATAGCAGAGAGTTGAGCTAATTTCGCGAAGATTTCTGAGTCTGATAGATTTGATTTCCAGTCATTAATTCGGTCTTCTTCCATGTTCTTCAGTAATAACAATAGAAATCTGATTTAGCGACTTTAAATTTCTGTTTCTTATTTTCTGTCCGAATCTTGAGCTGTGAGGATACGGTCCGGTGTTTGTGGAGGATTACAATTGTTGATTGTCATCCCCTGTGCTCTAGGGGTACATTGATTTGAAAGTTTTCTTTTAAAGATTTCTGTTTACCAATTTGATCCCTCGAGCTGTGAGGGTACAGTGATATCATATCTCTTCCATTCTCAATTCAGCTTGTCCTTTCATTGTGTTTGATCCGTCGAGTTGTGAGGGATTTGATTGGGGATGTTTACGGAATTAATTCAGAAACAGTTTCTTAAGTCGAACTTTATTCAGCCTCCCTGTGGAAATGACCTGTTCTCACCATTGTGCTAGTTCTCTTTTTCTATTTTAAATCTGTGAGACAGTTTAGAGAAGGTGGGCTTGTTGATCTGTGCAAGGAACTCTAGACAACGGAAGTGCACAAGCAACAATGCGCGCGTTCATATACATAGGTGTATATGATGATTAATGTGGAAGTGAACAATTAGCTAATTAGAAGTGTATTATGAATACCAAGAATCTCTGACTTAGGATACTTGAATAGTACTATGGTGTGCTATCTAAATATTGAAGAATATCCTATACTACCTATTTCATGGAATTTTGTATGAGAATATAGGAAGTAGATATGTATATGTACGTTATCTTATGCGTGTGACGATTGTATACCTAATTCTACATGCATAACACCTTGGTGTATTTGTGTATGCATGTGTATGATTAGTTGTAAGCGTTGCTCATTTGCATGGTTTAGCTAATGTGAATATTGTACTACGTACATTGCATATGCATAAAGAGTTCAAGCATGGTAGGTGTGTTTAGTAGTTTACATTGGGATTCTATACTCCTCATGGATAACATGCATGTATCTTTATGATGATTAGGTGAGAATAGTCAATTGGATAAATTATGCATATAGTATATATATTAAGAAATCCTATACATGTAATACTTAAGCAATGTTAGGTAAAGTTGTGTAAGTTAATCTAATTACCGGTGCGCATATTGTACCCATCTATTCCAAGCATAATGTACATAAGTATGCTACACCAGTGTGCGTATACTATATATATGACAAATCAAGTGTGTGTATGCGAGGACTATTTTATCGAATGGATTATTCCTAGCTAGCATAAATCATATCACCTCCTAATGATTTGCGAAGCCCTCATAATTCTCGTCATTTAAATTGCTGTGTGTTGAGTCATACATGTGTAAAATATCACGTACGTACAGGTAGGTGTCTACGTACATTTTATCTTAGTATGCTTATGTATGCTTGTGTATGTATATAGATATTTATGTACATATTAATTAGTATAATTAATGTGCATGTGTTTATATTAAATATAAATAAGGTATGTATTGCCTGGTGATAGTATGAGTATAATACCATATACATATTGCTTGTATATAAGCTTGGTATGCATAGTTTCTGCATAAATTAAGGTTCTGGCCAAAGGCCACCTTGGCGTCAACCTCTGGCCGCCAAGGTGGAGTCAACGTCCAGATCTGGACGCCAAGCCTGACCCAGGCGTCCAGCGATGCGGACGTCAACCTCTCTGACCTGCATGCGCAGCAGAGCTGCTGTCTTCTGAAACAAGGCATGGCCACCCATTGGGGGATGTTCCCCAACGGATCTAAGGCTGTCTAATCGGCATGGTAAGTGGGTGAGGGGCTCTCCTACATCCTGAACCCGAATTGGCCTCTCCCCACTTCTCATTTTTCACCCTTGCAAGAGGAGAGGAGAAGAAAGAAAAACCCTAGAGCATTCTGTGAGAAAACCCCATTCTAGAACCCTCAAATCCGACCCTTTGAAGCTAAATCTGGAGATCTACTGCAACAAGGAGGAGGCTGAAGCAAAGGAGAAGGCTTCCCCATCATCCCCTCGGCGTGGAGATCACCCAGGAACCCAGAGGAAGGCGATCTTGGAGGCACTTCTGCAACTTCTTGGAACTGCCCAAGGAGGTCTTCTTCGAGCCACAAATCCCTTGGAGGAATTTTAGAGAGGCAAGTGACCTATCTATGGTATCCCCGTATGAGTCTAGGTGGGTTTTAATATTTTTATGGAATTTTCCTCGAGTCCTAGACCCTCTATTTCACCCAGGATTTAGAGCTCGGGTCTGTGTTTCTGCACAGACCTGAGTAGACGGCAGGGTCCCTGGACGCCCAGTTCATCCTTGGCGTCCATCGATCATGCCGCTGACCCTGAGTCAGCGGCCAGAGACCGCCGTCTAGTTCTTCTAGACAGAACAGTGAGCTGTTCTGTCTCTCTTATACATTAAATTCAGTATGTTTTATGCGATGAGGATATATTGTACACCTTATACTCTATGTATATTATGCATTGTGGTTGTGGATGAATGTGGGTTGTGTTGGTGAATGTGGGATAATGATATCTTGTAAACATGTGAGCATGACTTGTAGACAATCTTGTAAAATTCATGATTTATGATTAGGGTTTGTGTGAATGCCTTGGTTTCGGTTTGATCATGAAGAATAGTGGGTTAGCATATGTGTTTGCAAAATTTAGTAGTTTATCCATGCTTGAGAAATTGTAAATAAGTTCGGTTCGGTAAAATAAAAACATGCAAAAATGGTTTGTGGTAATTGATTTATAGATGTATGAATTAGGGTGATGTTGCATTCTAAAATCATGCATATATTAGTAGTCTTTGTGCAAAACAGTAAGTGGATAAATTGCAAAATGTGTTAGACCCATGTTAGCTTAAGTTGTGAATAATATGCTAATTAGGTGTTTGATTTTCTGTAAATCCTATTTAGCTCAAAAATCTGAAAAATTGAGGGTATGATTTTGAACCCGAAAACAGCATGTGGTTAAAATTTCAGGTCAATTGGGACAGTAAATAAAAAGTTATGTGTTTTCATGAGAAATGTGATAATTCGTGCATATAATTGTAATGTGGTTTGTTATGGTCTAAAACCAACGTGATTAGTGTGGTTACTGTATGTTAAACTCTTGAAATTTTGTAGTACCATGTTAAGGAAAAACAGAAATGTTCATGTGAGTGAGAAAGTGATTGAAATGAGAAGAGTTATGTGTAAAACGGTAATGTGTAAAAGTGTAAAAGTTGTGCCTATGTGACACTGCTACCCTAGAGGCATCGGGAGCCGTATATAGAAAAGTCCCTATAGAAGGCTCCATGTGATATAAGTTTGTCCCAAAGGCATTGGGAAAACCCCGGAGGTGGACAAGTACCACTGGATAGGGTGGAGAGGGCTTCTCCCGGTCTGCGCAGTTACCAAGATTCACCGCTGTATTGCCTAGGTGGTGAGTATGTGTATGAGTTGTGTAAGTGTTGTGTCATGTGTTGTGTAATGAGTTGTGTTGAGAGCTGTGCTAAGGAATGAGCACGAGCTATGAGATATTGTTAGTGTCCTCTACTGGTGGTTAGGACTATGTGTCATGGCAAATTGTTTAAGTAATGAAAAATGAGTAAAATGTGAAATATGTGAATATGGCACGTGGTAAGTGCCCAAGACGCACGTGGTAAGTGCAATCGATATGATATGTGATAAGTGAAAGTGAAAGAGAAAATGATGTGGAAATGAGTAAATTGTATAAGTGTGAACATGTGTACGTGTCAAATGTGTAAAAGTGAACAACGTGAATGAGTAAGTATGGAATCATGTGAAACCGAGAATGTGTTATTGGGAACCATGTGAAATCAGTAAACTCATGTTGTCATTATCATGCTTATGTGTGCACAAATGCCTAGAATCCATGTTAGGGATAATTAGTGAAAATGAGTGCAAGATAGCTTGATTACTTGATTCACATGATGTGTTTTATGTATTATTGTAGCTCCCATGTGTAGATTTATAGTCATTGAATCATATAAAATCAGCAATCTAAAGCATGTGAAAAGGTTCGTGTATGTGTTTAAAACTAGGTGAAATCCATGCTAGTTGTGTCCCCTTTCATGTGTGTAAATTGTTCATGTCAATAGCTTTCATGTTTTAGCTCTTTAAAAGACTAAAGTTCTTGAGAAAATGGAATAGAGATCATGTGATAGGTGAATTTCATTTTACAAATCTGAAAGCATGAGTTATGTATAAAATTGTAGAACTTTCATGATAGGTAGAAAACTTGAATTGACTAGCATGCTATGTGTTGTTAATTGTAAAAGTGCATGTAGAAACCACTAAGACTTGTATGTGTATATATGAGTAGTGTCGCTTGCTGAGTCTTTGGACTCACTCTTGCTTCGGCGTACAGGTTGACAGGTATCGTGCACTAGAAGGTAGCGTGGCGAGGATCATCATTAGAAGACTATTTTGTGGAGCTGTTACCAGTTGTACTTTTCTTTTGCACAAAAAGGATTATTGTATGGACAATATTTTGGACATTGTAACTCTCTTTATTTTGTATTAATGTGAACATTGTCTTTCTATCTTACTATTTAGATTATGGAATGTGTGTTGGTGACGGATTAAGAGTTGAGTTGTTTACTTTATTCCGCTGTACTCTATCGCTATCCAGGTACATATCAATCTATCGACCAGTGTTGGGTAAATGTCCCACTGTGACGACGCCCTTTATACCGATGGGGATTGGTATAATCGTACCGGTATGAAGAGGGTCGTTACAGATAAAGAACAGGTATCCTTTACCCCGTATTGATGACCTATTTGATCAATTGCAAGGAGCTTCAACGTTTTCTAAGATAGATCTTCGTTCGGGTTATCACCAACTCCAAATAAAGGTTGATGACATGTCTAAGATGGCTTTAGGACACGATATGGTCATTATGAGTTTCTGGTTCTACCTTTTGGCTTGACGAATGCCCCAGCAGCATTTATGGACTTGATGAATCGGGTCTTCAGGCCGTATCTGGATAGTTTTGTCGTGGTTTTCATAGATGATGTTTGGATTTATTCTCCAGATGAAGTGTCTCACATGGAGCATTTAAAGACTGTGCTGGAAGTTTTGAGAGAGAACAAGTTGTGCGCCAAGATTAGCAAGTTTGATTTCTGGATGAAGGAAGTTCATTTCCTTGGGCATGTGATTTCAAGAGATGGTATAGCTGTAGATCCATCTAAGGTAAAGGCAGTGTTGGAATGGGAGACTCCAAGATCACCATCTAAGATATGGAGTTTCTTGGTTTAGCTGGCTATTATCGCCGTTTCATAGAGAGTTTTGCATCTATTGCAGCACCATTGACCAAGCTTACAAGGAAGGGAGTTAAGTTGTTTGGTCAGAAGAATGTGAGCAGAGCTTTAGAGAGTTGAAAAGTAGATTGACTTCTGCGCCTGTGCTAGTTCTGCCTAGTGGGGTCGATGGCTTCACGATCTACACTGATGCTTCTCATATTGGTCTCGGTTTTGTACTTATGCAGGATGGGAAAGTGGTTGCCTATGCTTCTTGCCAACTAAAGGAGCATGAGCGTAACTACCCAACCCATGATTTAGAGTTGGCAGTGGTAGTGCATGCTTTGAAGATTTGGTGACATTATCTGTATGGTGTCAAGTTTGAGGTATTCACTGATCACCAAAGTCTTGAGTACTTGTTCTCGCAGAAGGAGGTAAATATGAGGTAGAGGAGATGGATTGAGTTCTTAAGGACTATGATTTTGAGTTGCATTATCACCCGGGAAAGGCTAATGTGGTAGCCGACGCACTTAGCAGGAAGAGGACAACAATGCAGAAGGATTGGAAGATGATAGAAGATGCAGCTTGTGCTTTTGTAGAAATTGAGTCACAATTGTGCTAAGCTTTTGTGGCTCAGTTGACTATCAACTCTTCTCTTCTAGATAGTGTGGTGGAAGGTCAAAAGGATGATCCTAGACTGCTAGAAATGATAGGAAAGGCAGGCATTGCTCATGATGAGGAAGATGTTATCCGATTTCAGCATAGAGTATGTGTGCCAGATATTGCTGATGTTAGAAAGCAAATTTTAGAAGAGGCTCACAGGTCCTAGTTTTCTATACATCCAGGTGGTAGCAAAATGTATCAAGATCTAAAAAAGACTTTTTGGTGGCAAGGCATGAAAAGAGATGTGGCTGATTTTGTGGCTAGATGTTTGACATGTCAGCAGGTGAAGGCAGAAAGGCAGAGGCCATCAGGTTTGATGCAAAAGATTGACATTCTGTTATGGAAATGGGAAGAGGTTACTATGGATTTTGTCTCTGGTTTGCCCAAGTCTTTTAGGGGCAATGACTCCATTTGGGTAATTGTGGATAGATTTTCTATGACCGCACATTTCTTACCTATGAAGAAGAAGAAATCTATTGAGAGTTTGGCGAAGCTTTACGTAGATAATATTTTTAGATTGCATGGGGTTGCAAAATCCATTATTTCGGATAGAGACCCAAGATTTACTTCAAGATAATAGAAGGAAGGATTTGGTGTTTGAGGTGGGAGAGCATGTATTCCTTAAGGTCTCTCCAACTAAAGGGGTGATTAGATTTGGTCGGCGTGGAAAGTTGAATCCAAGTTTTATTGGACCATTTGAGATATTGAAGAAGGTTGGAAATGTGGCTTATCAATTGGCATTACCACCATCTATGGCAAACATTCATATGGTGTTTCACATTTCTATGCTAAGAAGGTATATACGGGATCCATCTCATGTGCTTACATATGAGCCGGTGGATTTGCAGCAAGATTTATCCTTTGAGGAGCAGCCGATAAAGATTCTAGACCGTAAAGTGCAGCATTTGAGGTCCAAGAGATTTCCCTTAGTGAAGGTTTTGTGGAGAAATTTTGCACGAGAAGAAGCAACATGGGAGTTAGAAGAAGGAATGAAGATGAAATACCCACATCCTTTTGGTGAGTTTTCTTAGACTCAATCTTCGAGGACGGAGATTATTTAAGGGGGAGAGAGTGTGATATCCTGAAATTTTCTTTGTAGTTTTTAAATTTCAATTGATGTTTATTTTATTGTGTATTTAAAAAAATTTGTGCATATATGTGTATAGTTTAGTATGTTGTAATGTGGAATAGTCTATTCTCGAGTTGATGCAGAGTTGACCTGTGTTTCTGACGGCAACATCGATTGCCATCAACAGCAGGTTAACGGCAACATCCCTTGCCGTCAACGTCAGATAAACATCCATATAGATTGATGTCTACTATGTGTAAACGGCAGTAAACCATGACGTCTACTTCTTCCGGAACTAACAACAAGATTCTCACAGTCCAACTCTAGTAGAGTTATGGTAAGGGGCTAGAATTTTAATTCCGTCGGGGGTTGTGTATCTTACCTCGTGGGCAGGGTTTGGTGAGGCCAATCCCTTATAAAAAGGATAGGTTTTCTTCTTGGAACCGGTTTTGGGAGTTTTCTTGTAGCAACCCAGAAAATTCAATACTTAAAAATTCGAAATAATAATTTCTTTAAAACGGAATAATAGAAATCATACATACCATTAGAGTATGTGTAAAAACACATCTAAAAATTTTGTAAAAATTATAAATCAACCCCAAATATTATCCCTGAGTGTTCCACGAAGAAATTCATGTCACGAAAAATCCGATTGGTCGAGCGTATGTCACAATGTGACTAATTATCTAAATTTGAAAACTAAGTCGAAAAACTATTAACACGGAAATATAACGGCCCCATAAATCAAACGAACATGTCGAAGAGACTTCCAATATCATGAAATGATTAACCATTATCGGAATTGGACCAATGGACCTCTCATAGTCCATAAATAAAATCAAGTAAGAAAAATATAATAAAATCCATAACTCTATTATTCCCTAATTAAAAAAGGGAAATCCCATAAGATAAATTCTAATAAATAATGGGTTTTGTTAAATGGACCCTCTAGAAATTATTGGGCCAAAATAGGGATTTTTAAAAGAGGAATAATAGGAAAATACTCTAAATTCGTAACTTAAATATTACATAAATAGAAAAAGGTATTAAAGTATTAAAATAAGTAGTTTGAGTTAGAATTGGATTCCTAAACCTACCCTAATGGGTTGGCCACGGATTTAACTCCCATCCTAACCCAAATAGGAAGTGGAAAGCATAGAAGGTGGAATTAAATAAGAAATCTCAGAATTAAATAGGAGTTAGAGACCTATTAGGAAATAGAAACCCAACAAGCATAAATACTCTCCAATCTCTCCATGGCCAGCCCTAACACGTTGTTGCGGCTTGCTGGACCTAGAGGAGAGGCCAAGGAGGAGGAGAATTTGTGGGGAGAAGGCTTCATCAAGCTTCATCTCGAGTTCAAGTTCTAGCCCTAGTTGATGAAATCGAGTCAAGGTAGGCATTCTCACGAGCAAAATTGAAGAAATTTCGACTGTAGATTGTTCCATGTACTAGGAACAAAACCCTCAGTTTCATATTTTTCCATCAAGCCTATAATTTGTTCTTGATTTGTCATGTTCTGCAACTAGCATGAGCCCGACCCTTCATCATAAATCTTATTCTCCTTGTATACTCAACCCCATACCACGAGATTTTTATTGGAGGAGCTGATTCATGTTAGGCATCTTTTGCCCCTGAAAGCCCTAATTTTCATCCACCTTACATCGTGAATTAATTCTTTTACCCTAATTGTGTACTGTTCCATGTTCTTCGTGAAGTATCATGATTAAACCATGCTAAAACCATGTTTGTTTTCAAATTCCTATTTACAGGAAGTACCCTAGCATGTCTAGAGTCGTTTAAAATCTGTTTCATGATTTTTCATCGACTATACAATTAGTTATTAATTTACAAATCACCCTATGTCAAAATATGTTATGTTGGCACGCAATCCCATGTTAGTCCTTTTCCCGCTCGAGCTCAGGTGAAGAACCTGAGAATGCGACCGCCCGATAGGCCGCATTCTCAGGGCCGTCGTGACACAGTAACCTGTCGCGATCTAATCGCGACAGGGTACCCCGTCGCGTTCTGGCCGCCGATCTGACTAGCCCATCGCGACCCTCAAGCGACCCCGTCGCGATCTGCCTTCCTGTTCAGACAAGCCCGTCGCGATCCTTACAAGGCCCTATCGCGTTCACACTTGATCCTGTCGCGACCCTTACAGAGACCTATCGTGTTCTGAAGTTTTTCATGAAAACCCCCTATTTTTGCAAGTCTTGTTTTTCTACAGCGAACTCATGCCCTGTTAACTCTCCTAACACAGTAAACGAAGCTGATAAATCTTGGACATATTTAATTAATTTAAGTTATTCACATGACTCTTTCATATTCCATAATTCTCTATGTCACATGCACACACGTGAACCCCCCAATATGGCTTATCTTGGCATGAAAATTGTCACATATACATCTGGCAATTGATTTCAATTATATAGTTATTTGCCCTATTTTAAATGAACTTGTCTATGACTCTCGCGATGTTTTGGGAATACCGTTATCGACGCTCCACTGTTCTAGAATTTCCTCTAGAACATCGGGCACTTGTTTCTATATACACAGTCTCTCTTGACATAGACGAACTCTCCGTCAGATACTCCTTCTGCCAGACTAGTGAGTCTTTGTTCAAGGCCTCCGTAAGTCTCCTCTGTCCATGGATTCCCACATGGTCGACGAGCCGGTTGTACCCTAACACCTATGATACACTCTAGGGATCAGCAAGATCCGAACGACCTTAGTTGCTCACGCTTTTATCTTGAATCACGCCGGACCTCTAGACCTATACATAACAAGGCCAGCAGAAGGGTTGTGTATTCCACCTGACTGCCAACACCGTACGCGCATGTTGTGCAACTGTTACTATCGCTCGTTACTCGACGTTTCATGTGCAATGACCATAAGATCTCATCTATACTCTACTCGCTCGTCTATTCATGTTTAGTCTACTATCTCGTCTATCTCATTTATTCATCTAGTACTCTCTTGGTATCCTTGAGCTGTTGTGGCTTGTACTGTTCATGACTGTATAGTGCTAAAATGGGTCTTGTGACTCTACTGACTTGAATGCATACTGTTGAGGGCACGGAGAGTGTCCGACGGGCTCCAATCTAATCCTGGGGGTGGAGAGCCACCCAAAAATACCTACAGGGGCTATTGATGGTGTCTACATTTGCACCGGTCCTGACTGACTATTCTAAATTAGCTAGACATCTGACAGTTACATTGTTACTGTTAGTCTGTTAGTTCAGACGTACTGCACTATTACTGTACTGCCACTGAACTGTTACTATCTTGTTATTGAGTGACTACTATCGTACTCTCTTCATGCTCTACTTGATACTTGCTATCTTGAGATATTGCGTTCTATCATGACTTGATCGCATTCAAAGTGCGATATTTTCTCTCGGCTATCCACGAATAACCAAAGTGCCATTACTATTTTGATTGACGAAAGTTAATCAAAAGTGCTATACTATCTCGATTTTTGAAAATCAATCAAAGTGCAATTTACTCGTTACATGATCATCTACTATCTCTCGCCTTACTATACATGTCGCTTGCTATTCTTGACAATGTCGTTACTTGCTATTGTTGTTATCGTTTCTATCGTGACTTGACTTTAATCTTCGTGCTATACTTGATTCGTCTGCTATCTAAACCATGTTACTTGTGCTATTACTTTCTCGACTTTACATGACTCTCTCTATCATTAGTTACTCTGCCATTTAAAGCATTAATCATTTAAAGCCTGCTTGACTATTGAGATTTAAGTCCTACTGGGCATTATCTCCCACACTTCGTTATTTGTTATTGTGTCTCAAGTAAGTCGGACAATGACGTTACACAGACCAATGGGACAGGACCAGAGTGATGAGCGACCTTGAGTCAAATGATGAAGTCACCCTAGCACAATGGAGTCTAGTAGTTATTGTTTTAGATTTCTTTTCAACGTAATGATGTCATTGAGCCCTATGTATTGGCTCTGAATTAGTGGTTGTAATGGTTTTAGTGATTTTATAATGAAATCAAGAGTTTATTTCAATTATTGTTCATTACATGCTCTGATGTTTGCAAAAGTATGCGCAATTGTCGTTACCATACTCGTTGCTCACGTTTCACTTCGGTTTATTCCGCTGCTAAATTGGAGGGGCATGACATTTTTTCAAGTCTCTAAGAAGGTGGAAGAAAAATCGGCGTTTTGATCTTCATGGAGGCTAGGACCAAGCTTCTACGAATTGAAGAATGTGTGCTTTTGAAGGCTGAAGGCATCTCCAAGGTGTTCTTACCATCGGGGACCTGCGGATCAAGGATTTAAAACTGGAGAGAGACTATCTTGTTTGTCCAAGACGGGCTTCATCTACTAATCTGTGGATTTCTTGGTGTTTTAGAGGCAAGTAGCCTAGTGATCAGGTTTCCAGCCTTACATTTTACCTTTTTAAAAATTTTACATGATTTTAAAAATTTACAAATAGTCAGATTTGGGAATCATATGAGTCTCGGATAAGTTCTGGTTTTCCTGTCAGGTTAACGTCAACCTTGACTACCATCAAGGATGAACTTAACGTCAACCTTCTTGCCGTTGATTGAGGTTAGCGGCAACAAGGTTGCTGTCAAGTTCGTCTGTCCACTATTTTGACCTGTTTTTACATCTGGATTTATGTTTGGTGTTTAAACTTCGTATGGACTTTTTGTGAAATGTGTCGTGTTCAGTAGAACAACTTTTTGAGACACTTTGAACTGAGTTAATTTCTATAATCACCATGATTTTAGGGCAATTTTTGAGTTCTGAAATTAAGCTTAGATTTAATAGAAAACTTTTATGTGTGATGCATGCTCGTAATAAAATTGTGAATTCTATGTAGAAATACATGACAGGGAAATTCTCATACTATGTTAAATCTGAAATATAGAATTGACTATTTTCTATAATTTCCATGACTAAAGTACATAAATCAGTAGTACTGTTTTAATTTGAAAAATAGTTTCTAGATTCCAAAAATCATGAGATTTTGAAAAGTGGTTTGTATAGTTATAATATGTGGTTAGTAAAAATATTGAACCAGTTTGACAAATGGTTTCATTATGATGGATTTTTCTCTTTCTCTATTTGTATCACTGATTTGATTACTGTGGAAATTAGAATATATGCCAAAAAATCATGAAATGTTTCCTATTTGATTTATAACAGCAGAGAAATGCTTTGGAAAACTTTTATGAAATTTAGACGACTATAACTATTTAAGTATGATTAACATTGTGAGAATTGTGTCCTTTTTAAATGAATTGTGGAAAATGTTCAGAAAATACAGTAGGTGATAAATCTAAAATATGTCTCTGTCAGCATCTATATATATATATATATATATATATTTATATATATATGATTTGGCAGCACGCTATGTTGCATTTGAATATGGAGAAATTTGTATATAACTGTATTTATGGCTAATAAGACACTGCCACTATAGAAGTAATCTGAAACAGGACCATAGTAATGCCCCTGTGGAAATGTTCAATATGTTATATGTTCCCGAGGGCACGGGAAGAAATGCTGGAGGTGGACAAGTACCACTGGTTAAGGTGGGGAGGGCTTCCCCCGGTATTGCGTAATAACCAAGACTCTATCACTAATTGTCTAGGTGATGAGTATATGTCATATGTCTATCTGACTTCTAATTGGTGGTTTGGGCTGTGTCTTGGAAAAATTTGTATATATGTATATGTTATGAACAAAGTTTGTTTTCAGCTCTAAAAAGATTTCATGTAATACTTGTCTTATTTCCATTCGGGTGAATGTTTTGAAATCATGCTTAATATGCAAACTCTTAGAACCATGTATGATAAATGTACCATGTTAATACTTGAATTCATATACTCATGATCAGATCTGAAACCTTTTTGCAAAGATAAACATTGTGAAGTTAAGATCATGTCTTAAACTCATGCTTTATTCTAGTTGCAATTGTGCACACTTTTGACTTAAGATGTGGATGATAAATGTATATATTTCAAGTACTATGGTTGTTGAATTCTATATGCAATAACATGTTTTAAAACAATTATGCATATGCTTGATGAGTCTTCATTGTAGACTCATACTTGCTTAACATTTCAGGTGAGACAGCGGATCCTGAGACTTTGATAGCGGGATGAGATTCGGAGCGCGAGGATTGATTGTGATTGTGTGATTGAGAGATAATTGTATGTGAGGATTTGCTTATCTTATGAACATTGTAATTGAATTATTTATAGCATTGTGGACTTATTTGATGGACTATGGACTTGATTATTAAAGTTCATGAATTATGCCTTATTTCTGCTGCATTATTACTTATTTGTGAATGAATCAACCTACATTTGATATATGTTGGGGTGTGTCCCCATGTAGCACATCTCTTAGACTCGATGAGAGTTGGTATAACTGGACCGGGTCTAGGTGGGGTGTTACAATATTAGTGTGTGTGATGCGATCTATGCTGGTTTATACACAGATTTGATTTGTGTGTTGTGTGTGTGCAGTGCAGACCAAGTGTTCGTCACTGTGTTCATGTGTGTGAGATCTTGCCTCAGCTAGAGGGTTTGATCTCTATAGAGTGGTTCTTCTGGCTTGTGTGTGTGTGGACTGAGCCTGAGTGCTCATGTGTGTGTTGTACTCAATTCTTGAGTAGTGTGTGCCTCACAGTGTGAGGGGTGGACATAGGAGTCACTGGATGTGATCTTCGAACCACCTAAAAATCCCTTTTGCACTGTGGTTTGATCTTGTGTTGTGCTAGATGCATGCATAGGGATTTCATCTCCACATTACTTATTAATTTGTTTACACACATCAATTACATATTTGATGCTTAAACTAATTAATAAATTCTTTCTCACATTTAATCACTCACATTGCACCAGATCAGAGGGGTTTTAATTGAGCAGATCTCTTAATCCGAAGTAATATTCAATTTGCTTAAGTTTATGCTGCAAATCTATTCAACCCTCCCTTCTAGATTTTGCCATTACCGAATATCCTATCATGTGCTCAAGACAGAGCACACACACATAACAATGTTTGTGTAAATAAAATGAAAATCAATTCTCAATCCAAGGACAAGAGAAAGTAGATGAAAATTTATAGTTCAGAATTCTCTTGTTTTGGCTTGGTTGAGAAACGTCGGAGAAGAACACAAATTGCTCAGGCCTTCCTGGACAAAGTACTATGGATGCACAATCTATAGAACATCCAACACCTTGAACTCGTTCAACAACCTCTGAAGAAATCACTTGGAAAGTGCTTCGGTCTGTTGGTTTTTCCTTTGCCCTAGCATGGTTAGAAATCTTGTTTTCCAACTATGTGTATTTATACTACACAGAAGAATAGAGTTCTACCTTGAAACCCACGATCAAAATACTCCTATTGGGCCGTAGATTAGAAGATAAGTTCGTGCAAAATCCATAATAGGAAAGATCCAAATTAGAAACTGTACTTTTGGAGTTGGTTGACCGATTTCCCATGATTGGTCATCCTATTTTGGACTCACATTGACTGGGACTTCGACTGGAAAATTGACTGACGGTTCGGTTGTCCGATTCTGGAATTTTGGTCGACCGATTTCGGGTTTAGCTTCAACCGATGCTTTGGTTGGAGTAGTTATAAGGTGAACATTAGAAGTACCCTACTTTGACTGGAGGATCGGTCGACCTATTTTGTCAAGTCAGTCGTTCGACTTTTAAATGTCCTAGTGCCAAACCTTCTGGCTAGGTCGGTCATCCGATTTGCCTAAATCGGTCGTCTAACTTTGGACAGGTAATCGATCTATCATCGATGCTCTTTAATTCATAACCGATCTGACATGGATGCCTTTTCAATATCGGTCGACCGACTTATGCAAGTTGGTCTTCCGATTGTCAGTTTTGCAGTTCTTCTTCTAGTCTTGTCTTTCTATTTTGTCCAAGTCTTGGGCTTGGTATTGACCACTTCAAATGCGACTTTTGGACAAAATTACTGCACACTTAACACACAAATTAAACTATCAAATTAAATAAACATAAATCAAATGCTTGGTCATAAACATGAATTATATTAAGTGTTTTGTGATTTTCTGAATCATGAGTTAAACTTAGTGTTTTTGTGATCATCAAAATCTACAGAATACAACAATCTCCCCCTTTTTGATGATGGCAAAACACTTGTATATTTTTCATACAAAAAACAATATTTAATTTTAGATATCAATTTGATTTGATTTTTATGTGTTTGCATATGACCAATATATGCATTCAGTCATGCATGATTAACTCCCCCTTTCTAAAATACTTATGACTCTACCTCGCCCCTTTTCTTTTAGATGTAAACTCTCCCCCAAAACAAAATATAAAATCTACAAATATTCTCTCCCCCTTTTTGACAACATCAAAAAGTGGGTGGTATTAGGGATAAGAGGTGCAATTAGCATAATACAAAGTATGTGAAAATGTCACTTGGGGAATCTGATGGGAGTGCATGCTCTGAAAGATAGCCATTAAATAGTCTAGTGTTTAATCAAGTTCTCAACACACATTCAAAATTAAATTCTATTAGATGTGAAGTGTGAGACATGATTAAGAAGACATCACACATGATGATAAGCAGAATTCTAATTAACACTAACAGATACTCTCAATCTTACCCATGTGTGATAGACCCTCGATTTTTACTAGCTATCACTATACCATTTTTTTTGTTCTGAAACAAATGATGTCATTTTTTGTTTCGTTCTTTTCTTTCACTTTTGAGGAAAGTATTGTCATTTAACTCGAGGCTTCTCACTTGTTCAGTGGTAAGACCCGATTACTAAGCTCAATTTCTTTTCTCACTTTGGATAGGTAGCTTTTTCCTCACGAGTTACTACAAGGTAGGTGGATTTTATGTATCACAAAAGTATTAAGAAAAATTTCCACCGATCATTAAAGTGATATCTATTAATCATAGTCATGTGCATTAGTGTGTTGGATTCAATTTCAAATGAATTTTGAGAAGCAAGTTAAATACATAACTATATGGCTCCCCCTTAATGTATGCACACACCAAATGCAGAAATCTTCCCCTTAGTGGCTAAACTAATGCACACTAAGTCTTAAGCCAATGCAATAGAATATCAAGGGAATATTAGGCCATAGAAAAAGTAAAAAAAGTGTCTTTACATACACATAACATGCAAGCATACAATGGATATTCATGCAAATGACACTAGATTCTAAGACAACCTATAGACAAAATCTAAAAGAGTAGACAATAAAGCATACAAGAGTATTCATGTGTTACCTTGAAAGTCCAAAATAGAAGAACATGATACTCACATAACAATGTAGACTATAGATGCCTTGTGATTCATATTGATACCATTTGATGCTTCATCTCAGAATTTCACAAGACACCTGCAACTACATATCTCAGGTGGATTTCTTTGGTACTCAAATGGTTTTGGGTCCAACATTGTTAGTCACACCAAATTTATTTTCTGCATGTTTTTCTTTAAAGAACAATTGTAGTTCATATGACCATGTCCACCACAGAAATTACATGTGACATTGGGATTGTGGTCTGTGGGTTGTGGCCTATGAACAACATGATGATTAACATACTTTCCTATCACATGAGCTTTTTTTTTATTTTGTACCTATTTCTTAACATAAATAGATTTTTCAGGTTGCACAGATTTCTTAGCATGAACAGGTTTTTTTTCTCATGAACAGTTTTATTAACATGAGATTGTGAAGTGCTTGGAATTTTTGAAGCATGAACAAAAGATGTGACTGTTTTAGACTCAACAGACTTATTCTTGTAGTTTTTAGGGGAATAGCCTAAACTATGTATGTTAGTGTTCACCTTAACACTAAGGACTTCATCAAGTTTTTGCTTTTCCTTCATGAGTCTAGAAACAGTAGACTTGAGCTCATCTGCAATTTCATGCATTTTCTTGACAGAATTTTCAGAATTACCATTATCATGAGCCATGCATTCCATTTCTTGTTCATACAATGAAATTTTCCTCTGAATGATTTCATTTCATCTTGAAAAACATTGCATTGTACATTTAACAAGTCACATGATTCACATGGATATTCATTATGCAAAATATCATTGATTTTTATCTTCGATCCCTTATTTTCCTTTTTGATGTTCCTATATTTTTTATACAAATCATTATACATTGATTGCATCTCCTCAGGAGTAAAAGATTCACGATCAGAAATTACCTATGGAGATTCGTCCTCAATAGCCATGAGACCGCAGTCCTCCTTCTTGGTTTCATTAGACTCGGAGGATGTCTGGTCAGAATCACTTCAGGTGGCGACCATGGCTTTAGGCTTCTTTACCTTCTCTTTATTCTACTTCCTCATAAATACTAGGCATTTTGATCTCATGTGCCCAATTCCTTGGCACTCATAGCAGATCAACTCTAATTTTCTGCTACAACCTTCTGGCTTGTTTTTGCCTTTATAATCTTTGGAAGATGACACATAATGTGGCTTCTTTTTCAGAAACCTTATGAAGCTATGAGCTAGCTTGGTCACTTCTTCCTCATCTTCAATTGAGGAATTTTCTTTAGAACTATATACCTTGGATTTCTTAGCCTTCAGAGCCACATCCTTTTGCTCGACCTCCTCCCTCTTTATGTTTATCTCATAGGTCATGAGACTGACAATCAACTCCTCCACAGTGAGGCTTGATAGGTTCTTGGAGTCCTCAATGACTGTGGCTTTTGTGTGCCACGCCGGTGGGAGGGATCTCAAAATTTTACGGACGATCTCTGTGTCCGTGTAGTTCTTTCCAAGAGTCTTCAGTCCATTGGTGATTTTGGAGAGCCGTGCAAACATGTCAGAGATTGTTTTCACCGGGCTCATCTTGAACATCTCATATTCATGGATCAGGATGTTGGCTTTGGTCTCCTTGATCTCTGAAGTGCCTTCATAGATAAGCTTCAATTTATCCCACTTCTCTTTTGCTGAATTGCACATGGAAACAAAGGAATATTCATCAGGATGAATTGCACATTGCATTATATTCATGGCACTAAAATTTATCTTGAATTTTTTGATGTTATCCTCTGTCCACTTTCCCTCATCCTCTGGCAGTGTGTATGGACCGTTGCTTACAACTTTCCAGATCTCATAGTCTTGAGCTCTGAGAAAGACGTGCATACAGTTTTTCCAATAGGAATAATTACTACCATCAAAGAAAGGTGTACGTGGATAGAGAAATCTTTAGGCATGAATCCCTTGTTGGCCATTGCAAATAGGATCTCTAGATCAAGAACTCTACTCTGATACCAATTGATGTGTCGGGATGCGATGGACAACCAAGAGGGAAGGGGTGAATTGGTTATTGCCGAAAAAAAAAATTCTTTTAACACAAAATAGATTAGACTCAATTAAGCAAATCTATTGTGTGAGATGCACAGTGGAATATAACAAGTATACAGATGAAACCAAATATCCTAACGTGCGTAGAATAGAGATAGAAAAGATGGATGCAAACCACACATGCACGCAGGATTCAGAGTGGTCTGAAAAACACACCCCTGTGTGTGTCTACATCCAATACCCCATACTCATGTGAGGATTTCCGCTAGTTTGTTTCCCAGGTACAAGCGAAAACCCACACACACACTAATTGTTTCCGGGGACAACCACAACACCACCTCGTTTCCTAGGGACGAGATAACAAGGCGTGTATGTGCGCACGCACTACACACCAACTAAACACGTGCTCACAGACAGAGCACACACACACAATGATGTTTGCGTAAATAAATTGAAAATCAATTCTCAACCCAAGAACAAGAGAAAAGAGATGAAAATTTGCAGTTCAGAATTCTCCTATTTTGGCGAGGTTGAGAAATGTCGGAGAAGAACACAGAAGTTTGCTTAGGCCTTCCTAGATAAAATACTATGGATGTACAATATTCAGAACATCCAACACCTTGAACTCATTTAGGAACACCTTGGAAAGTGCTTCAGTCTGCTAGTTCGTTCTTTGCCTTAGCCTGGTTAGAAATCTTGTTCTCCAACTATGTGTATTTATACTGCACATAAGAATTATGATGGTCCTCGCCGTTCAAACCTGTTAACCTAATAACGAGCTTGACCCGACTCTACCTCCCGCGAACTGGCCGAAGCCTCGCAAGGGATATCAACACACACATGCCCGTGGAAATATAAAAGAACACACTAAACACATGAGATTCCATATCTTGAACATATTCACATGAGATCTACATATCCAGTTCCGAACTAGAGCCAAGTATAAAGTACAACAGCCAGGGATAAACTCCCAAGGCACAACAAGAAAATTACTCTGTTGGTGGCGTAGGCCCGACTCCATTGCGGTGCAGTCCCGAACTAGAAGAGGGTCGGGAAGCCTCCTGCTCTCCTTCACCTGGAAAAAGAAGGGGTGAGCCTCATAAGTCATTGGCTCAGTAGGGTAACTCCCTCAAAGCCGATAAAACCACAATAAATTAAGCATGTATTCAAGTAACATATAACATTATCTAAAAATGGTATTACTATTGCAGATGATTAAACCATTCTAAATAACATTCATGTTATAGCCTTTAATAAATAAACGGCAACACCCGTACAAGTGTACTAACTAGAAAAGGGTACGCCACACACAAGTCACGACAACTTGTTTGCGACACCAGCAACAGACTCGAACAAACCACACAAGACTACCTCTCAACCTTGCAGCCACGGACGAAAGGTCCAGCTGCCGCTCCACCTCAACAAAATAAGGAATGTGGAGACCAACAAACACCACTTGTAACATCGCGTGCTTTTCGGATCGATGCGGATCATGTGTGTAATGGTTGTGATGGCCGTTGTGAGGCCAGTGTGAGTTGGTTATGTGGAATGTGTGGTTTGGATGTGTGGTTTGTTCAGGTGAGGAGCAGGTTGGTCCTGAAATGGAATAGGGCCTGCTGCAGTTGAGTTGGAGTTGGCGGCCAGGGGTGGCGTTGACTTGTTGGCGTCCAGGTAAGATGCCGTTGACCGCATGAGCTTGGCGGCATAAGATGTGGACGTTGAGGGTGGCGGTTGTCCTAGGCGGCAGAGGGGTTGACGCCAACCTGTGAATTCTGCAGGTTATAGGGTCACCCGAGGGCAGGTATTCTACCCTGTTCTCTCTTCCCCTTGCCCAGCTTCATGCCCCCGTGTTCCTAAAGCTTCCAACAGGTTCAGGAGAGTGGTTGGACGATCGTGGGACATGTGGCGTTGCCGAATCGGTCGAGGAAACGCCGTGGTGTGGTGCAATTCCCGTGGGAGCTCGCGGAGGGTTCGTTGTGAACCGGGAGAATTCGGAAGGTTTAAGCGTGTTCTGAGGTAGGGGACGAACCCTGTTAGCTCCGTAGAATCATTAAAACACGACGTAACCACCTGAATCAGCATGTTTAATGCATTTTCGGATTAAGTTGCACCATGCGGGGATAATGGGTGGTTTGATGAATTTAAGTAGTAAAACATGCTGTTTTAATTTAATTATAGTGTATGGATGTTAGAGGAACAAATTCTGTATGTTTTACCGTTGTTTCAATGGTTGTAAAACCTGTAGAATCGGTTTAGGGTTTCTGCAGGGATAAAGGCTGAAGATCTTGGCGTCAACATCGTTTGTCGCCAGGTTCATCAGCGGGATACTGACGGCCAGATCCCTTGCCGTCGACTTCCCATATACGGCAGTCGATGTTGCCGCCAACTTGTGTATAAGCAGAAATGATTATTTATGGTATTTATCGATAATAAATTGTGCGTTGGCACTGTGGTGCACTGAGTGCACATGGTTTCTGTGTTTAGCATACAGGGTATGCAGTTAGTTACTTACTTTCGTGGCTGCGTGTTGTTCACGCGAGTCCAGTTGGGTTCATGAGTGGTGGACCGTTGTCACTTGTGGTTTACATAAGGTTTCACGTGGTTTGTGTGTGACGTGCACGTGGTTTTGTGTACGTGGCGAGTAGTACGACGCCTACCGTGGTTACCTCTGCAGTTGGGTGCCCCAGGTTCTTTGTGAGCCAGGCTGTTAGCTCGGGGCGTTGTCCCGGTACTTGTGTTGTACCGTCGAGGTCTGTGTCATCTAACCTAGACACCCTCACTCTTGTGTTTGAGTTGTACGTCCGGCTGAGGGAAAGACGACAGTGGGACAGTGACACTTGTGTTTGTCTTTAGCCACTTGTAGCGCGCTCGTAGTTGGGGGTACGGACACCAGTAGTCGACACTGGTCCCCAGCTAGTCCTTTTTCAGTGCCTCACTCTAGCGAGCTCGGGCCAGGGTCTCTGGAGGTGCCAGGCATGGGCCTGTGACCGTGTGGTACGCAGGTGGTGGTGTTTAGTTGGTCTCCACAATTACTTGACCTTTTCACATTGAGCAGCAACTGGACCTTTTGTCTATGGCTGCGAGACTGAGAGGTAGACCTGTGTTAGCTTGTCCGAGTCAGTTTCTGGTGTCACGAACAAGTTCACGTGGCTCGTGTTTGGCTGTCTCTACTTTAGCTTGTACACCTGTACTGGTTTGCCGTTTAATTATTACAGTTGTTTTCATAGTCGGCAGACGGTGAGTACTTTTACAGCTTTCATATCCTGCTTAGCTGTTCTATAAATTGTTGGTACTGTTTATTGCTTTTGTACCTGTGGTTTTGGTTTGCTCGGTTTTGGGGGAGTTCCCTACTGAGCCAGTGACTAGCGAGGCTCACCCCTACCCCCACAGGTGAGAGCGAGGAGGACGTTTCATGACCGTCGTTCAGTTCAGAGCCGCGCCGTAGCGGTGCAGGGTCGGTACCTCCAGCTGTGTAGTAGTAGCTCCAATAGTGTAGTGTACTTAGTTGTTTATTTTCTTCAATTGTACCTCGGGGTATGCCCCAGGCTCTTGTACTTCTTTTTAGTTTTTGTGGAAATATGGCTATGTAACTTGTGAAAATATATAAAATGTGGTGTGTTCCTTTGTGTTTACACGGACTGTGGTTTGGTATCCCTTGTGAGGCTTCGGTCCATTCGCGGGAGGCGGACTCAGATCAAGTACGTTATTGGTTTAACGGGCTTGGCCGAGGTGTTCCGCCACACCACTCCTGCAAAAACAGCTGTAGGCCAAAGCCTGACACCTTTAGGGACTCTCGCCTGAGCTCCCTAAAGTGAGGCACTGAAAAATTGGACTAGCTGGGGAGCAGTATGTCTACTTGTGTCCGTGTCCCAACCATGAGCACGCTACAAGCGACTACACACCCATAAACACACGTCGCTGCCCATTGTCGTCTTTCCCTCAGCCGGACGTACAACTCAAATTCAGGAGTGAGGGTGTCCAGGAAGATGACATAAACCTTGACGGTACACACCATACCAGGACAAACCCCGAGCACCCGGTGCTTGGCTCACAAAGAACCTGGGGTATCTGACTTGAGATGTAACCACAGATGGCGTTAACAACCCGACTTGCTAAGCACACATTACCAAGAAAAATCCATCGTTTCCAATATGATAGAAACCAACACACCCCTGACATACCCTACATTGCTTAACCAACACTACCCAAGCAGTGTTCAACATAAAACATACAGACTGGCTACAAAACCCGAGAGCTCGGGTTGCCACAATTTAAATCACGTCCAACACAGGTGACGCCTTTGAAGGATTAAATCGCGACGGACCAACCCGTTGCCTTTAAAGTCTGAATCATGACCGGATAGGTCATCTCGTTCAAAAACACGACGTCTGGGTCCGTCGCCTTTCAGACAGAAGAAATCTATCATGTTCTTTCATTCCGGAAATCACACCAAACAACTATACGAGCTGTCAAACAGGTAATAAGTATTCATGTAACATCCTAAACATGTTTTCTAACAAGTATATGTGATTTCCAAACCCTAACTTACACAGTCCATACAAACGAAAATAGGAGAAAGTTACCCTACAACAGATGAAACACAAAACCGACGCTGCCCAAACGTTCCCCGCACTCTGAAGCACCTCCTCGCACCGGAATCATGCCAAACGGACAACAGAAACCCTGAAATCAACACAAAATCCTCCAGCAGCCTCCCCTTCAGCTGAACAGTGCAACTGCACTGTTCGGCCAAGGATAGAAGTCAAAAATACAAAGAGTTTAAATCACGATGTATTGGGTCGTCGCTTTAAAATGCGACGTACCCTGCCGTCGCAATTAAACCCACGATGCCCCAGCATGCGACACGTGGCGCGCATGCGGACGTGCACCCTGATGGCGGTGTTGAATCATGACGTAGCAGGTGGTCGCGTTCATTAAGAATTGCGATGCCTATGTTGGTCGCGTTCTTAATGAACCCGCCAGAGGTCTGTTTGGGCTGGGATTTCCCAGTCCTCCATCCTCACACCCTGCTACACAAAGCTATAAACATTCATGTACTCATACCAACTCAACCAATGGCCCACACAATGACCCCCAAACCCGGTAAACTATGATCCGAACATTTAGGGTATTACATTACTATGACCTAAAATAAATTTCGCCCTTGAAATTAAAAAGTAAGGTGAACTAACAGTTCATCATATGCAAGACTATCACCTAAAAGAATGAAATGCTTAATCAAACAAGTATGGATACGTCTTGTACATTTCATCTGCTAGTTCCCAATTATCTTCACAACCTTGCCTGTTTTCCCATATAATCTTTACTAGCTCAATATCTTTATTCTCAATCTTTGTGTTCGTCGGCCTGTAATCATTACTGGATATTTTGGCATGGACATATCCGACTTCAAATCATCTCGGGTATAACTGTAACGTTCCAACCATTCGGATCACCTTCGTGTGGTTGTGGAGGCCAGTGTGTGGCCGATGACGTGTGTGGCAGGTGATTTCCGCAGGTTGTGAGATTTTTCCCAAAAGCGCTCACTGTTTCTCAGTTGCTAACGCGACAGTGAGGGGCATGGCGTTTTGAATGCGACAAGCCATGGCGTCGCGTTCATGCAACCTCTAGTTTAAGTGAACATTTGTATGTCTACCGCATGTCGCATGCTGGGCGCTCGGGCTGACGTCAGTCGACTGAAGGCGACATGCAGGTACGTCGCGTTCAAGTCGTGACCGGGTAGAGCGCCGCATTCTTAACTGCACTGCGTTTTTAAGTAACCCTAGCAGAGCAGAGCTCACGGAAGCTCTACTCAGCCAGGGGGTGTTTGCTGTGGGATTTTCAGACGATTTGGCTTGCTAGAGCTCGGTTTGAGGAGTTTCCACCGTGAGGACGCTACATGGAGCGGAAGAAACGTCGTGCGAGCTTCGTTCTTCGCGTTCTTCGCGAAGGTTGGGAGATTTATCGTGGTTTGATTTGTGGATCGTTCGTGCGATGTGGATAATGTGTTTCCTGCTTTCTAGACCATAGATAGCATGTGCAAGAACACATTAAAGCATGAAATGGAATGAAAACCATAGGTTCTAATGAGTTTGGGATGATCTGGATGATGGATTTTAGATCAGGGTTCGCACTGCTAAGGCGACGACCCTTGGCGTCGCGACCAAGTCGCGACACCCCAATACGTCGCATTCAGAAGGCGACCTATCATGCCGTCGCGTCCTGAAAGCGACTCTACACCCTGTCGCGATAGTAGCCGAAGGCTGTTATCCGAGAATACATGTAAGTGTATAATTATCCGTTTAGCATGGTTTGTGATATATGATGATAGTATGAGGTGCACTAGCACGTCTCTACGCTCGGGGAGCGTGTGGTGTGTGGTTTATATGGTGTTCACGTGGTTTGCGTGAAGGTTTCACGTGGCTTGTGCATTGTGCACGTGGTTTCTGTGTACGTGGCATGTAGTTTGACGCCTTCCGTGGATACCTCTTTAGTTGGGAGTCCCAGATTTTGTGTGAGCCAGGCACGTGAGTGCTCGGGGCTTGTCCCGGCACTGGGTACCGATGAGGTCTTGTCGTCTTCCTGGACACCCTCACTCCTGTGCTGAGTAGTATGACCGGCTGAGGAAAAGACGGCAGTGGGACAGCGACTAGAGAGAGTTGTTGTGTTATCGCTTGTAGCGCGCTCGTAGTTGGGGGAGACGGACACCAGTAGATGTACTGGGCCCCAGGTAGTCCTGTTTTCCAGTGCCTTACTTTAGGGAGCTCGAGCCAGAGTCCCTAAAGGTGCCAGGCATGGGCCTGCGAGGTGTATGACCTGCAAGTTGTGGTGGTTTAGTTGGACTCCATAGTTCTTTGTACTTGTTTAGTGGAGCGGCAACTGGACCTTTCGTCCGTGGCTGCGAGACTGAGAGGTAGTCCTGTGTGGTTTGTCCAGGTCAGTAATTGGTGTCGCGAACCAGTTGATGTGGCCCGAGTGTGGCATTCTCTACAGTAGCTTGTACACCTGTTTGGTTTTACTGTTTATTTATTTATTTACAGTAATTCCTATTAAACAGTAAATGGTAAGTGGTACTTACAGTTTTTATATCCTGCTAGATAATAATATTAATTGTTAGCGTAGCATTTCTTGCTTTGCTACTTATGTTCGTTTGTTCAGTTTCTAGGGAGTTTTCCCTACTGAGCCAGTGACTCGAGAGGCTCACCCCTACCTCCTACCAGGTGAGGGAGATCAGGAGATTTCACGCCCGTCGTCAAGTGGAGGGTCAGCACCACCAGCAGTGTAATTTTCACTTTTCTGTCGTTCACCTCGGGGTATGCCCCAGGTTCTGTTGTAGTTTGGTTACAGTTGTACTATAGCTATGTATATTTCATGTAAATATTTGTGAGATGGATAGATCTTATGAATATTTGAGCTGGTTCCTTTATATTACTACGGACTCGTGGTTTGATATCCCTTGCGAGGCTCCGGCCCGTTCGCGGGAGGCAGACTCGAGTTAGGCTCGCTATTAGGTTAACGGGTCTAAACGGCGAGGACTGTCACAGTTGGTATCAGAGCAAGGTCCGTAAGAATATAAAGGAATTGGAAATTACATAGCTATGTCATTACTGTAACCCACTACTGGTAGTGACCCTAGTTTTGTATTGATTTCTTGTGTATTGTATTGTTGGAATAATGTTTGTGCAGAAGTAGTAATGGCCGAAAGAAGAAATGTGGGAGGTGGTGGAGAAGGGTCAGGAGAGGATCCTACGTAGAGGATGATAGAAAAATCTGGGAGAGTTTGACAGAGATTTGGGTAAGACTGGATCAGTAACCACCGGTACAGCCAGCGGCAGTAGTACCACCATTTCCAGAGGAGGCAGTACCAGTAGCTCCAGTTCCAACCCTGCCCGGAGTAGAGGTACCTCCTGTAGTACCTGTACAACCGGCAGTTCCAGTGAGACCAGCTACTGGACAAGAGACAACGGTACTTGTGGAGCGGTTTTTGAGATTGCAGCCCCTACATACTCAGGAGGTCCCAACCCGGATAAGTGGAGCATTGGATACATGAGATCGAGAGGGTATTTGCGATAATGAGGTGTCCCCAGGAAGATAGAGTGATTCTTGCAGCATACCAGCTATGAGGGTTTACGCAAGAATGGTGGCGATTAAAGATGCAGACAATTTTTATGGGCAGGATGGAGGACACTATTACATGGTCAGAATTTTTGTCAGTTTTTAATGACTCTTTCTTCCCAATACAGATTCAGCAAATGAAAAGAGAGCAGTTCAGGACACTCCAGCAAGGGAATCTCTCGGTACTTGAATATCAGATGAGGTTTATAGCCCTGAGCAGGTACGCCCCATATGTAGTAACTAATAATACCATGATGGTGGAATACTTTATTCGAGGTTTGAGGGCAGAATTACAAGATGCGGTGATCCCACTGATGTGTAGAACAGTAGAAGAGGTAGCTCAGTGAGCAGCAATACTTGAGAGGACTGTTCAGGCCAAGCAGGGGTAGTCTCAGACAGGTGGTTTAGGCTCAGGTAGTTTCAGCATCCACAACCGTCAAGAGGAATTAAAAAGGGGAAAGCACCTTCTGGAGCTTCTTCATCATCTAGAATAGCAAAATGGGGCAAGCAGATCAAGAATTTCTTTCAAGGAGGCCGTGGTAGAGGCAGACAACAGGGTTTTCAGCAGGGAGGTTTTCAGTAGGACCGCGACTACAGACCGTCGGTTCCAAAGGAATCTCAGCAGAGTACAGCAGGGCAGCCTACAACAAATCTAGCTTTTAGATGTTATGCTTGTGGGCAGCCAGGACATTTAGCAAGGAATTGCCCATATCCTCGAGAGCAGACTTATGGTAGAGGGACCCAGCAGCAGCAGCAGCGCTTTCAGTGGTCAGCAGAGCAGGGTAGAGGTGCACCGTATCAAAGAGGAGGACGAGGTCGAGTGATGGCCGTTACCAAAGCTCAGGTGGAAGCATCCAATCTTATTGAAGGTATTTTACCTTTCTTTGATTTTACTGCTAGAGTATTAATTGATCCGGGTGCTTCCCATTCATTTATTTCTGAAGATTTTTGGATAGCATGGTACTTCCTTTAGAAGAAAGGTCTTGTGAGTTGGTAGTGGAAATTCCTTCAGGAGGGTATTTGTTGACTTCCTGCTTTTTAGAAGAGGTCATGATAGTAATTCATGGGAATCAAATGCCGGCAAGATTGTATGCTTTAACATTCAAAGAATATGATGTGATTCTGGGGATGGATTGGTTAGAGGCCTACGGGGCCTTGGGTTGATTGTAGAAAGAAGAGAGTTAGATTTTGCAAACCCGGTGGTGAGGTGTTCGGATTTCAAGGTATGCCTTTTTACACTCCCAAGTTTATTATTTCTGCACTTAGAGCTAGAAGTTAATTAATGCGGGATGTGTAGCGTACCTTGCTTCTGTTAGTCTAGTTGAATCTAGTAAATCTGTAGATTCGGTGCCAGTGGTTAGAGAATTTACAGATGTGTTCCAGATGAGTTGCCAGGGTTAGCTCCGCGTAGAGAGGTAGACTTCACAGTTGAATTGCAACCAGGCAGTTTACCTATCTCTAAAGCACCATATAGAATGGCCCCAGCAGAATTGAAAGAATTGAAAAAGCAGTTGCAAGAGTTATTAGAAAAAGGTTTTATTAGACCTAGTCAGTCACCATGGGGAGCGCCAGTGTTATTTGTCAGGAAGAAAGATGGCAGTTTAAGAATGTGTATAGATTACAGGCAGCTGAATAAAGTTACAATTAAGAATAAGTATCCACTTCCTCGGATTGATGATTTATTTGATCAACTGCAGTTAGCCAAAGTATTTTCTAAGATAGATTTGAGATCAGGATATCATCAGTTGCGGATCAAAGAAGAAGATATTGAGAAGACAGCTTTCCGGACTAGATATGGACATTATGAGTTTGTTGTGATGCCTTTTGGATTGACAAATGCACCTGCAGCATTTATGAATTTGATGAACAGAACATTTCATCAGTATTTGGACCAGTTTATAGTGGTTTTTATTGATGATATATTGGTTTATTCGGCATCAGAAGAAGAACATGCAGATCATTTGCGGATTACTTTGCAGATATTGAGAGATCATCAATTATTTGCTAAATTTAGTAAATGTGAGTTCTGGCTGAAGGAGATTCAGTTTCTGGGTCATGTGATATCAGGTGAAGGTATTGCAGTGGATCCAGCCAAAGTTGAGGCTGTAATGAAGTGGGAAGAGCCTAGGACTGTGTTTGAGATTAGGAGTTTTCTGGGTTTGGCAGGCTATTACAGAAGATTTATCCAAGATTTCTCCAAGATAGCAGCATCGATGACAAGGTTGACAAGAAAGGGTGTTCCTTTTGTGTGGTCCCCAGAGTGCAGGCGTAGTTTTGCGGAGCTGAAGAAGAGGTTGACATCAACACCATTTTAGAGATTCCGTCGGGTAGTGGCGGATTTGTTCTATTTACAGATGCATCCAAGAGAGGTTTGGGTGAAGTTTTGATGCATAGTAAAGTGGTTCCTATGCCTCCAGGCAATTGAAGAAATATGAGGAAAACTACCCTACTCATGATTTAGAGTTGGCAGCAGTAGTTTTTTTTTGCATTAAGATCTGGCGGCATTATTTGTATGGTGAAAGATTTGAGATTTTTACTGATCAAAAGCTTAAAATATATTTTCTCTCAGAAAGATTTGAATCTAAGGCAGCGCCGATGGATGGAATATTTAAAAGATTATGACTTTAATTTGGCATATCATCTAGGCAGAGCAAATGTGGTGGCAGATGCACTGAGCAGAAAAGCGGTTATGAATCAACTTATGATCAGAGAATGGAAACTTTATGAGAGGATGTGGCGGGAATTCCTTACATGTGCCAAGTAGTCAGCGTAGAGCAATTAGCAACTACTGCAGTGGAGCTTTTCTTTACTGGCAAATAGCAGAGACACAGAAAGTAGATACCAATTTAGTAGATATTCTCAGAATGGATGAAGTAAATTTGGGGCATGATAATGTGGTCAGACTAAAGAACGATTGTGTTCAGAAGATACAAAATTAGACAGAAGGTTTTAGAAGAAGCTCATAAATCAAGGTACACCATCTACCCAGGTAGCACTAAAATGTATCAAGATATGAAGAAGCATTTTTGGTGGCTAAATATGAAGAGAGAAATTGCAGAGTTTATAACCAGATGTGCAGTATGTCAGCAGATAAAAGCAGAGCATCAGAAGCCAGGAGGATTGTTGCAGCCATTACCCATTCCGCAATGGAAATGGGATGACATAGCAATGGATTTCATAGTTGGTTTGCCCAGTTCATCAGGTCATAATGCAATATGGGTTTTTGTGGATAGATTGACCAAGGTCTGTAGATTATTACCAGTTATCATGACATGGTTAGTTGATGGATTAGCTAAGTTGTATGTTAGAAAGAATTCTACCTTTGCATGGAATACCAGTCACTATAGTTTCAGATCGAGACCCTCGATTTACTTCAGGCTTTTGGAGGAGTTTGCAAAGAGTCATTGGCACAGAGCTAAGGTACAGTTCAGCATATCATCCACAAACAGATGGACAGACAGAAAGAACAATTCAGACTATTGAAGATATGTTGAGAGCTTACTGTCTTGTGTAGGGAGGCATCTGGGAGCGTCATTTGGGTCTGGTTGAGTTTGCATATAACAACAGCTACCATTCAAGTATTGAAATGGCACTTATGAAGCCTTGTATGGTAGACCGTGCAGATCACCATTAATTGGCATGAAGTAGGAGAGAGGCAGGTTTAGGCCCAGAAATGGTTCGTCAGTGTGCAAAAATAGTAAGATTCATCCAAGAAAAGTTGAAAACAGCCCAGAGTCGCCAGAAGAGTTATGCATGAAGGGTTATGCGGAAATACACATACGGTAATCTAGAAGGGGGGGGGGGTTGAATAGATTACGACAATTTAAAACTATGATGGCTTCTTTTCGAGCTATCGCGATCTTAAAGAAATTTGATTGGAATTCGATTAAGTATGAGACCGCTTGAGTTGATCAAATGAGAACAGGGAATCAAACGTGCGTATGAACACCGTGCCTACCAATCATCTATCGCAAAACGCGAACAAACCACAGAACACGATGATTTAAGGTGGTTCGGAGTACACAACTCGTGTATCCTACATCCACGTCCACACACACACGCCAGAAACGACTGCTTATGAGCGAGTTTAACACTACAACTCAACCACACACACGTTGTCTGATGAAGCACGATCAGAACAACCACAAATACGTGAATCAAGCACAAGGGATGCTCGAAACACAACCACACACACACATGATGGAATGGAAATTATGAAATGGAGAAGAATTGGGAATTAGGGGAACAAATCCGGTTGGAATTCTTCTCGTGGATCGTCCAAATGCTCTTCAAACTTCGATTGGATGTAGATTGATCGATGTAGAATGTTGAATTGATGACGATCGGCTTCAGCTCCGCATAGATGGTGATTCCACGACGATCTGGGCGGAAAGTTGAAGCAGAGCAACAATTTGGGGCTTTTCCTCTTGGTCCCTGGAGGCTCTTGGATGGGAGGCTGCTCTCTGCGAATTTGGCTCCAAAAGGATGCTTATATAGTGTTAGGTAAAGGTGGGGGTCGTGGAGGAAGGAAACACCCAGTGGGGCCGGATTTGGAAAACACAATCTCATGTTTCCGTCGTCTGTCGACAGGTGCACTTGCATCTGTCGACAGGCGCACTCAGGCTGAGAACTGGGTTTCAGGAAATTGAGTTCTGAGTGTGTATCTGTCGACAGGCAGTTTGCATCTGTCGACAGATGCACTCAGGAATAGAAAACCTGAGCTCTGTCCTGGGTTGACTGTGTGTATCTGTCGACAGGTACATTTCATCTGTCGACAGATGCACTCAGAGATGCAAACCTGAGCTCTGTCTTGGAATGACTGTGTGAATCTGTCGACAGGTACATTGCATCTGTCGACAGATACACCTCTTTGACAGATATTTGTGCTTTTTGCTCATTTCTTCAATGCCTCTTCAATGCTCCATGTTTCATGCTTGTGCACCTACATGCAAATACATTGTTAGTGATATACATTGTATGATTTAGCATGTTTAACTCAATCACTTTCATGGTGTTTTTCATGTTAGTTAGCACATCAATTTTGCATTAAATCAATGTTCAAGGATGTTAATGTGATCATCAAAAAATGATATATGAAAAACCCAACAATCTCCCCTTTTGATGATGACAAAAACATTCAATTGATGCATATATTGATGTTCTCCCCCTTTTGACAACATGCAAAAGGTCAAGTCATGCACATTTAGAGACAAAAAACATGAACTGAGTTTTCATTGATTGATCATTGAAATTTCACAGTACATTTGATAATCATTACTGACTCAATAAAAAGAAAGGGAAATAACATGAACAAGCAAAAGATGACAAGACAAGTGAGACTAATTCCCATCTAAGACTCTTAGTGACCTCTAATGACCCTGAGACCCTCTATTCATCGTCACGTCCAACAGGAGGAGGGTGACGGGATCCATCTCTCTCGGAGTAGAGGTGGTCAAGACGGTCATCTAAAGTGTTGAGGCGAGCGTCCACTTGATCAAATCTTGACGTCATGTGAGCAAATCCTGAGATCATTTCTTGATGGATTTGTGCCAAGTAATCACGAATGGATTGTTGTGGAGGCACAGGTACATCATCAAACTCTTGAGCTTGGTCAGGCATTTGATCATCCTGAGGGTCTTCATCATTGCCTTCATTTGCTTCATCATCTTCATTTCTTCTTCACCAGTTGACACTTCAGCTCCTTGTGGTTCCTTTCCCTTGAGAGTCCTGGTGACTACACCATCCACAATCTTGTAGCCCATGCGGTTGGCGGCAATGAGGTCAAAGGCACTTCGGGATTTTAGTGAGATGAGCTCACTTGGAGGGATAGGAATGCCAAGGAAATAAGAAGAGAAGTGATGGGGCAAGCATATGGCATTGATCATTTGGTGTTAGAGAAACACCGACGGATGAGGCTTATCATGAGTTCAGGAAGATTGATTTCTTGACACTTGAGGAAAATATGAATAGGGATTTATGGACCTCGGTGGACTAACTCTCGACTTCCATCCTTCAGGACGATCAAGGTAGTGAAGATGTGATGGATCATCCGGATCAAAGGAGGAAAGGAGTTGGCGTTG
This sequence comes from Colocasia esculenta, assembly GCA_014218235.1. Lineage (NCBI taxonomy): Eukaryota > Viridiplantae > Streptophyta > Magnoliopsida > Alismatales > Araceae > Colocasia > Colocasia esculenta. Next base: position 114,046,937 of record CM024761.1, on the reverse strand, counting down.
AGACGAGCAATCTCCTGGTAGTGTCATAGGGTTTCAACGTCAGAAGCTCATAGTACTCAGAAGCAGAGGGAGTGTAGGAAGAGTTCGACTCCTGAGTTTGGAATTTTTAGGGCTGTGGAGAGAAGATTGGCGGTGAGGCGAAAACAAGTGCCTTTCACCGAAGAGTAGAGATCTCCCTGATCGGAAAGCCCTAGGTGTTGTAGAACTCGAAGACGGCAGTTGGAGAGTACTGCAAGTGGGAGTACAAGAAGGATGTCCCCTTGTGTGTCAAAATAGGGTAGGAGTGAGGGGAACATCGGTGCTAAGGACTCGAAATCCACATACCGGGATTGGACAATCTTCTTGAAGGTGCCGATGGTCGGATTAGATGGAGACCTGAGGAACTATGAGTTCCGGCAACCGATCCTCACGATGCTTGCTGCGGCGTTCGGAAGGAGCCCTGGAGTTTCTCCGGCGTCGTCGGAGCGCGACGACGGCGAGCGAGAAGCTTCGATTTGGGTGCCATCGCAGGAAGAAGGTGAGAATGGTGTGAAGGGAGAGTGGAGGGATCCAGACGAGGAGCAGGATCGTGAGACGGAGCCCGAAGGGGGAAAGATGGGGTTTGGAGAGGAGGAGGAGGGAACAAGAGAGGGGGGTGAGAGTGGGTCGTGGGTGGCCTTAGAGGATTTGGAAGGTTTTAAAAGGAAGGCCCCACCAAAAAGGAGGTGAACCGGCGTGAGGGTTTTCTGAAAAACGGATCTGGGCCGTCGTCTGTCGACAGATGCCAGTCTATCTGTCGACAGATAACTCCTTTTTGGTGAAAACTTGATTTTTGACAAAATTTTTCAAAGGGACAAGTGTTCATTTGTGTTTTAAGGCAAATGGGTGTATGTGCAAGACAAAAAATCATATCCATTAGATGAAGACATGACACAAATCTAAAATGATTTTGAATTAAAACCGATAAGTTCTTTAATAGATCATGAAGAACACATTTCACAATAGCCAGTGAAAATTAAATAACTCTTTTGATTAAGGCCGTTGAAGAAAAACATGCATCTTAATAGAGATGATAGTCAGATGACATTGAATTAAATGGCCACAAGAACGTCTTACCGAAGAAACACATTGGACTTGACATAAAAATTTTCGGAGGCTTCACTCTATTTCTGGTATGATTTTAGAATCTTTAAACAACGAAGATGGAAAAGAGTGGCAATGAGGAGCACTTTCACTTTTTCAAGTGAAGGTAGACATTTGTGATGCCAATACCCCAGTTACTCAATGTGAGTGTCCGTCAAGCCATTGTATAGAGATAATGAAACAACCTTTTGACGCGAAGACGACATTGGTGATGCCCATGTCCCCGGTTACTTAGTGATTTTCATCATTGCTCTACCTCCATCCCACAATGAAAAAAACAAAGTTGTTGATTGAACCGAAGAAATAGGTAGCTTTTCTCCCTTTTTTTATTATAATTATTTTGCTTTTTGTCAAGTACATGAGATTTCTTTAGGCAGTTGTAATGTAGAACATTAAATTCAAGAGCTTTCTGATTTTTCAAATCATTTAGATTCATGTTTAACGACAAGGGAATTATTCAACAGAGATGTTTAAAATCATTTGGTTTGCTCATTGTGTTCAAAATGATCTAAAAAGACCTCAATCAAGTGTTGCATCAAAACAACATTAGACTTGGTTCAAGACTTTGACATGAAGTGGATATGAAAAGGTTATATTGCACAAACCAAACCAATGGTTACCTTTAAATCAAGTAAGGAACACTTTCTTGAAAAGTATGAAGAAGGAATGAAAAATAAGGAAGAAGAATGTGTGTATCTGTCGATAGAAGGAATCTGTCTGTCGACAGATTCACACAGACTGAAGAATTGAAGTTTCTGCCAGAACAAGCTGAGTGTATCTGTCGACAGATGGAATGTGTCTGTCGAAAGATATGAACAGAGTGGGATTTTCTGGTTTCAGATTGATTGCACATTGAGTTCAAGGAAGTGAGAATTCAACTAGTAGATATTGGAAGAGTTTCCTCAAGAAAATACTCAACAATCCTTAACTACTCCCCCATAGTGTGTGCACGTGTTGACACAACATCTAAGCAAGATTCACACAAGCATTTGATACAAGACAAACATGTTCATTGAAAGGAAGGTCATACACAAGCACATGGTCACAGAAAAAAACATGTTTCATGGAGTTAACATGATAAATGTAAGGAAACTAAAAATCCTATGTGAAGTACAGGGCCTTATATGGAATGGGACTATTGATACTTGGCGGAGAATATTTCTCACGCATGATGATAGTTTCCAAAACAAGCCGAACTTGTTCTTCCACAGTTTCACCATTTGATATACCACATAGAACATTTCACACTAAAGAGCATGTACTCCAATATGGATAGCCGTTTCATTGCATTTTACACAAACCCAATTCTCTTCTTAAGGATGTGAATCTATCTTCAGACAAGGGTTTGGTGAAAAATATCAGCCAATTGTTTCTGTGGGAATGAAAATAAGTTCCAAGGTTTTATTGGCAACTTCATCTCTCAAGAAATGATGACGGATTTCTATGTGTTTAGTCCGTGAGTGTTGGACAGGGTTTTTGAAAGGTTGATAGCACTTGTGTTGTCACATAGGATAGGTGTGCATCCAATTTGAACATTATAGTCAGCTAACTGACTTTTGATCCACAACACTTGAGCTGCACACAACTTCCTGCAGCGACATATTCTGCCTCTGCAGTGGAGAGTGCAAACCGAGTGTTGTTTCTTGGATGCCCACGAAACCATGCAACCGCCAAGGAATTGGCAATATCCACTAGTGCTTTTCTATCAATTTTACATCCAGCATAGTCAGCATCAGAATATGAAATCAAATCAAAGCTACTGCCTGCTGGGTACCAAAAACCCAAATTGCATGTGCCTGAGAGATATCGGAAAATTCTCTTGACTGCAATTAAATGGCTTTCCTTTGGACTAGATTGATATCTAGCACAAAGGCAAACACTGAATTGAATATCTGGTCTACTTACAGTAAGATAAAGGAGTGAGCCAATCATACCTCGGAAGTGCTTTGCATCTACCGGTTTACCTTTCTCATCATTTTCCAATTTGATGCTTGTGCTCATTGGGTGGAGGCCGGTTTAGCTTGCTCAAATTGAAATCGTTTGAGAAGCTCTTTGACATACTTTTCTTGATTTATGAAGAATCCGTCTTATGTTGTTTCACCTGCAAACTAAGAAAGAATTGAAGCCCCCCATTAGACTCATCTCAAATTCACTGTGCATGTGTTTAGAAAATTCTTCACACAGTGAAGGGTTAGTAGAACAAATATTATATCATCCACATAAACTTGAACAACAATTATGTGATTGCGAACCTTCTTAGTGAAGAGGGTGTTTGGTTACTTATCTTGAGTAGTTCTTGCTTACCAGAAAATTGCTTAGTCTATCATACCAAGCTCGAGGTGCCTGTTTCAAACCATAAAGAGCTTGTGCAATTTATACACATGGTTAGGCATTTCAGAAATTTTCAAAACCTGGTGGTTGAGAGACATAGACTTCTTCTTTGATATAGCATTTAAGAAGCAGTTTAACATCCATTTGATAGAGTTTGAACTTATGGGAGCATGCATATGCCAATAAAATTCTGACTGCTACAACCTGGCTACAGGAGCAAAGGATCTTCAAAGTCTACACCAAATTCTTGACTATATCCTTTTGCTACGAGTCTTGCTTTATTTCTGATCACTTTTCCTTCTTCATTAAGTTTATTCCTAAAAACCATCTAGTTCCTATGATAGAGATTTCAGGGTTTTGGAACTAAACTCCATACATTATTTCTTTGAAATTGACCAAGTTCCTCATGCATAGCATCAATCCATGAGTTGTCTTTTAAGGCTTCTTCAACATTTTTGGGTTCCACTTGAGAAACAAAAGCAAAAAGACCATGTTCAATTATTTTTCTTACTTAGACCGTGTTTGAAACAGAATCATTTAAACTACCTATCACATCATCAAGTGGGTGATCTTTGGAATACCTCACATTTGTGATTGTTGAAGGGCCGGAGTATCTGTCCTTGAGGAATTTGATCTTGTGAGTGTCGATCTTCAGGAGGTTCACTTTCTGGTGGATTTCTTCAAGTGTTTCATCTGGGTTTTCTGAATGCTATTTCATCATCTTCATCGTAGTCCCTGTGAAGAATATCACCTTTGGTCTTGGAATCTTCTTCAGATTTGTCTTTTGCTTTGACTTGAAGATCCTTAAGTGATGTCCTTCATCCTCTTTTTCAGTCCTGTTAATATTCAACAGTTAGATTTGGCATAAGTCTCATCAAAAATGACATGTGGAGTTTCTTCCACAGTGCGTGTTTTATTGTTAAACACCCTATATGCCTAGAGTGTTCTGAGTAGCCTAGAAAAACACCTTGATCACTTTTGGCTTCAAATTTATCTAAATCAGATTTATCATGTTATGAATAAATACCTTTGAGCCAAAAACTCGGAAGTACCGAAGGTTGGGTTTCTTACCTTTCAACAACTGGTAGGGGTTTTCTTTATCACAGGTCTTACCATGGCTCTGTTTAGAATGTAGCACGAAGTGTTCCACTGCTTCTGACAAAACCTTTTGGAGAGTTGGCCTTCAACCAGAAGAGTTCGAGACATTTCACCAATGTTCTGTTTTTTCCTCTCACTACTCCGTTTTGTTCTGGAGTCCTTGGGGAAGAGAACAGATGTTCAATCCCTTGGTGCGCTGCAAAAATCAGAAATGCATTGTTATCAAATTTCTCCCCCGTGATCGGTGCGGATTGAGCATATTTTATTCACATTGCGTGCTCAATCTTGTTAAAGAATTCTTGGAAGATTGAAAGTGTTTCACTTTTGTGTGCCAAGAATTTGACCCATGTGAACCTAGAAAAATCACTACAATGACAAAACAAAACGTTTGCCATTGAGACTTAGAGTTCTAGTTGGTCCCAAAAAGGTCCAGTGCAACAGTTCAAATGGTTTAGATGTGCTTACCGGTGCTTTAGATTTGAAAGACTTCCGGGTCTGTTTTCCCTGTGCACATGCATCACAAAATTTTCATTGTTGTTAAAAGAAATGTCAGGAAGTCCACTTACCAATTTGAGCTTCATGATCTTGTGCAACACGTTGTAGCTCGCATGGCCAAGCCTACGATGCCACAGGGTCAATCATCCTGTCTATTTGCAACAAGACACAAGTTGTCATTTTCTGGATCATCTAAGTCAACCAAGTAAATGTTATTTACTCTTTTTCTAGAAAATTTTACACTTCCTGTTTCTGTATCAAAATTTGACATGAATTAGATTCAAACATGACGTTGTGACCTCTATCACAAATTGACTTATGCTAAGCAAGTTGTGATTAAGGCCATCAACCAACAGTACATTTTCAATTGAGTGGAGGGATACTTACCAAATTACCTGTGCCAATGATTTGGCCTTGTTGTTACCTCCAAAATGACTTGTCCTCCGTCTTTCTCCCACTAGGAAACAGAATTCAATTTTGTCGCCCGTCATGTGCCTCGAACAGCCGCTATCCAAGTACCATTTGTTTTGATGTTGGGTGCTAGGCATTCCGCAAATGTGGATCAGACAAGAGTTTTGGTACTAATTACTTTGGGTCCCAAAATTTCATTCATGCAACACAAGTAGATGTTTAGGAATCCAAAATTGTTTGAATTTTGTTTCTTTGGATTATTCCAGCATTGTTTTTCATTATGACCAATCTTTTTGCATACATGCATGAAGAAGTTTCTTTTTCAATTTTTGTTGCTTGTTCTGTTTATTGGTTGAAACTGTTCCTGTCTGTCGACAGGCACCATGCATCTGTCGACAGGTGTGCTTGTTCTTTTGTTTGTTGGGAACATTTGTTTAAGTTGCACTGCGCTTGGTCTGAGACTGTCTTGAGTTATGCTTTGCGGGAACATGCTTGGTTGTGCTGGGCTAGGATCAACAAATGAAGTTATCAATGACTCTCCTATTTTCTTTTGTTTGAAGGTTGATATCCTAATCCATGCTTGGTTACATGTATTTTGGCGCCCAAACCGCATCTAGATTTTTGCTTCCCTTTTACAAATTTCATTAAGTCGTCAGATTTTTCTTTCCATTCTTTTCAGTTTGTTCCACTTTTTCTGGTTTCAATTGTTCTTCTTGAAGGAATTCAATGGAATGGCTTAAACAGTCTTTTTCTTGTTGTATTTCTTGCAATTTCATTTTCAAGCAATCCATTTCTTCATTATAAGTATTTTCATCAAACTTTCATCATTTCTAATTCTTTTGTCAGGAATGCAATTCGTTCATCATTGTTCTTATCATGCACAAGGGAGTTGCATTTCTTTTTCAATGCTCTATTCTCAGATCTATATTTACGAAATTTTTTCAAATAAAGTAGTGTATGACTTCCTCCCCATTCACTTGCAGTGAAATCATCAAATGAGAAATTTACCTCGTGGAGTCATCACTCCTGGCCATCAAGCATTTCACTTCTTCATCATCGGCTGTTTCTTGTGCATCTTCATCTTCATCTTCATCACTCCAGGTGGCCAACATTGCTTTGGCCTTTTTGGAGGTGAATTTTTCTTCTTCAGCTTCTTCTTGAGTTCCGGGCATTCTCCTCTCAATGCCCCTGTTTCTTGCATTCATAACAAACAATGTCAGATTTTGTGTTGGACTCATATTTCTGTGAAAAATTTTTCTTAGAAAGGGTTTGGAGTTACCGTGTCTCTCCTCTGAACTTGAGAAATTTCTTGAATTGTCTAGTGAGCATTGCCATTTCACCATCATCACTCTCACTAGAGGTTTCTTCTTATCACTATCTTGTTGAATGGATTTCTTGGAACTGTTGATGTTTTATGGATGCTTTTAGAGCAATTGATTGCCTAGGATTTTCTTCTAATTCTTCTCTTGATGTTGATTTCATATGTCATTGAGAGAAATAGTCATCCAATTCATTTTGGAAAAGGTCTTTGGAATCCTTCAATGACAAAGTGGCCTTAGTATTCCAGACTGAAGTAAGAGATCGAAGGATCGTTCTTACTAAGTCACTTTCAGAGTATTCCTTCTTAAGACCTTTAAGCCCGTTAACTATTATCATGAATCTTGCCAACATGTCTTATATGGTTTCATCAGTTTTCATCTTGAACATTTCATATTCAGACACTAACATGCTATCTTTAGTTTCCCACCTCGGACGTACCTTCGTAAATGAGTTCAAAGTTTGTCCCACATCTCCTTTGCTGTTGAGCATGTGGAGACTCTTGAAAAGTCCTTTGGATGCACCGCACATTGCATCATGTTTAGTGCGCTCCAGTTGAGAGTTCCTTTGGCTATTTGGTCTTTCGTCCAGGTGTCTTCGTCCTCGGGCAACACATATGGTCCCTTGCTGACTATCTTCACAGCTCGTAATTTGAGCTCTCAAAAATACCTGCATACGGTTTTTTCCAATAAGGATAGTCAGTGCCATCAAAATAGGGTGGCCTGGTTTACTGAATGTCCCTCGGCCATATACCCTTTGCTAGAATCCATATGATCGAAAATCTGCTGATCGCTAGATCAAATGACGAAAAACAGTAAAATCGGGGAGAAACCCGCTCTGATACCAATTGAGGGTTAGCGGAAAACACAAATCGGTAATCTAGAAGGGGGGGGGGGG
>CM024761.1:113970545-114039166 GCA_014218235.1 Colocasia esculenta | reverse complement strand
ATAATGCCTTATGCAATTTGAAAATGATTCAGAAAATCAATATCATCAAAACTAGGAGGTTGTTCTACATAAACTTCCTCCTTTATATATCCATTTAAAAAGACAATTTTACATCCATTTGAAAAAGTTTTAAATCTAATGCTGATGCATAAGCAAGTAAAATTCTAATTGCCTCAAGTCTAGCCACTGGTGTATAGGTTCATCGAAATCTATGCCTTCTCTTGGGAATAGCCTTGAGCTACCAGTCTGGCCTTGTTTCTAGTGATCACACAGCTTCATCCAATTTGTTCCTGAACACCCATTGGTGCCAATCTCAGGATGATCTGATGGTCTCGGAACAAGGGACCATACTTGGTTTCTCTTGAACTGATTAAGTTCATCTTGCATGGCTAATATCCAAGATTCATCAGACAGTGCTTCATTGACTATCTTGGGCTCTATTTGAATAAGAGCTAAATAATCACAAGGAATTACATTACCTCTAGTTCTTACCCCAACCGATGGATCCCCAATGATGTTGTCCAATGGGTGATCCTTTTTATATCTCCATTCTTTTGGAAGATTGTCATGTGATATGTCTTTTTCTTGTAGATCTTCCAAGGGTGGATCTTCCTTATCCTCTATGGATGAGTCTTTATTTCTTGGATAGTTCATCTGCATCATCAACATCACTATACTTCCTTTTCAAGGAAGGGTTAGTCTCATCAAAAATAGCATGCACTGTTTGTTCAATTAATAAACTATGTGTAAGGCCCTCGAATTTCCGTCGCATTATTTGTATTTGTGTGTGTATATTTGTGCTTGTGTATGTATATACATATTTACGTACGTATTAATTAGTACAATTACGTGTGCATGTGTTTATACTAGATGTAAATAATGCATGTATTGAATGGTGATAGTATGGACACTACCATATACATATTGCATGTATATATGCATGGCATGCATAGTTTTCTGCATGTTTTAGAGTTCTGGCCGAAGGCCAGAATGGCGTCAATATCAGGGCGTCGATGGTGTCAGCGTCCACCATGGACGCCAACACTAATCCTGGCGTCTAACGATGTGGACGCCGATTTCTCTGACCTGCATGCGTTGCAGAGCCAGAAATTCTAGAAACAAGGTAGCTCACCCTTAGGGAGCTGTCCCCATGGCTCTGAGAGCCATCTTGTCACCCTGTGAGTGGAGAGAAGCCTCTCCCCTATGCCTAAACCCGAATCTGCTTCCCAACCCCTCTCTTCACCCTTTTGCAAGAGAAAACAAGAGGAGAAAACCCTATTTTGGACTGTGAGAAACCCCATCTTTGCAGCCAAAAATCCGAACTTCTGAAGCTTTGTCCGACGTTCTACGCAACTGGAGGCTAGAGGGATCATCGAGGAAGGCCTCCCCGACATATCTTGCTGTGGAGATCATTCAGAACCCGGAGGAAGGAGATCTTGGAGGACATTTCTGCACTTCTTAGGACGGCCCAAGGAGAGCTTCTCCGAGCATTTTAGATCCATTGGAGATTTTCTAGAGGCAAGTGACCCTACCATAAGGTTCCCGTATGAGTCTAGGATGGTTTTAACATTTGTGTATTTTCTTCGTGTCCTTCACCCCCAAATTCACCCCAACTTGAGAGCTCGGGTCTGTGTTTACACAGACTTGAACTTAACGGCAACATCCCTTGCCGTTAAGATTATGCTTGGTGGCAAGCGATCATCCGTTAACCTCCTTTTGACGGCCAGAGCTTGACGTCTAGTTTTTCAGGACAGAACAGAAGCCTGTTCTCTCCTTCTATACTACTATTTTCGATGGTTTTCCATGATGAGGATATATGGTAACCCTATACACTATGTATACTGGTAAATGTGGTGTGTGGATGAGTTATGATGTTTGGTGGTGAATGTTAGAGATTATTATCCCATGAAATTTCAAGCATGATTTGTTGGTGATCTTGCCAATCCATGTTTTATGATTAGGACTAGTCTGAGTGCCCTAAGTTTTTGTCAGATCATGAAATAGTGGATCAGTATATGTGTACTCAAATTTTGATAAATTGTCCATGCTTGCATAAATTGCTATTAATTTCGGTTCGGTAAATAAAAGGCATGCAGAAAGAATTGTTGTGATCGAACTATGGTTGTATGATTTAGGGTAATTCTGTATTTTCAGATCATGCATATAACAGTTAGTCTCTGTTAGAAAATTTTGGAAAATTCTCCATGCTTATCTGAATTATTACGCTTTCTGAAATTGATTTATAAAAGCATGTGTAGGGTTATAAAACCTTGAGAAAATGGTATGTTCTTAGAAAAGTCTGGAAATTCTATGATTATGGGCATGTTAGGGTTCAGACAGTAAGTGGCAAAAATGTATGATGTGTTAAACTCCATGTCAACTTAAATATGAATGGCATGCTAAATAGGTATTTGATTTTCTGTAAATTCTATTTAGCTCAGAAAAATCTAAAAAATTGAAGGTATGATCTTGAACCCGAAAATATCATGTGGTTAAATTTCCAGGTCATTTGGACCAGTATATAAGGAGTTATGCACTTTTTCCATGTGAAATGTAAAAAAAAATTATGCATGTCATCGTAAAGTGATTAGATATCGTTTAAACCCAACCTGATTGGTGAATTTACTATGTGTTAAACTCCTGAAATCTGTAGTGTCATGTCAGGAAAATAGAGATATGCATGTGAGTGAGAAAGTGAATGGGATGAAAAGTGATATGTGTAAAACCATGTGTAAAATCGGTAAAATGTGTAAATGTGTAACTGTGCCAATGTGACACTGCTTCCGTAGAGGGCAGTGGAACTGTATCAGGGAAAAGTCCCCCTGAGAAAGTTCAATGTGTAAGTGACCCTAAGGGCATTAGGGGGAAATCCTGGAGGTGGACAAGTACCACTGGTTAGGGTGGAGACTTGTTCTCCCGGTCTGCGCAGTCCAAGAGTCGCCATTGTAATGCCTAGATGGCGTCTATGTGTAATGTGATGTGTATATGTCCTTCTTTGGTGGTTTGGACTATGTGTCACGGCACCTAAAATGTGAATGTGTAATGTGTAATGTGTATGTGTCATGTGTTAATGTGTAAGTGAACAATGTGAAATGTGTATGTGCAAAGTGCAACCATGTGAATTGGAAACTTGTGTAAAGAAAATGTCAAACTAAAAATGTGAGAATATGACATTGAAATCCATGTGAGACAAATCTGAACCATGTGAAATCAGTAATTTCATGTTGTTATCATCATGTTTATATGTGCAAAAATGTCTAGAATCCTGTTAGGGATAATTGATGAGCACGTGTACAAAATAGCATGATTGGTTGTTCACATGGTATGTTTTAAACAACATTGTAGCTCTCATGTGTAGGTTTACAGCCATTAAACCATGTGAAACCAGCAACTTAAAGCATGTGAAAATGTCTATGTATGTGCTAGGAACATGTAAAATCCATGCTAGTTGTGTTTTCCCTTCATATATGCACAGTGTTCATGTTGGTAGCTCTCATGTCTTGGTTCTTTAAAGGAAAATTTCACGAGTAAATGAATAGAGAGCATGTGATAGGTAAGTTTTATTCTTAGAAATCTGAAAGCATGATCCATGTATTAAATTGTAGAACTTTCATGATAGGTTGCAACTTTCAAATGACTAGCATGCCATATGTTGAAATTTGTGATTGTGCATGTAGAAACCGCTATGACTATACGTGTATGTTATGAGTAGTGTGCTTGCTGAGTCTTTAAGACTCACTTCTTGCTTCGGCGTACAGGTATAGACGGTGACGAGACTCTCGTGGAGGAGACGGTAGAGACGGACTCCGAGCGCGGAGTTTAGATTGTTGGAGCAGTGTACCCCTTTTGTGTTTCATAGTATGTAAGAACTTGAATATTGTATTAGTTTATCATGAAAAAGGTATTATTGTGGACATCCATGTATTAATTTTCAGCAATTTAAATTATGTGAACTTTTAGCTCTTAATGTTAATTGCAAATTTCATGTATGTTAATGTGGATGATGAATGAATGAAGACAGTTGTCTTTTACTTCCGCTACTCTGTTGTATATTCGCGTGTATCTCAGCTGTTCGTATTGTTTGGGTAAATGTCCCACTGTGATGACGCTTGCTATACCGACGTGGGTTGGTATAACCGTACCGGTATAATGAGGGCAGTCACAGAGATTGGTATCAGAGCAACCGGTTGAGATTGCACATGAATATACATAAGTCATCATCTTCATTGCATGCTAAGTGTGTCCACATGTGTAGAAAACACTAATAAGAAGTGAAAGATAGATAAGAAAATGGTTAGAAAACTTAGTACCTAGCGCTAATGGTGGCTGAAATTTTATTACAGCCATGGCTTCGAGAGGTAGGCGTGGTGGAGCGCCGGCCCGTGAGGACGAGCCGCGACGTGACGAGCGGGCGGAGCAACAGCCCCGGCACCGCCAGGTCCTTTACTTCCCCCACCGCCACCTGTGGACTACGGAGTATTCATGCAAGGTCTGGTGCAAGCCATGCAGACGTAGGCTCATACCCAGGCAGCACTCCAGGCACAGTTGGAGGCTCAGGTTAGACTAATAAATGAATAATAGTCTGTTTTAAATTGCTTATGTGATATTATGTTGATTGTATATTGCTTGATGTGTGATGTAGCAGGCTCAAGGACCAGCTCAGGACCATGGTGGACCTTCTACCATGGAGAGATTCAAGAGGACCCCACCCTCTTTTAAGGGGGAGAGTGATCCATTAATGGCAGAAGGTTGGTTAAGGGAGACAGAGAAAATCTTCCGAGCCATCAGGTGCCCTGATGAGGATAAGGTGACATTAGCCACCTACATGCTACAGGTAGGCTTTTAATTTTGTATGTTTGTATGTTCTGCTTAAGTTAGAATTTGTTAGTTGGTACTTATGAGGGTGTATTGCAGTAGAGAGCGGATGTATGGTGGTCCTCCCTACTACGTACACGCTTTGAGGACGGAGCAGTAGACGTGGCGTGGGACGCGTTCGTGAGGCTCTTTCGAGCCAAGTTCGTCCCAGAGCATATCCAGGACAAGATAGAGCAGGAATTTCTCTCCCTGACGCAAGGCTCCATGACTGTGCTGGAATACGAGGCAAGGTATTCTGAACTTTCTAAGTATGCACCGCATATCGTAGAGGATGAGCGCAGAAAGACGAAGAAATTCGTGATGGGACTCAAGCCATCACTGCGGACGAGACTCGTGGCGTTTGACCACCGCACGTTGGACGAGGCCCTCAGCGCTGCCTGCAGGCAGGAGGGAGAGATGGAGCAATATCTGGAGGAAAAGAAAGCTTCGCAGAAGAGGCCAGCAGCGACATTCCAGCGGCAAGACAAGAAGAAAATGGTGTACCAGACACCGCAGCGAACCGTGGCAGTCAACAGCTCTCAGGTACCTTCTGTACGTTCCCCTGGTGTGAAGAAAGAGTGTCCCCATTGCGGGAAGACACATGGTGGTTCCGAGTGTTGGTTGGTAGCGGGTAGATGCTTGAAGTGCGGGAGCAACGACCACAAGATCAAAGATTGCCCAAGACTTCAGCAGGGAGCTCAGCGTGGAGCGCCAGCCCCAGCAGTAGCGGAAGCCGCGCCAGCTACAGGAAGACCAGGAAGGCCTCGAGCCCCAGCTCGAGTGTTTGCTTTAGCTCACGAGGACGCCGAGCAGGCGGAGCATGTCACCGAAGGTACGGTTTTGCTTTTAGGTGTGCACGCTCGGGTTTTGTTTGATACGGGTGCTACTCACTCGTTCATTTCCGAGCGGTTCGCTAGGCAGCTAGCCCTAGAGTCATGCGTAGAGTCTGAGGAGTTAGAGGTCCCTTTGTCTGTGCACACCCCTGCGGGTACGGTATCGACTAGGAAGTGCATTCCGTCGTTACCTGTGTGCATTGAGGATAGAATCCTTGATGGGTGTTTCTTCTTTGCTAAAGATGAAGGACTATGATGCTATTCTTGGTCTGGATTGGCTAGAGGAGCACTATGCTTTAGCGGATTGTCGTCGGAAGAGGATTGTTTTCCGCATTCCTAGTGAGGATGAGTTCTCTCACCCCTTGCCAAGGAACTGGGCGAGAAAGATGGTCATCTCTGCTATGAAGGCGATGCGCATGGTGAACAAGGGTTGTGACGCTTTTCTTGCCAGCGTGGTGTTAGTACCAGAGGCTGATGAGTCGCCTACTTTTGCGGAGATTGAGGTAGTGCAGGATTTTCCAGATGTCTTTCCTGATGACTTGTCTGGATTGCCACCGGATAGAGAGATAGAGTTTACCATAGAGTTGCTTCCGGGCATCTCTCCTATCTCGAAGGCTCCATATCGGATGGCACCTGCGGAGTTAGCCGAGTTGAGGAGGCAGTTGCAAGAGTTGCTTGATAAGGGATTTATTCGCCCTAGTGTTTCCCCTTGAGGCGCACCTGTATTATTCGTCAAGAAGAAAGACGGGTCACTTAGGTTGTGCATTGACTATAGAAGCTGAACCAAGTGACTGTGAAAACAGGTATCCCTTACCTCGTATTGATGACTTGTTTGACCAGTTGCGAGATGCATCAGTCTTTTCTAAGATTGACTTGCGATCTGGTTATCATCAGTTGAGGATTCGGAGTGAGGATGTGTCCAAGACGGCATTTAGAACCTGTTATGGACATTATGAGTTCTTGGCCCTTCCTTTCGGATTGACCAATGCCCCTGCAGCGTTCATGGATCTCATGAACCGGGTGTTTAGGCCTTATTTAGATAGCTTTGTTGTAGTGTTTATTGACGATGTGTTGGTCTACTCTCTGGATGAGGCCACGCACCGTCAGCATCTGAGGTTAGTGTTAGAGGTTCTTCGTGAGCACAAGCTGTATGCAAAATTCAGCAAGTGCGATTTTTGGTTGCGCGAGGTTCATTTCCTCGGGCATGTTATCTCCGGCGCTGGTGTTGCAGTTGATCCAGCGAAGGTCCAGGCAGTTATGGATTGGGAGATTCCCAAGACCCCTTCGGAGATTCGTAGTTTTATTGGGTTAGCTGGTTACTATCGGCGATTCATTGAGGGTTTCTCATCCATCGCCGCCCCCTTGACAAAGCTGACCAGGAAGGGTGAGAAGTTCGTATGGTCTGAGGCATGTGAGCGTAGCTTCCAGCTATTAAAGGCTAAGCTTACTTCTGTTCGGTATTGGTATTGCCTAGTGGTCTAGAGGGCTTTGCCATTTATACGGATGCGTCTCGGATCGGTTTAGGCTGTGTGCTCATGCAGCAAGAAAGGGTAGTGGCTTATGCTTCTCGTCAGTTAAAGGAGCATGAGAAGAACTATCCGACTCATGACTTAGAGCACGCAGCAGTGGTTCATGCACTAAAGATCTGGAGGCACTATCTTTATGGTGTCAGATTTGAGGTGTTTACTGACCACAAGAGCTTAAAGTATCTTTTCTCCCAAAAGGAATTAAACCTGAGGCAGAGAAGATGGATTGAGTTCTTGAAGGATTATGACTTCGACCTTCAGTATCACCCTGGGAAGGCGAATGTCGTAGCGGACTCTTTAGTAGAAAGAGGTCTTCGCTCTAGCAGGATTGGAAGATGTTGGAGGATGCGGCGTACTCTATGATCGAGTTAGAGCCATCGCTGTGTCAGGCTTTTGTAGCTCAGCTATCCCTTAGATCCTCGATTTTGGATGAGGTGATCGAGCAACAGGAGGCCGACCCTAGATTGTTAGAATTAGTGGGTAAGGCGGGCATTGCTCGTGATGAGGACGGCGTGATTAGATTTCAGCACCGTGTTTGTGTCCCTGATTTGGTAGATGTTCGTGAGCATGTGTTTGCGGAGGCTCATAGATCGCGATTCTCTATTCATCCGGGTAACACTAAGATGTATCAGGATTTGAAGAGATCATTTTGGTGGTCCGCATGAAGAAGGATGTTGCGGATTATGTGTCTAGATGTCTAGTATGTCAGCAAGTGAAGGCCGAGCGACAGCGACCATCCGGCCTTATGCAGAGGATGGATATCCCAGTGTGGAAGTGGGAAGCTGTCACTATGGACTTCGTTTCGGGTTTGCCTCGATCTAGAAGGGGCAATGACTCGATTTGGGTAGTCGTAGATAGATTCTCGAAGACTGCTCATTTCTTGCCTATGAAGAAGAAGCAGTCAGTAGAGAGTTTAGCTAGATTGTATGTTAGTAGTGTTATTAGATTGCATGGTGTACCGAAGTCGATCATTTCGGATCGAGATCCGAGATTTACTTCGAGATTGTGGAAGGGTCTTCAGATGCTTTAGGTTCGGAGCTGAAGCTCAGTTCGGCGTTTCATCCCCAGACCGATGGACAATCCAGAGGACTATCCAGACGCTCGAGGATATGTTGAGAGCGTGTGTTCTGGATTGGAAGGATGATTGGGAGTGTCATTTACCTCTTGTGGAGTTCGCATACAACAACAGCTTTCATGCGAGTATTGGTATGGCTCCATTCGAGGCGTTGTATGGTAGGCCCTGCAGATCTCCGTTGTGTTGGGAGGAGACTGGTGATAGGCAGCTGATCGGACCGGAGTTAGTTCAGGAAACTTCGGATAAGATCCAGCTTATCAGGAAGAGGCTTGTTGCGGCACAGGATAGGCAGAAGAGTTATGCCGACAACAGGAGAAAGGATTTGGAGTTCGAGGTTGGCGATCATGTCTTCTTGAAGATATCGCCTACTCGAGGTGTTGTCAGATTTGGCAGGCATAGCAAGCTAAGCCCCAGGTTCATTGGCCCATATGAGATTCTCAGACGTTTGGGCAGCGTGGCATATGAGCTAGCATTACCCCAGCTTTGGCTAGCGTTCACCCTGTATTCCACGTATCTATGCTCAGGAAGTATGTCCGAGATCCGTCTCATGTGATTAGTCATGAGCCAGTGGAGATCCAGCCAGATCTTTCGTATGTCGAGCAACCAGTAGCTATTCTTGACCGGAAGGTTCAGCATCTCCGAACAAGAGTATTGCGTCGGTAAAGGTCCTATGGCGGAACTTCTCACGAGAGGAGGCTACTTGGGAGCTTGAGGATGCGATGAAGAAGAAGTATCCCCTTTTGTTTGAGTAGTGTCGTTCTAACTTCGAGGACAAAGTTTCTTTAAGGGGGAGAGGGTGTAAGGCCCTCGAACTTCCATTGCATTATTTGTATTTGTGTGTGTATATTTGTGCTTGTGTATGTATATACATATTTACGTACGTATTAATTAGTACAATTACGTGTGCATGTGTTTATACTAGATGTAAATAATGCATGTATTGAATGGTGATAGTATGGATACACTACCATATACATATTGCATGTATATATGCATGGCATGCATAGTTTTCTGCATGTTTTAGAATTCTGGCTGAAGGCCAGATTGGCGTCAATATCAGGACGTCGATGAGGTGTCAGCGTCCACCCATGGACGCCAACACTAATCTGGCGTCTAACGATGTGGACGCCGATTTCTCTAACCTACATGCGTTGCAGAGCCAGAAATTCTGGAAACAAGGTAGCTCACCCATTAGGGAGCTGTCCCCAACGGTTCTGAGAGCCATCTTGTCACCCTGTGAGTGGGAGAGAAGCCTCTCCCATATGCCTAAACCGGAATTTGCTCCCCAACCCCTCTCTTCACCCTTTTGCAAGAGAGAAACAAGAGGAGAAAACCCTATTTCGGACTGTGAGAAAACCCCATCTTTGCAGCCCAAAATCCGAACTTCTGAAGCTTGTCCGGCGTTCTACTGCAACTGGAGGCTAGAGGGATCATCGAGGAAGGCCTCCCCGACATTTCTTTGCTGTGGAGATCATCCAAGAGCCCGGAGGAAGGAGATCTTGGAGGACATTTCTGCACTTCTTAGGACGGCCCAAGGAGAGCTTCTCCGAGCATTTAGATCCATTGGAGAAATTTTCTAGAGGCAAGTGACCCTACCATAAGGTTCCCGTATGAGTCTAGGATGGTTTTAACATTTTTGTGTATTTTCTTCGTGTCCTTGACCCCCAAATTCACCCCAACTTGAGAGCTCGGGTCTGTGTTTTGCACAGACTTGAACTTAACGGCAACATCCCTTGCCGTTAAGATTATGCTTGGCGGCAAGCGATCATGCCGTTAACCTCCTTTTGACGGCCAGAGCTTGACGTCTAGTTTTTCAGGACAGAACAGAAGCATGTTCTCTCCTTCTATACTACTATTTTCGATGGGTTTTCCGTGATGAGGATATATGGTAACCCTATACAATATGTATACTGTTAAATGTGGTGTGTGGATGAGTTATGATGTGTGGTGGTAAATGTTAGAGATTATTATCCCATGAAATTTCAAGCATGATTTGTTGGTGATCTTGCCAATCCATGTTTTATGATTAGGACTAGTCAGAGTGCCCTAAGTTTTGTCAGATCATGAAATTAGTGGATCAGTATATGTGTACTCAAATTTTGATAAATTGTCCATGCTTGCATAAATTGCTATTAATTTCGGTTCGGTAAATAAAAAGGCATGCAAGAAAGAATTGTTGTGATCGAACTATGGTTGTATGATTTAGGGTAATTATGTATTTTCAGATCATGCATATAACAGTTAGTCCCTGTTCGGAAATTTTGGAAAATTCTCCATGCTTATCTGAATTATTACGCTTTCTGAAATTGAATTTATAAAAGCATGTGTAGGGTTATAAAACCTTGAGAAAATGGTATGTTGCTCAGAAAACTCTTAAGAAATTCTATGATTATGGGTATGTTAGGGTTTAGACAGTAAGTGGCAAAAATGTATGATGGTGTTAAACTCCATGTCAACTTAAATTATGAATGGCATGCTAAATAGGTATTTGATTTTCTGTAAATTCTATTTAGCTCAGAAAAATCAGAAAAATGGAAGGTATGATCTTGAACCCGAAAATAGCATGTGGTTAAATTTCCAGGTCATTTGGATCAGTATATAAGGAGTTATGCACTTTTTCCATGTGAAATGTAAAAAAAAAAAATTATGCATGTCATCGTAAGTGATTAGATATCGTTTAAACCCATCTGATTGGTGAATTTACTGTGTGTTAAACTCCTGAAATCTGTAGTGTCATGTCAGGAAAATAGAGATATGCATGTGAGTGAGAAAGTGAATGGGATGAAAAGTGATATGTGTAAAACCATGTGTAAAATCGGTAAAATGTGTAAATGTGCCAATGTGACACTACTTCCGTAGAGGGCAGTGGAACTGTATCAGGGAAATGTTCCCCTGAGAAAGTTCAATGTGTAAGTGACCCTAAGGGCATTAGCGGGAAATCCTGGAGGTAGACAAGTACCACTGGTTAGGGTGGAGACTTGTTCTCTCGGTCTGCGCAGTCCAAGAGTCGCCATTGTAATGCCTAGATGGCGTCTATGTGTAATGTGATGTGTATATGTCCTTCTTTGGTGGTTTGGACTATGTGTCACGGCACCTAAAATGTGAATGTGTAATGTGTAATGTGTATGTGTTCATGTGTTAATGTGTAAGTGAACAATGTGAAATGTGTATATGCAAAGTGCAACCATGTGAATTGGAAACTTGTGTAAAGAAAATGTGAAACTAAAAATGTGAGAATATGACATTGAAATCCATGTGAGACAAATCTGAAACCATGTGAAATCAGTAATTTCATGTTGTTATCATCATGTTTATATGTGCGAAAATGTCTAGAATCCATGTTAGGGATAATTGATGAGCACGTGTACAAAATAGCATGATTGGTTGTTCGCATGGTATGTTTTAAACAACATTGTAGCTCTCATGTGTAGGTTTACAGCCATTAAACCATGTGAAACCAGCAACTTAAAGCATGTGAAAATGTCTATGTATGTGCCTAGGAACATGTAAAATCCATGCTACTTGTGTTTTCCCTTCATATATGCACAGTGTTCATGTTGGTAGCTCTCATGTCTTGGTTCTTTAAAGGTAAAATTTCACGAGTAAATTGAATAGAGAGCATGTGATAGGTAAGTTTTATTCTTAGAAATCTGAAAGTATGATCCATGTATTAAATTGTAGAACTTTCATGATAGGTTGCAACTTTCAAATGACTAGCATGCCATATGTTGAAATTTGTGAATGTGCATGTACAAACCGCTATGACTTATACGTGTATGTTATGAGTAGTGTTGCTTGTTGAGTCTTTAAGACTCACTTCTTGCTTCGGCGTACAGGTATAGACGGTGACGAGACTCTCGTGGAGGAGACGGTAGAGACGGACTCCGAGTGCGGAGTTTAGATTGTTGGAGCAGTGTACCCCTTTTGTGTTTTCATAGTATGTAAGAACTTGAATATTGTATTAGTTTATCATGAAAAAAGGCATTATTGTGGACATCCATGTATTAATTTTCAGCAATTTAAATTTTGTGAACTTTTAGCTCTTAATGTAATTGCAAATTTCACGTATGTTTAATGTGGATGATGATGAATGAAGACAGTTGTCTTTTATTTCCGCTACTCTGTTGTATATTCGCGTGTATCTCAGCTGTTCATATTATTTGGGTAAATGTCCCACTATGATGACGCTTGCTATACCGACGTGGGTTGGTATAACGTACCGGTATAATGAGGGCCGTCACACTATGCCTATTAAATACTCTATAACCTTTGGGTTTGGAGGCATACCCCATAAATATACCTTCATCAGACTTTGAGTCCAGCTTACCAATATCTCTTTTTCCATTATTGTGGATGAAGCATGGACATCCAAATGTCCTGAAGTGACTAATCTTTGGTTTCTTCTGGATGTATAGCTCGTATGCAGTCTTCTTCAGGATTGGCCTGATCATTACTATGTTGATTATATAGCACACTGTGTTGATGGCTTCAGCCCAAAAATATCTGGTAAATTGTATTGACAACATGGTCCTTGCCATATCCAATAAGGTTATGTTCTTTCTCTCAGCAACTCCATTTTGTTGTGGTGCCCTTGGTGCTGAGAAATTGTGCTCAATACCTTGATTATCACAGAACTTAGCAAATTTTTCATTCTGAAACTCTCCTCCATGGTCTGATCGAATGCCAATTATGCTAAATTTCTTATCCTTTTGAACTTCCTTACTGAAGCTAACAAAACTATCAAATGTGTCATCCTTGTGCTCCAAGAAAGATACCCATGTAAATCTAGAATAGTCATCTACTATAACGAATCCAAAGTTCTTTCCACCAAGACTTGTGGTCCTCATTGGCCCAAATAGATCCATATGCAGAAGTTCTAAGGGTTTGGAGGTTGTTACCACTGTCTTTGACTTCAAGGATGACTTGGTGTGCTTTCCTTTTACACACGGCCCACAGACACCATCCATTCTTGTACTAACCTTGGGTAGGCCTTCCACCAAGTTTCTCTTAATTAATTTTCTCATGCCATCCAAGCTGCAGTGGCCCAATCTTTGATGCCAGAGTTCAGTTGACTGCTCTTTATTCACTGCCAGACATATGTCTTGATCTTTTAATTATTCTAGATAAAGTACATACAAGTTCTTTTCTCTATTAGCTTCAAAAATGACAGCACCATCCTTCATGATACTGCACTTTGATTCTTGAAATCTGATCTGATGTCCTTTATCACATAGTTGGCTGATACTGATAAGGTTGTGCTTCAGTCCTTTGACACATAGAACATCTTCGATAATGGTTTTGCCTTTACTGCCTACTGATCCGCTACCTATCACAGTCCCTTTTCCATTATCTCCATAAGTGACTATGCCTTCTTTAGCTTCAAGATGGGAAAATAGCTTTCTGTTCCCTGACATGTGCCTTGAGCATCCGCTGTCCAAGTACCATTTAGATGCTCGAAGGTTTCCCTGTAGTAGAAACACTAAACTTTAGGTACCCAAGTTCTTTTGGGTCCTGATTGGTTAGTATCCTCAGTTTTCCTCTTATTATCCATCTTTTATGTTTAGTTGGACATGTCATTTTAGTATGACCTAACTTGTTGCAGTGACTACAGCAAGATGTTCTACTTACTTTTTCAGTTGGAACGTATTTAAAGTTTGACTTATGTGCTGTGTCTTATTCAGCTACAAATTTTGGTGTTGGATATATTTTAAGGTATACTATTGTTTCTATTATCAGGAGGAGTATAACCTAATCCATGTTTCTTTTTACCTGATCTTCTAGCTCTTTTTATTATTAATGATGTTTTTCCATTTGTGAATTTTTCCAATGTACTTGATAGCCTTTCATTTTCTTCTGTTAATGTGTTAACTTCTTGTTTTAATTTGTTTGTTGTTTCTTGGTTTTCTAAACTTGCTATTTGTTCATTTTATTTTTCAGGTCCTCACATAACAATTATTTCTTCTTTTTAGTTCAGTAACCTACTTCTCTAGTTGTTCATTTTCAGATTTTAAATCTGAATTAGTGATTTCTAAGCAAGCATGATTTTTCTTTGTTATTTTTAGTAGTTTACATACATCTTTGTATTTACTATACAGTTCATTGAAAGCATCCTCTAAATTGTTGGAATCAGATTCATTACAAGAAGTAAAAGAAGAATCAGATGTTACCTTTTCGTCGATGTTAGCCATGAAGGCTAGGTTGGCCTTTTCTTCTTCTTCTCCACTGAAACTCGACTCACTGTCAGAGTCGCTGCTGTTGTCCCATGCTGTTGCCATGGCTTTCTTCTTGTATCTTCTGAATTTCTTGGAACTATCCTTCTTTTTGAACTCGGTTTTCTTCAGTTTCGGACATTCAGCTTTGATATGTCGGGGCTTCTTGCACTCGTAGCAGATTGGCTCAGCTTTCTTTGAGTCCTTTCCTTCTGGCTTCTTATACTCTCTGTTTCTCTTGAAGTATCTCCTCCTAGACTGGTACTTCATTTTAGCTAATATTCTTTGTAATCTTCTGGAGAGGAGAGCTTCTTCATCTTCACTACTTCTCAAGCTTTCATCACCATCTGAGACTTCTTCTGATGCATCTTCTTCAGCCTTGAGAGCATTGAACTGTTTTCTTCTGCTTGACGACTCTCCCAATCTCTCCATATTGATCTCATGGGCCATTAGGGACCCAATCTGTTTCTCCAATGACATTCTCTTCAAGTCATTGGCCTCTTCTATCGCTGTCACTTTGTGAGTCCATGAAGCTGGTAGGGACCTTAAGATTTTTCTGACCATGTCTCCCATTTCATATGTCTTTCCAAGACCATCTAACCCGTTTGTGATGTCTGTAAATCTGCTGTTCATCTGGGTTATCGACTCTCCTGACTGCATTTGGAACTTTCATATTGTGTTACGAGAATATCTATTCTAGTTTCCTTTACTTTGCCAGTACCTTCGTATGTGATCCTCAACTTTTCCCACATCTCCATAACTGACTTGCAGGCAGATATACGGTTGAACTCTTTCTTTCTAAGAGCACAACACAATATGCTTTTGGCCTTGCAGTTGAGGGAAATTTCCTTCTTATCATCTTCAGTCCATTTGTCCTTCTCGTTAGTAACCAGAAGATCTCCTTCTTCTACGATGGACCAGATCTGATATTCGAGCCCTTGTAGAAAGAACTCCATTCTTGTTTTCCAATAGGTATAGTCTTCACCGTCGAACAATGGTGGCCTGTTGACTGACTGACCTTGAAGTGACCTTGGGCTGCAATTTGATCTTTTCTCTTCAGATCGTTGGATCTTTTTGTCGAAGAGACTTTATCTGATACTACTTGTTGCCCAGCTAGCAAGCCTGGAGGGGGGGGGGGGTGAATGGGATTCTTTAAAATTCAATTATCTAAACCTGTGCACAAAAACGTTTAACACAACACACTACGATCGATTGTTAGCGTTAGTACAAGGATAAATAACAACCACAAATAGACATGCACACAACACACAGGTTTTATCCTGGTTCGGACCTCCTCTGCATAGGAGTCCTACGTCCAGCCCTGAGCAACAACTCAGGATTCCACTACCCAAGGGTACAGTCCCCCTCAAGGACACTTACACATCCAGCCACAGCTGACCTTCTCTTCTCAACCGGAAGAGGTACAAAGCACCCTGATTCACAGGTCTTCCTTCTATACGAAGGGAATACAGCCACCTGTTACCAACAGGTCTTCTCTTCTCAACACGAAGAGGAACAACACAGAAAAGTGTTAAAGAGAAGACAAGCCCCTAGATCAAGCTAATAGAACAATGCTTGATCTGAAGCAAGACTGAGAGAGAAAGATCTACAAGGAAGAATTATCTCAGTACACAAAGGCTCTCAAAGGCTAAGCTATGAATTCAGAGAGCTAAGACCTACAACAAAACAATGGAGTGAGACTTGAGCTCTTCTATGGTGCTTGCAGATTTTGAATTCTCAAGAGATAATCTTCACGTAGGCACCAATCTTCTATTTGTATCTTCTTTGAAAAAAGTAGTCATTGAAGTATCCGTTGTCTCTGTGTTGGATGCTCGTTAGACTGCATGGTTTGACGTGTACGTCAGGAGTGCTTGTAGTCATTTAATGTTTTCTGATCCATGCATGCAAGGAAAGAATTCTTCCAGATATACTGCAGCTTCTTTGTTGCCAACGATAGAGAGTGGTTCTTTCAAGGATCTGCACACAATAAATACCAAACAGTGGGCAGCTAGACTGTCTCTTGGCTTGTCAGTCAACGTTAGAAACCAGGGAGTAGGAATATACACCAGAATGGAAATACTTTTCTGCTATCTAAAAAGGTGTTTTCTATAGAAGCATAGGAATGGAAGATATCCAGATATTTATCGTCCAGTGAGATGTTCAGATACATTAAATGCATGAGTATCGAAAAACACATGAGAAGACTTTGACTTTCAACATATTTGAATATCAAATCGATGTGACTCACAAAATCATTATGAGTACAACTTATGAAATCGTTATGTGAATAAGTCGTTGTTTATGTAAAATAGTTATTCATTCATAAACAGATCGATGTGAATACAAATCGTTGTACAGTCATAACCAAGTCGATGTAAGAGACAATCGTTATGAGAGTATAAGCAAGTCGTTATAAGTGAATCGTTATAACCAAATCATTGCGATGTTGTTTAATAGTAAACAAATCATTGTGCACAGGCAAATCGATGTGAACAACCAAATCATTGTTTTAATAAACAAATCGTTGTGCTCAAGAAAATCAATGTAAACAAATCATTATTTCACTTGTAGAGTTGATACAGTGATCAAATCGTTGTTTGCTTTATCGATTCGTTACACAGACCAAGTCGTTGTTGTGACTTATCGAGTCGTTATAGCAAGAAAATTGTTGCATAACTTTTCGAGTCGGTATAATGACCAAGTCGTTATGTAACTTATCGAATCGTTTTGTCTTACCAAATCGATGTGAAACTTATTGAATTGTTCTGATGACCAAATCGATGTGAAACCGAATCGTTGTGAGAGAAAATCGTTGTTCTCACTTATCAAATCGTTGTGAGAGCAAATCGTTGTTCTCACTTACCAAATCGATGTGAACCTGAATTGTTGTGAGAGGAAATCGTTGTTCTCACTTTTCAAATCGTTGTGACATGAAATTGTTATGCTCACTTATCGAATCGTTGTGAGACGAAATCGTTATGCTCACTTAACGAATCGTTGCAGAATGAAATCGTTGCGGTTACTTATCGAATCGTTGCGGAATGATAGAAATCGATGTACACACTTAGCGAATCGTTCTGAGATCGAAATTGATGTGATACTTATGAAATTGTTAAGTAATGCAGTAACTTATGAAATCTTTATGCTATGATGGAAATCGTTATGCTTTCAAAGCAAGTCGATGTGTACTTAGTCAAAATCATGCTTTGAACTCCAAATACTTTAATGTAAGAAATACTTACATAGTTGCTTTATTTTGCCAGATTTACTTCCTATGCCTAAGCTTCAAGAAACTTGTTAGATAACACTTAATTGAAGTTTTGTTAATCACCATAATAGATATATAATTCATGAAATTATATGGGGATGAGCTGATCATCAATGAGACCGAGTCGAATCCACAGGGAAAAAGATTATTAACTTTGAAAACCTTGGGTTTCTTTAATTGGAAAAATGTGATGAGAATTTTAGAATTAAATCTGAAGATTAATTTGATCAAAAATCAATCTAATCTAAGAAGAGAAATTACAAGAGAGAAAAGAGATAGAAAGAAAGCGATAGAGAAGAGAGAGATGGGAGAAGAGAGAGAGAGGAAAGACTAATTAACAAAAAATAACTAACATAATGACAATAAAATTAAGAGTCTATCACAATACAAAATTAAAATAAAATAATCTATGGAGAAAGAGATAGAGAGAGAAGAGGATGAGTGGAGATAGAGAGAGAATAAAAAACAGAAGAGAGGAGAGAGAAGAGAGACAACGAGAGAGATAAGAGAGAGCGAGAGAGAGAGAGAGGTACGGCCTCCTCTATGTGCATGCATGCACGTAGAGAGGAGAGAGCAAGGCGGCGTGGCAGGCGGCCAAGGAAGGCAGGGCGCGCGGGCTGGAAACGCGGCAGCCGCGGGGGCGCGTGGCAGCGAGGGATGCTACAGGGGCGCGCGGGGCGCGGGCGGCCAGGCGCGGGCAGAGGTGGGGGGCGTAGGCGGGCGCGCTAGGCAGGGCGTGGACGCAGGCAGCATCGGATGTAGGCGGACATGGTGCGGTGGCCACGGACGTAGGCGGGCCTGGCGTGGCCTTGTGCGGACGCGACCTGTTACGGGTGACCTACTGCTGTGCTACCTGTGTGCTTATTTCATGCCCCGATATTTAGCAGCGGAATAAATACCGGGGGACGTGAATGATACAAATAGACGTATCACAGTTGAATAGCGCAGAGTCACAATTAAACATAACAACACATTTGAGACCATAATATTGTCATCCAAAGTACTCTTTATTCCATTTCAATTCACTAGTTACAACCTTACATAAGAAGAACCAACTAAAAAGGGTTCATTATTCAAATGGAAATATTTCTCTAGTACATAGTCTATTCAAATATCTATTCCTAAACTGTCAACTCCTCATATGGCAGTTGCTCATCACTCTTGCCCTAACATCAATCTCCTCTGGTTCCTCATCACTACCTGAAAAGGGCAGGATGATAGGGGTGAGCGAACTAGCTCAGTAGGATTTACATCTCAATATTTTACGGGCACTAGTATACATGATTAACATTTTAAATAGGCAAGACATGAACATGTATATGATGACAATGCATGCAATACTAACAGATTGAATAACAGAGTAGAACGGATATCATATCAGATCAAATGTCGAGTTGCATATACAATGGACAGATATTTCAAGTGTAGAATCGTATCAAATGAATTGGCCATATTCATACAGATATCATGTATTCACATGATCAGACTTATCATATCATATATATATCATATCAAACGAAGGCACATTCACACAAATCTTGCATATAGTATCAGTGCCATGCCACGCACCACAAGTCCATACTCCTGCGGTTAATAAGTACGTTGGGGCGCTCTTCCCCAGGACCAGACAGGGCCGCTATTGCATAGGCATTAGTCAAATGGACCGAAGTCCCATATTGCGCCGAACAACATATTCATATTATGGCCACAGAGTTTCAATGACAAGCTCATAGTAAGAAAGACATGATCATTCATAGAGTCAAGTTATGACAAAAACTCAAGAGAACAAAAGGGCAGTATAACGACGTATCTTATGTTTCATAATTCATTAATGTCTTGACATGAGGATGCCTAATGACAGATCGTATGAAGAACATGTGCTCTCTACCTCCAGGGTACTTCATGGTACAACCAATTGGCCTCTATGTGGGAATCAATAGAGAGCGGAGACTTACGGAGGTCCTAAGGAAAAGATCGCTAGTCTTGCCGATTCGGAATGACCGGCAGAGAGCTCTCGATTCCCTAAGAAGGGTGTGCCTAATCGTGCAAATGTGTAAGTGACGAGTCACGAATTGTTCCTAACATGTATGCAATTGACAAATAATTAATTGAATGTCAGAAAGCATATAACTATTGAAACTCATATGCAAATCATGATATAAACTCCACTAACAAGTCCATACTAACATGTATTCATCCCCACATTCATATCATATTCTTATCATATCAATTGACAATAAGTAAGATCATAAGATAATCCAATGAACATAAGGTCAATCACAATTACACATTAGAATCATATTCATATCATTACCGTTTTTCAATGGGTTGATTCCTTTTAGGTCCATGCATACTGTATCACATCATGCACATACTAGTAGACATCATGTAACGATCAGAACCAAGACATGCATTTTTTTTGCAAGAGTAGTGTCGACACACTCCCTACTGGTGTCGACCCAATGCTTCAAACACAAGGCCAAATGATGAAGAAATGGTCAAGTAGTGTCGACACAGAATCAAGTAGTGTCGACACAATGATTCAAACACAAGGCAAAATGATGAAGAAATGGTCAAGTGGTATCGACACAGAATCAAGTAGTGTCGACACAATGCTTCAAACACAAGGAAAAATGATGAAGAAATGGTCAAGTGGTGTCGACACAGAATCAAGTAGTGTCGACACTAGACCCAGCTCCCAGTGAACCCAGTCAACAGGTCTGTACAGGGTGTCGACACAAGATCAAGTAGTGTCGACACAGGATCAAGTAGTGTCGACACAGGATCAAGTAGTGTTGACACTAGAGACCCTTCCCAGAAATACTTTGTGCCAGTTTGGGATAGTGTGTCGACACACCCCATGGGCAGGTCGACACACTCCGGGAACTTTTCCACCATTAGTCACATTTGGACACGTGGCACTCTAGGGATCTTGTGAATCGGCCTTGGATCATGTGCCCACGCACCCCTAGGGTACTTTTGGCCATGTTGGGCTACAAATTTCCCCAATCCTTGTACTCCAAAGGGTATCCCATGAAAAGATCAATTAGAAATCTCCAGAAATATATGAAGAACATAAAAGTCATATGTAACCGAAAACATATCTCATGCAGTGATTTACTTACCATTCTTATAGATCTCTAACGAAAGACATTTAGACAAAATGTTAAACATAAAAGATGACCATAAGGACTAGTGGAAGAACTTTTATGTTGGGAACCTGACCTAATTCGGTCTTTAATCTCATGAAGAATAGGAAGAACATAAAGTTAAGTGCAGCCTGAAATCACAGTATCATGCAACAACTCCCTTACCATGCTTATAAGTCTCTAACTAAAGACTTTTAGATAAAATGTCCAACATAAAAGATGATCATGACTACAATTAGAAGAACTTTGATGTTGGGTATTTAGTCTAATTCGGTCTTGAATCATATGCATGATAAGAAGAACATAAAAAGCCATAATTGCGCGCGACTTAAGGAAACTACTAATACACAATGTATACTCAATGAAAATTAGTCAAGTCAAGTGCAAATGAACCTAGACTCGAAGATCTATATGATAGTGTTGGTTTTCTTTACTCTTGGCCCGAGAACACCTACCTTTATGAAGATCTAAGACCAGTCGACGTTCTGGATGCAGCAGAGGATGAAGAGGGATGAAACTCCAGTTCCCAGCCTTTCTCCTCCTCCTCTGAAGCCCTAGCCCGCCTCCAAACGACCCCAACTCGTTGACAAACCTTCCCCAAGAGTTTAGTGATGAGTTCTTATAGATTTAGGGTGTATGTACATGTCCTAATGGGACTAGGAAAGGGGTCTGCGAATTCTGCTTTCTACTTTCCAAAATCTGGGATTTTCTCACCCAAAGGAGGTAGCTACACCATAGGAAGGTGTCATACAGGTTTGGCCACGATTTGGGTTGCCATGCATGGCCATACCACTAATTTTAACCCTAATTTGCCCTCCCTAATCACTGCATAATTACATACACAAATTTCTGGGTATTTTCTTGTCCAAATTTTTATCCTTGGGCCAAATGTGCTTCATTGGCCCAATCTCGTTAATGGGTCATTAATACATGGTGTTGGAAGTCTCTCCAATATGTTTATTTAATTTATGGTTGGGTTATTTTTTTCCGTGTTAACAATTTTTCCAAGTGTTTTCTCTCATACGATAATAGTACGTAAGTTTTATCATTCCGATAATTGCGGAATTTATTTATTCCACTTATTTCTAAAAT
Source organism: Colocasia esculenta (assembly GCA_014218235.1). Taxonomy (NCBI): domain Eukaryota; kingdom Viridiplantae; phylum Streptophyta; class Magnoliopsida; order Alismatales; family Araceae; genus Colocasia; species Colocasia esculenta. The sequence goes on along the minus strand of CM024761.1, from coordinate 114,017,160 downwards.
TTTTAAATCACTAAATTTCCAGGGCATCATATCCTCCCCCACTAAAGAAATTTGGTCCCCAAATTTACACATAATAGTGTAGTTCGTACCTGAGAATAGTTCTGGGTGGTTTTTCTTCATTCTTTCCTCTATTTCCAAGTAGCATTAGTAACTCCGTCTCGACTCTATTGGACCTTCACCATAGGTATGGTACGATTCCTGAGTCGTTGAATCTTCCGATCCAATACTTTGATCTGCTTCTCTTCATAAGTCAGGTCCTCCGAATCTCCAAGTCCTCATGGTTGATTACATGGTCGGCATTGAATAAGTACTTCCTCAACATGGATATGTGGAACACATTATGCACGTTCGCCAGCTGTGGAGGTAGTGCAAGTCTATACGCCACCTGACCAATCCTTTCCAGAATTTCAAACGGTCTAATGAATCTGGGACTCAACTTTCCTTTGATCCCAAATCTTTGAATCCCCTTGAAGGTGAGACCTTCAAGAAAACATGTTCGCCAACCTGAAATTCTAGTTCTCTCCTTCTCTTGTCTGCATAACTCTTCTGCCTAGATTGGGCTATCTTTAGACGTTCCCTGACAATTTGAACCTTTCTACAGCCGCCTCAATTAAGTCGGGTCCAACCCATTGGTTCTCCACAACCTCTTCCCAACAAAGGGGTGATCTGCAACTCCTGCCATATAAGGCTTCAAACAGTGCCATCTTGATACTTGCCTGATAGCTGTTGTTATATGCAAACTCCATCAGGTACAACTGATCATCCTATCGACCTCTAAAATCTAGCACCAGAGCACGAAGCATATCTTCCACAATTTGATTGGTCCTTTCGGTTTGTCCATCAGTCTGAGGATGGAAGGCAGTACTAAAGTTTAGTTTAGTACCCATTGCTGCTTGTAAACCCTTCCAGAAGTGTGAAGTAAATCTAGGGTCCCGATTCGATATTATGATAGATGGAACCCCATGCAATCTAACTACTTCCTTAACATATAGTGCAGTCAATACATCCACTGACCAGGTACTCTTAATCGGCAAGAAGTGAGCTGACTTAGTCAATCGATCAACTACTACCCAAATTGCATCCATACCACCTCTAGTCTTGGGCAATCCCATGATAAAGTCCATACCGATGCTATCCCACTTCCATTCTGGGATTTCTAGTGGTAGTAGTCCACCAGCTGTACGGAAATGCTCGGCCTTGACTTTCATACATGTTAAACAGTATGACACATGATCGGCCACATCCCTCTTCATGTTTGGCCACCAGTACGACTTTTTTTAAGTCTTGGTACATCTTTGTTGATTCAGGATGAATCGTGTACTTGGACTGGTGAGCTTCATTTAATAACCTCTTCTTGAGTTCTCCATGACTAGGGACACATGTTCTACCTCGGAATAGTAATCTTCCCTCAGCTGGTAGAGTAAAGTCAGGTCTTTGTTCTAGCTTCTCCTTGATCTCAACTAAGAATGGATCCTCTCCCTGTTTCTCCTTGATTTCGGTCAGTAGATCGGATTGTATCTGGAGGTTGGAATCAGTACTTGTTTTTCCTTCTTTCCATGTCTAAGTTCAAGCTTGTAAATTGCTCCAGTAACTTCCATTCGCCCAACATCATACTAGCTAGCATAGCTCCTGGTTGTCTACTTAGAGCGTCTGCCACTACATTGGCTTTCCCAGGGTGATATTGAATGGAAAGTCAAAGTCCTTAAGGTACTCTAACCACCTTCTTTGTCTCATGTTAAGCTCTTTCTGTGAGAATAAGTATTTCAAACTCTTGTGGTCAGAAAAGACTTTAAATTGCTCACCATAGATATAATGCCTCCAAATTTTCAAGGCGAATACTACAGCTGCTAACTCCAGGTCATGAACCGGTAGTTCACTTCGTGGATCTTCAACTGTCTTGAGGCATATGCTATTACTTTCCCTTGTTGCATTAAGACGCATCCCAGACTTGTTCCAGAAGCATCTGAATAAATTTCAAATCCTCCCTCTTCAGTGGGTAAGCCGAGGACAGGAGCAGTAGTCAGACACTTCTTCAAGTTGTTAAAGCTTTCTTCACATTCATCGGTCCACACAAACGGATTTTCCTTTCAGGTCAGCTTAGTTAATGGCACTGCAATCTTTGAGAAATCCTTTATAACCTTCGATAATATCCTGCTAATCCGAGAAAGCTCCTGATCTCTGTGACGCTTGTTGGTCTTTCCCATTTCAGTATAGCCTCAACCTTTGATGGATCAACAGCGATACCATCCTTGGTTACCACATGTCCTAAAAAGGATACCTCCTCAAGCCAAAATTCACATTTACTTAGTTTGGCATATAATTTATTCTCCCTTAAAATCTGTAATGAAATCCTCAATTGCTCCTCATGCTCTTCCTTTGTCTTGGAATAGATCAATATATCATTGATGAATACCACCACAATTTATCAAGATATGGGCGATAAATGCTATTCATCAACTGCATGAAAACTGCAGGGGCATTTGTTAGTCCGAACGGCATAACAATAAATTCATAATGCCCATACCTGCTTCGGAAGGCTGTCTTGTGAATGTCTTCTCCTTGATCCTCAATTGGTGATAGCCGGATCTGAGATCTATTTTAGAGAAGTATTTAGCTCCAGATAATTGATCAAATAACTCATCAATTCTCGGCAGGGGATATTTGTTCTTGATGGTTAACTGGTTTAGGTGTCTGTAATCTATACACAGCCTCATCGACCCATCTTTCTTCTTGACAAAGAGGACAGGTGCACCCCATGGTGATGTGCTTGGTCGGATGAATCCCTTCTCTAACAGTTCCATCAGTTGCTCTTTTAATTCCTTCAGTTCTGCGGGGGACATTCTATATGGTGCCCTAGATACTGGTGCTGCTCCAGGGACCAACTCGATGGTAAAATCGACCTCTCGCTCAGGAGGAATCCCTGGCAAGTCTTCTGGAAAAACGTCAGCGTACTTGCTGACAACATGGATGTCCTCAACTTTAACTTCCTTCCTTGTGATGACAACAGCAGCAAGAAAGGCCATACAACCTTTCCTCAACATCCTCTTGGCTTGTAATGCAGAGATAAGGACAATCTCCTGCGGTTTCTATCTCCTGTGAACACTAGTTTTGGGTAATGGCTAAAGGTTACCCGACTTCTCCTACAATTGATACTAGCTCCATGTTCAGACATCCAGTCTGCTCCCAGTATCACATCATACCCCTCCATGTCCATGCATATTAAATTTGCTGGTAGGTTTTGGGTTTCAATCAACACTTCAATAGATGGCATATGGTTTGTAAGATTGGTTCCAGGACCAATCGGGGTTGACACAACTATTCCGGATTTCATTGGGACGGGTTTCACAGGTAGGGTATCAACAAATGATTGAGATATAAAGGAATGCGTAGCTCCCGTATCAAATAGAACATATGCGGGTCGGGAAAGAATAGTAAGTGTACCTTCCACGATACCTCCTTCTTTAGCAGCTTCAGGTTCCTGAATAGCTTGCAAGCGGCCTTGCCTCTTCTGTCCATTCGGACGCTTGTCCTGAGAGGCTGGTTCTTTCAACATTGGGCAGTCCGAGATCCTGTGGTCACGACTACCACATCGCAGGCATCTCCCTTGCGCTCTCCAGCATTGTTCAGACCGGTGACTAGCTTTGTCACAGTGTTTGCACCTTTCTCCCGTTGTCACCACTATCTGCTTACCAACTCCTTTGGTTTTTTATCAGCTGGTTCATCTACTCCACCACTGGGCCTTTTCTTCCCAATGGTCGGCTGATGCCTTCCTGTAGAAGACACTTGCTCCCTTTTCACGGATTTTCCCTTAATTCTTTCGGCGGTCTCCATGGCATCTTCCAGTAACTGAGCCTTCTTTACCATGTCAGCATAGGTTTGAATGTCCATTGGCGCCAGTTGAGTGATGAACTGGGGCCTCAAGCCATTCAGAAAGCGTTTTGCCTTCATCCTTTCTGTCCCAATCAAGTGAACAGCATATCGGGACAGACAAGAGAATTGGGCCTCATACTCGGCCACATTGAGCCCTCTCTGCTTCAAAGCCGAAAATTCGGCTGCTTTCTGTTCCTGGACCCTCTCAGAAAAGTACTTGGTGTTGAATTGCTCAATGAACTGAGCCCATGTTAGTTGATGGCCATTCAGTGTTGCTTCTACCGACTCCCACCATGCTCTGGCATCCTTTTCCAATTGGAAGGTCGCTAGCAGCACTTTGTTCTAGTCCATGCATTGCATGACCCTGAATATCCTTTCAATTTCCTTAACCTAGTGTTCAGCAACATCTGGGTCAGTACTCCCTTCAAACCTAGGCGGATCCATATTCCAAAAATTCCGATGGAGATAACCGGCTCCGCGGTTACCTCCACCCTGGCTGGCTTGCAGGATAGCCTGAGTCAAGTTCTATATTGTTTGTTGCATGTTCCTAGCCTGGGCACGTTCAGCGGCCATTGAGGTAATAAGTACCTTCAAGATAATAATATAAGTTAGTCATCTTAATATATCACATGTGACTTCTATTCCCATGGTTCTACCCAAGCTCACATTAGGTACGACAGATTTTGACTCGTGTGATCTAGTTTCATTCTATGTTCCTATTCCCTTGGACCCTAAAGTTTAAGTCTCTAATACCAACTGTACGCCCCGATATTTAGCAGCGGAATAAATACCAGGGGACGTGAACGATACAAATAGACGTATCACAGTTGAATAGCGCAGAGTCACAATTAAACATAACAACACATTTGAGACCATAATATTGTCATCCAAAGTACTCTTTATTCCATTTCAATTCACTAGTTACAATCTTACATAAGAAGAACCAACTAAAAAGGGTTCATTATTCAAATGAAAATATTTCTCTAATACATAGTCTATTCAAATATCTATTCCTAAACTGTCAACTCCTCATATGGCGGTTGCTCATCACTCTTGCCCTGACCCATCAGTCTCCTCTGGTTCCTCATCACTACCTGAAAAGGGCAGGATGATAGGGGTGAGCGAACTAGCTCAGTAGGATTTACATCTCAATATTTTGTGGGCACTAGTATACATGATTAACATTTTAAATAGGCAAGACATGAACATGTATATGATGACAATGCATGCAATACTAACAGATTGAATAGCAGAGTAGAACGGATATCATATCAGATCAAATGTCGAGTTGCATATACAATGGACAGATATTTCAAGAGTAGAATCGTATCAAATGAATTGGCCATATTCATATAGATATCATGTATTCACATGATCAGACTATCATATCAAACTTATCATATCATATCATATCAAACGAAGGCACATTCACACAAATCTTGCATATAGTATCAGTGCCATGCCACGCACCACAAGTCCATACTCCTGCGGTTAATAAGTACGTTGGGGCGCTCTTCCCCAGGACCAAACAGGGCCCCTATTGCACAGGCATTAGTCAAATGGACCAAAGTCCCATATTGTGCCGAACAACATATTCATATTATGGCCACAGAGTTTCAATGACAAGCTCATATTAAGAAAGACATGATCATTCATAGAGTCAAGTTATGACAAAAACTCAAGAGAACAAAAGGGCGGTATAACGACGTATCTTATGTTTCATAATTCATTAATGTCTTGACATGAGGATGACTAATGACAGATCGTATGCAGAACATGTGCTCTCTACCTCCAGGGTACTTCATGGTACAACTAGCTTGGCCTCTATATGGGAATCCATAGAGAGCAGAGACTTACGGAGGTCTTAAGGAAAATATCGCTAGTCTTGCCGATTCGGAATGACTGGCAGAGAGCTCTCGATTTCCCAAGAAGGGTGTGCCTAATCGTGTAAATGTTTAAGTGACGAGTCACGAATTGTTCCTAACATGTATGCAATTGACAAATAATTAATTGAATGTCGGAAAGCATATAACTATTGAAACTCATATGCAAATCATGATATAAACTCCACTAACAAGTCCATACTAACATGTATTCATCCCCACATTCATATCATATTCTTATCATATCAATTGACAATAAGTAAGATCATAAGATAATCCAATGAACATAAGGTCAATCACAATTACACATTAGAATCATATTCATATCATTACCATTTTTCAATGGGTTGATTCCTTTTAGGTCCATGCATACTATATCACATCATGCACATGCTAGTAGACATCATGTAACGATTAGACCCAAGACATGCAGTTTTTTTGCAAGAGTAGTGTCGACACACCCCCTACTGGTGTCGACCCAATGCTTCAAACACAAGGCCAAATGATGAAGAAATGGTCAAGTAGTGTCAACACAGAATCAAGTAGTGTCGACACAATGCTTCAAACACAAGGCAAAATGATGAAGAAATGGTCAAGTGGTGTCGACACAGAATCAAGTAGTGTCGACACAATGCTTCAAACACAAGGCAAAATGATGAAGAAATGGTCAAGTGGTGTCGACACAGAATAAAGTAGTGTCGACACTAGACCCAGCTCCCACCCAGTCAACAGGTCTGTACAGGGTGTCGACACAGGATCAAGTAGTGTCGACACAGGATCAAGTAGTGTCGATACTGGATCAAGTAGTGTCGACACTAGAGACCCTTCCCAGAAATACTTTGTGCCAGTTTGGGACAGTGTGTCGACACACCCCATGGGCAGGTCGACACACTCCGGGAACTTTTCCACCATTAGTCACATCTGGACACGTGGCACTCTAGGGATCTTGTGAATCGGCCTTGGATCATGTGCCCACGCACCCCTAGGGTACTTTTGACCATGTTGGGCTACAAATTTCCCCAATCCTTATACTCCAAAGGGTATCCGACGAAAAGATCAATTATAAATCTTCAGAAATATATGAAGAACATAAAAGTCATGTGTAACCCGAAAACACATCTCATGCAGTGATTTACTTACCACACTTATAGCACTTTAACGAAAGACATTTAGACAAAACGTTAAACATAAAGGATGACCATAATGACTAGTGGAAGAACTTTTATGTTGGGAACCTGACCTAATTCGGTCTTGAATCTCATTAAGAATAGGAAGAACTTAAAGTTAAGTGCAGCCCGAAATCGCAGTATCATGCAGCGACTCCCTTACCATGCTTATAACTCTCTAAATAAAGACTTTTAGAAAAAATGTCCAACATAAAAGATGACCGTGACTACAAGTAGAAGAACTTTGATGTTGGGTATTTAGTCTAATTCAGTTTTGAATCGCATGCATGATAAGAAGAACGGAAAATGCCCTAACTATGCGCGACTTAGGGAAACTACTAATACACAATGTATACTCAATGAAAATTGTCAAGTCAAGTGCAAATGAACCTAGACTCGAAGATCTATATGATAGTGTTGGTTTTCTTTACTCTTGGCCCGAGAACACCTACCTTTATGAAGATCTAAGACCAGTCGACATTCTGGACGCAGCAGAGGATGAAGAGGGATGAAACTCCGGTTCCCAGCCTTTCTCCTCCTCCTCTGAAGCCCTACCCCGCCTCCAAACGACCCCAACTCATTGCCAAACCTTTCCCAAGAGTTTAGTGACGAGTTCTTATAGATTTAGGGTGTATTTACATGCCCTAATGGGACTAGGAAAGGGGGCTGCGAATTCTGCTTTCTACTTTCCAAAATCTGGGATTTTCTTACCCAAAGGAGGTAGCTACACCATAGAAAGTGTCATACAGGGTTGGCCACGATTTGGGTTGCCATGCATGGCCATTACCACTAATTTTAACCCTAATTTGCCCTCCCTAATCACTGCATAATTACATACACGAATTTCTGGGTATTTTCTTCTCCAAATTTTTATCCTTGGGCCAAATGTGCTTCATTGGCCCAATCTCATTAATGGGTCATTAATACATGGTGTTGGAAGGCTCTCCAATATGTTTATTTAATTTATGGTTGGGTTATTTTTTTCCGTGTTAACAATTTTTCTGATGTGTTTTCTCTCGTACGATAATAGTACGTAAGTTTTATCATTCCTATAATTGCGGATTTATTTATTCCCCTTTATTTCTAAAATTTTTAAATAACTAAATTTTCGGGGTGTTACAGCTTAACAGAGAGAGAGAGAGAGGAAGAGAAAGAAGAAAGAGTGGGAGAAAGAAGAAGAGGAGGAAGAGAAGAAAAGAATAGAGGAGAAGCAGGGATCGTAGGAGAGGGGGAGAGAGAAGAGGGAAAAGAAGAGAGAAAGAGCGGAGGTAAAGATGGGAATGAGAGAGGAAAAAGAATGTTTATAAAATAGATAGAGAGAAGAGAGGAAAGAAGAGAGATTTATGGAAAATAGAGGGGGGAATTAAAAGTGAGAGGGAGTTTTGAAAATTGAAAAAATAGAGACAGAGAGAGAAAATGATATTTTAAAAGTAAAAATATCTCCTCATTATCTCTTGATCCAATTAGATTCATTTGCCCACTTGCATTCTCATTTATTGGCCCATTAGCCCTGCAAACACAACACAAAAGAGATTTAATCAATTATCGCACTTGTAATCAAATGATAATAGAATCTTATGAAATTATCAATCATTTTCAATAAAATTATACAATTATTTATAACAATTATGCAATTATCAGTCTTGCATTGGGTAAATGTGACATCTTGCACTGAAAGGTGTGATTTGACCAATTTACTCTTGTATTCTCTCTCACAAAATGAAAGAAAAATATAAAAAGCATAAAAAAAGAATAGCATGTACATTGACCTAGATGAAGTTCATGTTAATTGGGTTTAGTGTTATTATTCTACATTGTGTTAAATGTTTAGCTAATAAACTCATGTGATAAACACTTTTGTCAACTCATATAGGTCATTTTCATCACATTTGCTTCATCTCTTTAAATGCATTCAGGTTATTAAAACTTTAACATATGTTGTGATTGAATGTGTCTTTGTTATTAAACTTTGTTGCACAATCCAAAGACACAATAATTTTTCTCTCATCTTTTAATATCAAAGATCTTATTGATTCTGATCATTTCTGATCATTCATCTCCCAATTCCACCCCTTGTTTGTCACTCATACTTTGATCTCCATCCATTGATGTTCTTTGGTATCAATTTTTTTCAACTTACTTCATTGGCACCATCATAGGGGAGAGTGTTCTACCAAGGGGGCGACTATACTTGTCGTTGATTAAGGGGGAGAGAGAGTCTTTTTGTTGTTATCAAAAAGAGGGAGAATTTGAGGGGAATAATATGATTGCAACTGCAAGCTTCTGTAATGATTGCAACTTTTTGAATGAAAACAATCCATGGTATCCTTGTTTAACATGTTTGCAAATTTCATGCTTGCCAATCTCAAAACAATGTTGAACATGACCAACGTGCTTTCTTGTCATTTATATTTTCTCTTCATCTTTTCGATGTTGTCAAAAAGGGGGAGAAATATGAATGTATATTTTGTCATCATAAAAAAGGGGGAGAATGTTGAGTTACAGTTATTTAAATAACCATACTCACTGATTTGATTATTACTTTGATCTGTTTTTAATGATGACAAATACTCACTGACTTGATTATTGCTTTGATCTATTTTGATGATGACAAATACTCACTGATCTGTTTTTGATGATAACGAATACTCACTGATTTGATCAATGTGGTATCATATGGACAATCTTGTTAAGTACAAAACTTCAAACATATTTGTGTTTTGAAGATGACACAATTCAACACAATTCTGGACAATCTTGTTAAGCACATAACTTCAAACATATTTGTGTTTTGATGATGACATATTGTACACAATCTGATGGTGTCATATTGTATATATGTGGGAGATTGTTGTTTTGTATATTTGGATGCTGACATATTGCACACATCTTAACAATGACATATTGTACGCATCTATTGTACATATAATGATCATGACAACATTCACAATGTTTTGGTTGATAAATCATAAGTGATTTCATGTCATACATCAAGATAAGATTGAATTGCAACATCTCAATACCCTTTCATTAATGCTTAGTAAATTGGGTAATGTCTGTGTGCAGGTCTAAGACACAAGCAGGTCAAGTGTGTCGACACATGTGTGATTTCCAGTAAGCAGAAATTGAAGGCTACAGTCAGTTGTGTTGACACACAATTGACTTGTGTCGGCACACATGTTAACTTCCAGAGAAGCTATCATAGAAATCAGACTACATGTGTCGACACACAATTTACTTGTGTTGACACACATGTTAATTTCCCGAGAAGCTATCACAGAAATCAGACTACTTGTGTCGACACACAATTGACTTGTGTCAACACACATGTTAACTTCTAGAGAAGCTGTCACAGAAATCAAATTACTTATGTCGACACACAATTGACTTGTGTCGACACACTTCGACAGAAGCTCAAAAACGGAAATCACCTGAAACACGTGTTAACTCATGGGATGCTCAAATTGACCTAGAATTTTGTACCCACACACTCCAAGGTACGATGTGGGTACAAGAGGGTATAAATACCTCCAATCAGCTCATTACTACTGTGTGAGCCCATATAACACTCAGAAAAGGCTGTGTCGGCTAGAGAGGGGTTCTCCACTGCCGTGCTCAAGCTCCAAAGTATTAGACAAGGAATTTGTGCTGAGAAGATCAAGAAGCAAAGCAGAAGCAGTAGAAGTAGAAGTAGCATCAAGGAAGAAGAGAATGGATCTATGAGCATGAAGAGGACAAGATTGTAGTCTTGGAAAGGGCACAAACGACCAGATCACTTGGCGGCGTGATACGCTGTTCTAGTCAGAGCAGAAGTGTGAAGCAACTCGTCCAACTTGGGAAGATCCATCTGATTCCTCACGGATTGAAGCATTCAAGCATCATCCCTAGGCTACAGAGATCCAATCTTGTGTTTTCTGATCTCTAACATCCCTGGATCTTCATCTTCTCTTCTGATTCTTCATGTCCGGAATATTTTTGATATCCTAAAATTTTCTTTGTAGTTTTTAAATTTCAATTGATGTTTATTTTATGTGTATTTAAAAATTTATGTGCATATCTGTGTATAGTTTAGTATGTTGTAATGTGGAATAGTCTATTCTCGGGTTGATACAGAGTTGACTTGTGTTTCTAACGGCAACATCGACTGCTGTCAACAACAGGTTAACAACAACATCCCTTGCCGTCAACTTTAGACAAACGTCCATATCAATTGACGTCTAGTCTATGTAAACGGCAGTAAACCTTGATGTCTACTTCTTCCGAAACTGACAGCGAGATTCTTGCAGTCCAGCTCTGGTAGAGTTATGGTAAAGGGCTACAATTTTGGTAGCATTGGGGGTTGCGTATCTTACCTCGTGGGCAGGGTTTGGAGAGGCCAATCCCTTATAAAAAGAATAGGTTTGCTTCTTGGAACCGGTTTGGGGAGTTTTCTCCAAGTCTCTAAGAAGGTGGAAGAAAAACCGACGTTTTGATCTTCGTGGAGGCTAGGACTAAGCTTCTACGAGTTGAAGAAGGTGTGCTTTTAAAGGTTGAAGGCATCTCCAAGGTGTTCTTACCATCGGGGACCTGCGGATCAAGGATTTAAAACCAGAGAGAGACTGTCTGGTTGGCCAAGGTGGGCTTCATCGACTAAATCCATGGATTTTTTGGTGTTTTAGAAGCTAGTAACCTAGGGATCGAGTTTCCAACCTTACATTTTACCTTTTTACAAATTTTACATGATTTTAAAAATTTACAAACAGTCAGATTTGGGGTTCATATGAGTCTCGGATGAGTTCTGGTTACCTGTCAGGTTAACATCAACCTTGATTGCCATCAAGGATGAACTTAACGTCAACCTTTTTGCTGTTGATTGAGGTTAGCGGCGACAGGGTTGCCGTCAAGTTCGTCTGTCCACTATTTTGACATGTTTTTACATTTGGATTTATGTTTGGTGTTTAAACATTGTATGGATTTTCTGTGAAATGTGTAGTGTCAAATAGAACAACTTTTGACACACGGTAAACTAGGTTAATTTCTGTAATCACCATGATTTTAGGGCAATTTTCTGAGTTCTGGAATTAAGCTTAGATTTCATAGAAAAATTTTATGTGTGATGCATGCTCATGATAAAATTGTGATTTCTATGTAGTAATACATGACAGGGATATTCTCATACTGTGTTAAATCTGAAATCTGGAATTGACTATTTTCTGTAATTTCCATGACTAAAGTACATAAATCAGTAGTACTATTTTCATTTGAAAAATAGTTTCTGGATTCCAAAAATCATGAGATTTTGAACAATGGTTTGTATGGTTATGATATGTGCTCAGTAAAAATATTGAATCAGGTTGACAGATGGTTTCAGTATGAAGGATTTTTCTCTATTTATATCATTGATTTGATTACTATGGAAATTAGAATATATGCCAGAAAATCATGAAAAGTTCCTAATTTGATTTATGATAGTAGAGACACACTTAAAAAAATGTTATGATTTTTAGATGACTGTAACTATTTAAGTCTGATTATCATTGTGAGAATTGTGTCCTTTTAAAATGAATTGTGGAAAATGTTCAGAAAATGCAGCAGGTGATAAATCTGAAATATGTCTCTGTCAACATATGAATATATATATATATATATATATATATATATCTATATATATATATATATATATATATATATATATATATATATATGATTTGGCAGCACGTTATGTTGCATTTGAATCTGGAGAAATTTGTATATGAATGTGTATATAGCCAATAAGACACTGCCACCATGGAAGTAATCTGGAACAGAACCATAGTAATGCCCCTATGGAAATATTCAATATGTTATATATTTCCGAGGGCACGGGTGTTAGGTTGAGTGTGTTTTGGAATTTCCTAAAGTTGTATTTTAATGATGACCAATGAACATCACTCATACATTGATTTTGATGATGACATATTGTGATTTTAATGATGACATATTGTGATTTTAATGATGACATATTGTGATTTTAATAATGACATATTGTGATTTTGATGATGACATGTTAAACATGTTATACATTTTATACATATCATAATAATGCTTAAACAACATGTTTTTGATGTTTAATATCTCATATTTTAATGATAATATCTTGTATTAATAGTTTACACTTTATATTTTCAGGTTTACACAAATTTGTCTCAGTGGTGTCGACACAGTCCACCTGTGTGTTGACACGGTCTGCCTGTGTGTTGACACGGTCTGCCTATGTGTCGACACAGTCTGTCAGTCGTGTCAACACACTCAATGGTCAGGTCGACACTAGTTCCAGCTTCCAGGAAACCTATTCTCATGTTTGGGACAGTGTGTCGACACACTCCCTGGTGGTGTCGACACAGTCCAGCTGAAACTCAAAAACGTGAATTTTTCTGGACACGTGGCTGCTTGGGAATTGAGGGATTTGACCTAGATTTTTGTGCCCACGCACCCCAAGGCACCTCATAACATATGGGGATATAAATACCCCCAATCGTTGTACTCCAAAGGAGGACACCACGAAGGAGAGCCCATACAACACCCAGAAAAGCTGTTTGGCGGAAAAAGGGGTTTCTCCATATCTTGCTCCATCTCCAGAAGCTGCAGGCCATCCGTTCAAGAGGAAGGACGTGGGAATCAAGGGGAATCTCTGGAGAGAAAGTTGCTATGCTAGGAAAGGGAGAGATCCAACTGAAGAGCAGCAGTAGAAGAGGGATTTCTGGCATTTCAGATGCCATCAAAGCAGAGTATCGCCAACTGAGGAGAATCTCCACCGAATTCCATCAAGGCTCCTCAATTCAAGCGTCTTCAAGACCTCTTCACCAAAGAACACTCATTCTACATCCATTTCTCTCACTTCAGAGTTTGTTCTTCCTTATTTCGTCATGAGATTTGTGCACGAAGTTCTGCATAAATTTCTATGTACGAATTTGTCTTGAATCAGATCATTGCTAGAGGATCTAATTTCTATTGTCTTGGATCTAGCTTGTGTTTTGGGAGCCGTCGAGCTCTGGTTTGTGAGTCCTCGCACTCACGGTGTGGTTTGAGCCGTCGTGCTCAATTTGGAGTCATCGTGCTCCGGTTGTTGTTTGAGCCGTCGCGCTCAGTTTGTGAATCGTTGAACTCAAGGTTGTTTGGAGTCATCGTGCTCCAGTGTGTGTTGTACTCAGGTTGAGTAGTGGAGCCTCTCTGTGTGAGGGGTGGATGTAGGAATCACTGGTGTGATTTTCGAACCACCTAAAAAATCCTATGTGCAATGGTTTGATCTGCTTGTTTGCGCTAGATGCTTGCATAGGATTTCATACTCACACTAATTGTTGAATTGCTTCACACATCATCTACACACACTCACACTTCAGATCAGTAAATTGTTTGTGTGAATTGATCTCTGATTCGAAGTAATTTTAAATTGCTAAAGCTTCCGTGTTAATTAATGTCAGATCTATTCAACCCCCCCTTCTAGATCTAATCCATCCACATATCCGATCCTACAATAGGAAGAAATGCTGGAGGTGGACAAGTACCACTGGTTAAGGTGGGGAGGGCTTCCCCCGATATTGCGCAATAACCAAGACTCTATCACTAATTGCCTAGGTGATGAGTATATGTCATATGTCCATCTGACTTCTAATTGGTGGTTTGGGCTGTGTCTTGGAAAAAATTATATATATGTATATGTTATGAACAAAGTTTGTTTTCAGCTCTATAAATATTTCATGTAATACTTGTCTTATTTCCATTCGGGTGAATGTCTTGAAATCATGCTTAATATGCAAACTCTTAGAACCATGTATGATAAATGTACCATGTTAATACTTGAATTCATATCATCATGATCAGATCTGAAACCTTTTTGCAAAGATAAACATTGTGAAGTTAAGATCATGTCTTAAACTCATGCTTTATTCTAGTAGCATTGTACTCACTTTTGACTTAAGATGTGGATGATAAATGTATATATTGCAAGTAGTATGGTTGATGAATTCTATATGCAATAACATGTTTTAAAACCATTATGTATATGTTAGATTGGTAATCCATTTTTTGGGTTGCTTGCTGAGTCTTCGTTGTAGACTCGTACTTGCTTAAAATTTCAGGTGAGATAGCGGATCCCGAGACATTGATAGCGGGATCAGATTCAGAGTGTGATGATTGATTGTGTGATTGAGAGATAATTGTATGTGAGGATTTTCTTATGTTATGAATATTGTAATTGAACTATTTATAGCATTGTGGACATATTTGATGGACTATGGACTTGATTATTAAAGTTGATGAATTGTGCCTTATTTCCGTTGCATTATTACATTTTTGTGAATGAATCAACCTACGTTTGATATATGTTGGGGTGTGTTCCCCATGTAGCACGCCTCTTAGACTCAATGAGAGTTGGTATAACTGGACCGGATCTAGGTGGGGTGTTACAGAGATGGTATCAGAGGCCACTTGTAGGTTGAGGATATTCATGAGTAAACATTAACTTAAGTGATCCATGTTCATAAGTCTAAAATATAGTATTAGACAAATAGAGTTATATAGATTAACTAGCTTATTGTTTTGCCAGGCCATGGCTAGTCGTGGACGTCGTGCTAATGTCCTGGCTCATGGGGAGGAGCAGAGGGAGAATGCTAACGTAGGGCAGCAGGTTCCAGCACCTTAGGGACCACCTGTGGCATCTCCTCCACCCTCGATAGACTATGGAACTTTCGTGCAAGGGTTGGTTCAGGCTATGCAGTCCCAGGCCCAAACTCAGGCAGCATTGCAAGTGCAAGTGCAAGCTTAGGTTAGGTGTAGCTTAATGGTTGGCTTTGGTTCTCTTTAGTGTATCTATCATATGCCGACTCTTGTCATTTCAGGCTCAGGCTCCACTTGCTGTGCATTTGGAGCATAGAGGCCCTTCGGTGATGGAGAGGTTTAGCTGGATGGCTCCACCCTCTTTTAAGGGGGGAGAGTCAACCACTGTTGGCTGAGAGTTGGCTCAGGGAGACTGAGAAGATCTTTAGAGCTATTCATTGTGCTGAGGAGGATAAAGTCAGTTTGGGGACTTACATGTTGCAGGTAATCATAAAGCAATATCTATGTATGAAGTATATTGGTGTGGTTGGTTATGCTTAATATATATGTACTCTTTGCTGGAGAGGGCTGATGTGTGGTGGACATCCACATTGCGTACCAGGTTTGAGGATGGAGTCCAGGAGGTGACTTGGGATAAATTTACTCGCCTATTCAAGGCTAAGTTCATTCCTGAGCATGTGCAGGATCAGATGGAGCAAGAATTTCTTTCATTGACCCAGGGATCTAAGAGTGTGCTAGAGTATGAAGCCAGATTTATAGAGCTATCAAAGTATGCACCTTATATTGTAGCTGATGAGAGGAGGAAGGTGAAGAAGTTTGTGATGGGGCTCAGACCATCACTACGTACCAGGCTTGTGGCATTTGATCATCGTACCATGGAGGATCCGTTTAGCGCGGCTTGCAGGCAAGAAAGTGAGATGGAGTAGTATTTTGAAGAGAAGAAAGCTACTTCCAAGAGGCCAGCATCGCCATTTCTGAGACAGGACAAGAAGAAGAAGGCTGTTTTTATACCTCAACAGGTACCAGATTATGGAAAGATGGCACCTCAGCAAGGGAGATTCCAGCAGGAAGACAAGCCTTTGTGTACTCATTGCGGCAAAAGGCATGGAGGGCAGGTATGTTGGTTGAGTGCAGGGAGATGCCTTTGTTGTGGAGATAAGGGCCATAAGATCAAGGATTGCCCAAAGATGGTGCAGCAGACAGCAGCAGCAGCGGCGCCAACAGTAGCAAAACCAGCAGGAAGACCCCGGGCCCAAGCCCGAGTGTATGTATTGGCTAAGGAAGATGCAGCGTAGGCAGAACATGTGACTGAAGGTACAGTTCCAATTATGGGTATTCATGCTAGAGTTCTTTTTGACACTAGTGCTACACCTGAGAGGTTTGCTAAGGTGTTGCTTAAGGAGTCTGATGTAGAAGTTGTGGATTTGGAGATTCCGTTGTCTGTGCATACACCAGCAGGTGCTATGATTACTAAAAAGTGCTTTCCTTCACTTTATGTATGCATAGAAGAGCGAGATTTAGCAGGATGCTTCTATCTTTTGAAGATGAAGGACTACGATGCTATTCTGGGTTTAGATTGGCTGGAGGAGCATTATGCTTTGCTAGATTGTCGGAAGAAGAGGATTATTTTCCGCATTCCTAGTAAGGATGAGTTTTCACATCCCTTACCCAAGAATATGACTGGGAAGTTTGTGGTGTCAGCATTGAAGGCAGCCAAGATGTTGAGCAGTGGTTGCAGTGCTTACTTGGCTAGTGTGGTTGTGTCTAAGGACACTAACACACCACGCATTGAGGAGGTTGAGGTTGTTCGTGACTATGCGGACATCTTTCCTGAGGATCTTTCTGGTTGCCACCAGAAAGAGACATTGAGTGCGCTATTGAGTTGATGCCAGGTACAACTCCTATTTCTAAGGCACCTTATCGTATGGCACCAGTAGAATTGGCAGAGCTCAGGAGGCAATTGCAGGACTTGTTGGACAAGGGTATCATTCGTCCAAGTTCTTCACCATGGGGAGCTCCAGTTCTTTTTGTTAAGAAGAAGGATGGTTCGATAGGCTTTGCATAGACTACCAGAAGCTTAATCAAGTAACGATAAAGAATAGGTATCCTTTACCCCGTATTGATGACCTATTTGATCAATTGCAAGGAGCTTCAGCGTTTTCTAAGATAGATCTTCGTTCGGGTTATCACCAACTCCAAATAAAGGTTGATGACATGTCTAAGATGGCTTTAGGACACGATATGGTCATTATGAGTTTCTGGTTCTACCTTTTGGCTTGACGAATGCCCCAGCAGCATTTATGGACTTGATGAATCGGGTCTTCAGGCCGTATCTGGATAGTTTTGTAGTGGTTTTCATAGATGATGTTTTGATTTATTCTCCAGATGAAGTGTCTCACATGGAGCATTTAAAGACTGTGCTGGAAGTTTTGACAGAGAACAAGTTGTGCGCCAAGATTAGCAAGTTTGATTTCTGGATGAAGGAAGTTCATTTCCTTGGGCATGTGATTTCAAGAGATGGTATAGCTGTAGATCCATCTAAGGTAAAGGTAGTGTGGAATGGGAGACTCCAAGATCACCATCTAAGATATGGAGTTTCTTGGGTTTAGCTGGCTATTACTGTCGTTTCATAGAGAGTTTTGCATCTATTGCAGCACCATTGACCAAGCTTACAAGGAAGGGAGTTAAGTTGTTTGGTCAGAAGAATGTGAGCAGAGCTTTAGAGAGTTGAGAAGTAGATTGACTTCTGCGCCTGTGCTAGTTCTGCCTAGTGGGGTCGATGGCTTCACGATCTACACTGATGCTTCTCATATTGGTCTCGGTTGTGTACTTATGCAGGATGGGAAAGTGGTTGCCTATGCTTCTTGCCAACTAAAGGAGCATGAGCGTAACTACCCAACCCATGATTTAGAGTTGGCAGTGGTAGTGCATGCTTTGAAGATTTGGTGACATTATCTGTATGGTGTCAAGTTTGAGGTATTCACTGATCACCAAAGTCTTGAGTACTTGTTCTCGCAGAAGGAGGTAAATATGAGGTAGAGGAGATGGATTGAGTTCTTAAAGGACTATGATTTTGAGTTGCATTATCACCCGGAAAGGCTAATGTGGTAGCCGACGCACTTAGCAGGAAGAGGACAACAATGCAGAAGGATTGGAAGATGATAGAAGATGCAGCTTGTGCTTTTGTAGAAATTGAGTCACAATTGTGCTAAGCTTTTGTGGCTCAGTTGACTATCAACTCTTCTCTTCTAGATAGTGTGGTGGAAGGTCAAAAGGATGATCCTAGACTGCTAGAAATGATAGGAAAGGCAGGCATTGCTCATGATGAGGAAGATGTTATCCGATTTCAGCATAGAGTATGTGTGCCAGATATTGCTGATGTTAGAAAGCAAATTTTAGAAGAGGCTCACAGGTCCTAGTTTTCTATACATCCAGGTGGTAGCAAAATGTATCAAGATCTAAAAAAGACTTTTTGGTGGCAAGGCATGAAAAGAGATGTGGCTGATTTTGTGGCTAGATGTTTGACATGTCAGCAGGTGAAGGCAGAAAGGCAGAGGCCATCAGGTTTGATGCAAAAGATTGACATTCTGTTATGGAAATGGGAAGAGGTTACTATGGATTTTGTCTCTAGTTTGCCCAAGTCTTTTAGGGGCAATGACTCCATTTGGGTAATTGTGGATAGATTTTCTATGACCGCACATTTCTTACCTATGAAGAAGAAGCAATCTATTGAGAGTTTGGCGAAGCTTTACGTAGATAATATTTTTAGATTGCATGGGGTTGCAAAATCCATTATTCGGATAGAGACCCAAGATTTACTTCAAGATAATAGAAGGAAGGATTTGGTGTTTGAGGTGGGAGAGCATGTATTCCTTAAGGTCTCTCCAACTAAAGGGGTGATTAGATTTGGTTGGCGTGGAAAGTTGAATCCAAGTTTTATTGGACCATTTGAGATATTGAAGAAGGTTGGAAATGTGGCTTATCAATTGGCATTACCACCATCTATGGCAAACATTCATATGGTGTTTCACATTTCTATGCTAAGAAGGTATATACGGGATCCATCTCATGTGCTTACATATGAGCCGGTGGATTTGCAGCAAGATTTATCCTTTGAGGAGCAGCCAATAAAGATTCTAGACCGTAAAGTGCAGCATTTGAGGTCCAAGAGAATTCCCTTAATGAAGGTTTTGTGGAGAAATTTTGCACGAGAAGAAGCAACATGGGAGTTAGAAGAAGGAATGAAGATGAAATACCCACATCCTTTTGGTGAGTTTTCTTAGACTCAATCTTCGAGGACGGAGATTATTTAAGGGGGAGAGAGTGTGATATCCTGAAATTTTCTTTGTAGTTTTTAAATTTCAATTGATGTTTATTTTATTGTGTATTTAAAAAAATTTGTGCATATATGTGTATAGTTTAGTATGTTGTAATGTGGAATAGTCTATTCTCGAGTTGATGCAGAGTTGACCTGTGTTTCTGACGGCAACATCGATTGCCATCAATAGCAGGTTAACGGCAACATCCCTTGCCGTCAACTTCAGATAAACATCCATATAGATTGATGTCTACTATGTGTAAATGGCAGTAAACCATGACGTCTACTTCTTCCGGAACTAACAACAAGATTCTCACAGTCCAACTCTAGTAGAGTTATGGTAAGGGGCTAGAATTTTAATTGCGTCGGGGGTTGTGTATCTTACCTCGTGGGCAGGGTTTGGTGAGGCCAATCCCTTATAAAAAGGATAGGTTTTCTTCTTAGAACCGGTTTTGGGAGTTTTCTTGTAGCAACCCAGAAAATTCAATACTTAAAAATTCAAAATAATATTTCTTTAAAACGGAATAATAGAAATCATACATACCATTAGAGTATGTGCAAAAACACATCTAAAAATTTTGTAAAAATTATAAATCAACCCCAAATATTATCCCTGAGTGTTCCACGAAGAAATCATGTCACGAAA
This sequence comes from Colocasia esculenta, assembly GCA_014218235.1. Taxonomy (NCBI): domain Eukaryota; kingdom Viridiplantae; phylum Streptophyta; class Magnoliopsida; order Alismatales; family Araceae; genus Colocasia; species Colocasia esculenta. The sequence continues at coordinate 113,996,703 of CM024761.1, read as the reverse complement.
AATCCGATTGGTCGAGCGTATGTCACAATGTGACTAATTATCTAAATTTGGAAACTAAGTCGAAAAACTATTAACACGGAAATATAACGGCCCCATAAATCAAACGAACATGTCGGAGAGACTTCCAATATCATGAAATGATTAACCATTATCAGAATTGGACCAATGGACCTCTCATAGTCCATAAATAAAAATCAAGTAAGAAAAATATAATAAAATCCGTAACTCTATTATTCCCTAATTAAAAAAGGGAAATCCCATAAGATAAATTCTAATAAATAATGGGTTTCGTTAAATGGACCCTCTAGAAATTATTGGGCTAAAATAGGGATTTTTAAAAGAGGAATAATAGGAAAATACTCTAAATTCGTAACTTAAATATTACCTAAATAGAAAAAGGTATTAAAGTATTAAAATAAGTAGTTTGAGTTAAAATTAGATTCTTAACCTACCCTAATGGGTTGGCCACGGATTTAACTCCCATCCTAACCCAAATAGGAAGTGGAAAGCATAGAAGGTGGAATTAAATAAGAAATCTGAGAATTAAATAGGAGTTAGAGACCTATTAGGAAATAGAAACCCAACAAGCATAAATACTCTCCAATCTCTCCATGGCCAGCCCTAACACGTTGTTGCGGCTTGCTGGACCTAGAGGAGAGGCCAAGGAGGAGGAGAATTTGTGGGGAGAAGGCTTCATCAAGCTTCATCTCGAGTTCAAGTTCTAGCCCTAGTTGATGAAATCGAGTCAAGGTAGGCATTCTCACGAGCAAAATTGAAGAAATTTCGACTGTAGATTGTTCCATGTACTAGGAACAAAACCCTCAGTTTCATATTTTTCCATCAAGCCTATATTTTGTTCTTGATTTTTCATGTTCTGCAACTAGCATGAGCCCGACCCTTCATCATAAATCTTGTTCTCCTTGTATACTCAACCCCATACCACGAGATTTTTATTGGAGGAGCTGATTCATGTTAGGCATCTTTTGCCCCTGAAAGCCCTAATTTTCATCCACCTTACATCGTGAATTAATTCTTTTACCCTAACTGTGTACTGTTCCATGTTCTTCGTGAAGTATCATGATTAAACCATGCTAAAACCATGTTTGTTTTCAAATTCCTATTTACAGGAAGTACCCTAGCATGTCTAGAGTCGTTTAAAATTTGTTTCATGATTTTTCATCGACTATACAATTAGTTATTAATTTACAAATCACCCTATGTCAAAATATGTTATGTTGGCACGCAATCCCATGTTAGTCCTTTTCCCGCTCGAGCTCAGGTGAACAACCTGAGAATGCGACCGCCCGATAGGCCGCATTCTCAGGGCCGTCGTGACACAGTAACCTGTCGCGATCTAATCGCGACAGGGTACCCCGTCGCGTTCTGGCCGCCTATCTGACTAGCCCATCGCGACCCTCAAGCGACCCCGTCGCAATCTGCCTTCCTGTTCAGACAAGCCCGTCGCGATCCTTACAAGGCCCTATCGCGTTCACACTTGATCCTATCGCGACCCTTACAGAGACCTGTCGTGTTCTGAAGTTTTTCATGAAAACCCCCTATTTTTGCAAGTCTTGTTTTTCTACAGCGAACTCATGCCCTGTTAACTCTCCTAACACAGTAAACGAAGCTGATAAATCTTGGACATATTTAATTAATTTAAGTTATTCACATGACTCTTTCATATTCCATAATTCTCTATGTCACATGCACACACGTGAACCCCCCAATATGGCTTATCTTAGCATGAAAATTGTCACATATACATCTGGCAATTGATTTCAATTATATAGTTATTTGCCCTATTTTAAATGAACTTGTCTATGACTCTCGCGATGTTTTGGGAATACCGTTATCGACGCTCCACTGTTCTAGAATTTCCTCTAGAACATCGGGCACTTGTTTCTATATACACAGTCTCTCTTGACATAGACGAACTCTCCGTCGGATACTCCTTCTGCCAGACTAGTGAGTCTTTGTTCAAGGCCTCCGTAAGTCTCCTCTGTCCATGGATTCCCACATGGTCGACGAGCGGTTGTACCCTAACACCTATGATACACTCTAGGGATCAGCAAGATCCGAACGACCTTAGTTGCTCACGCTCTTATCTTGAATCACGCCGGACCTCTGGACCTATACATAACAAGCCAGCAGAAGGGTTGTGTATTCCATCTGACTGCCAACACCGTACGCGCATGTTGTGCAACTGTTACTATCGCTCATTACTCGACGTTTCATGTGCAATGACCATAAGATCTCATCTATACTCTACTCGCTCGTCTATTCATGTTTAGTCTACTATCTCGTCTATCTCATTTATTCATCTAGTACTCTCTTGGTACCCTTGAGCTGTTGTGGCTTGTACTGTTCATGACTGTCTAGTGCTAAAATGGGTCTTGTGACTCTACTGACTTGAATGCATACTGTTGAGGGCATGGAGAGTGTCCGACGGGCTCCAATCTAATCCGGGGGTGGAGAGCCACCCAAAAATACCTGCAGGGGCTATTGATGGTGTCTACATTTGCACCGGTCCTGACTGACTATTCTAAATTAGCTAGACATCTGACAGTTACATTGTTACTGTTAGTCTGTTAGTTCAGACGTACTGCACTATTACTGTACTGCCACTGAACTGTTACTATCTTGTTATTGAGTGACTACTATCGTACTCTCTTCATGCTCTACTTGATACTTGCTATCTTGAGTTATTGCGTTCTATCATGACTTGATCGCATTCAAAGTGCTATATTTTCTCTCGGCTATCCACGAATAACCAAAGTGCCATTACTATTTTGATTGACGAAAGTTAATCAAAAGTGCTATACTATCTCGATTTTGAAAATCAATCAAAGTGCAATTTACTCGTTACATGATCATCTACTATCTCTCGCCTTACTATACATGTCGCTTGCTATTCTTGACAATGTCGTTACTTGCTATTATTGTTATCGTTTCTATCGTGACATGACTTTAATCTTCGTGCTATACTTGATTCGTCTGCTATCTAAACCATGTTACTTGTGCTATTACTTTCTCGACTTTACATGACTCTCTCTATCATTAGTTACTCTGCCATTTAAAGCATTAATCATTTAAAGCCTGCTTGACTATTGAGATTTAAGTCCTACTGGGCATTATCGCCCACACTTCGTTATTTGTTATTGTGTCTCAAGTAAGTCGGACAATGACGTTACACAGACCAATGGGACAGGACCAGAGTGATGAGCGACCTTGAGTTAAATGATGAAGTCACCCTAGCACAATGGAGTCTAGTAGTTATTGTTTTAGATTTCTTTTCAACGTAATGATGTCATTGAGCCCTATGTATTGGCTCTGAATTAGTGGTTGTAATGGTTTTAGTGATTTTATAATGAAATCAAGAGTTTATTTCAATTATTGTTCATTACATGCTCTGATGTTTGCAAAAGTATGCGCAATTGTCGTTACCATACTCGTTGCTCACGTTTCACTTCGGTTTATTCCGCTGCTAAATTGGAGGGGCATGACATTTTTTCAAGTCTCTAAGAAGGTGGAAGAAAAATCGGCGTTTTGATCTTCATGGAGGCTAGGACCAAGCTTCTACGAATTGAAGAATGTGTGCTTTTGAAGGCTGAAGGCATCTCCAAGGTGTTCTTACCATCGGGGACCTGCGGATCAAGGATTTAAAACTGGAGAGAGACTATCTTGTTTGTCCAAGACGGGCTTCATCTACTAAATCTGTGGATTTCTTGGTGTTTTAGAGGCAAGTAGCCTAGTGATCAGGTTTCCAGCCTTACATTTTACCTTTTTACAATTTTACATGATTTTAAAAATTTACAAATAGTCAGATTTGGGAATCATATGAGTCTCGGATAAGTTCTGGTTTTCCTGTCAGGTTAACGTCAACCTTGACTACCATCAAGGATGAACTTAACGTCAACCTTCTTGCCGTTGATTGAGGTTAGCGGCAACAAGGTTGCTGTCAAGTTCGTCTGTCCACTATTTTGACCTGTTTTTACATCTGGATTTATGTTTGGTGTTTAAACTTCGTATGGACTTTTTGTGAAATGTGTAGTGTTAAGTAGAACAACTTTTGACACACTGTGAACTGGGTTAATTTCTATAATCACCATGATTTTAGGGCAATTTTTTGAGTTCTGAAATTAAGCTTAGATTTAATAGAAAACTTTTATGTGTGATGCATGCTCGTAATAAAATTGTGAATTCTATGTAGAAATACATGACAGGGAAATTCTCATACTATGTTAAATCTGAAATATAGAATTGACTATTTTCTATAATTTCCATGACTAAAGTACATAAATCAGTAGTACTGTTTTAATTTGAAAAATAGTTTCTAGATTCCAAAAATCATGAGATTTTGAAAAGTGGTTTGTATAGTTATAATATGTGGTTAGTAAAAATATTGAACCAGTTTGACAAATGGTTTCATTATGATGGATTTTTCTCTTTCTCTATTTGTATCACTGATTTGATTACTGTGGAAATTAGAATATATGCCAAAAAATCATGAAATGTTTCCTATTTGATTTATAACAGCAGAGAAATGCTTTGGAAAACTTTTATGAAATTTAGACGACTATAACTATTTAAGTATGATTAACATTGTGAGAATTGTGTCCTTTTTAAATGAATTGTGGAAAATGTTCAGAAAATACAGTAGGTGATAAATCTAAAATATGTCTCTGTCAGCATCTATATATATATATATATATATATATTATATATATATGATTTGGCAGCACGCTATGTTGCATTTGAATATGGAGAAATTTGTATATAACTGTATTTATGGCTAATAAGACACTGCCACTATAGAAGTAATCTGAAACAGGACCATAGTAATGCCCCTGTGGAAATGTTCAATATGTTATATGTTCCCGAGGGCACGGGAAGAAATGCTGGAGGTGGACAAGTACCACTGGTTAAGGTGGGGAGGGCTTCCCCCGGTATTGCGTAATAACCAAGACTCTATCACTAATTGTCTAGGTGATGAGTATATGTCATATGTCTATCTGACTTCTAATTGGTGGTTTGGGCTGTGTCTTGGAAAAATTTGTATATATGTATATGTTATGAACAAAGTTTGTTTTCAGCTCTAAAAAGATTTCATGTAATACTTGTCTTATTTCCATTCGGGTGAATGTTTTGAAATCATGCTTAATATGCAAACTCTTAGAACCATGTATGATAAATGTACCATGTTAATACTTGAATTCATATACTCATGATCAGATCTGAAACCTTTTTGCAAAGATAAACATTGTGAAGTTAAGATCATGTCTTAAACTCATGCTTTATTCTAGTTGCAATTGTGCACACTTTTGACTTAAGATGTGGATGATAAATGTATATATTTCAAGTACTATGGTTGTTGAATTCTATATGCAATAACATGTTTTAAAACAATTATGCATATGCTTGATGAGTCTTCATTGTAGACTCATACTTGCTTAACATTTCAGGTGAGACAGCGGATCCTGAGACTTTGATAGCGGGATGAGATTCGGAGCGCGAGGATTGATTGTGATTGTGTGATTGAGAGATAATTGTATGTGAGGATTTGCTTATCTTATGACATTGTAATTGAATTATTTATAGCATTGTGGACTTATTTGATGGACTATGGACTTGATTATTAAAGTTCATGAATTATGCCTTATTTCTGCTGCATTATTACTTATTTGTGAATGAATCAACCTACATTTGATATATGTTGGGGTGTGTCCCCATGTAGCACATCTCTTAGACTCGATGAGAGTTGGTATAACTGGACCGGGTCTAGGTGGGGTGTTACAATATTAGTGTGTGTGATGCGATCTATGCTGGTTTATACACAGATTTGATTTGTGTGTTGTGTGTGTGCAGTGCAGACCAAGTGTTCGTCACTGTGTTCATGTGTGTGAGATCTTGCCTCAGCTAGAGGGTTTGATCTCTATAGAGTGGTTCTTCTGGCTTGTGTGTGTGTGGACTGAGCCTGAGTGCTCATGTGTGTGTTGTACTCAATTCTTGAGTAGTGTGTGCCTCACAGTGTGAGGGGTGGACATAGGAGTCACTGGATGTGATCTTCGAACCACCTAAAAATCCCTTTTGCACTGTGGTTTGATCTTGTGTTGTGCTAGATGCATGCATAGGGATTTCATCTCCACATTACTTATTAATTTGTTTACACACATCAATTACATATTTGATGCTTAAACTAATTAATAAATTCTTTCTCACATTTTAATCACTCACATTGCACCAGATCAGAGGGGTTTTAATTGAGCAGATCTCTTAATCCGAAGTAATATTCAATTTGCTTAAGTTTATGCTGCAAATCTATTCAACCCTCCCTTCTAGATTTTGCCATTACCGAATATCCTATCATGTGCTCAAGACAGAGCACACACACATAACAATGTTTGTGTAAATAAAATGAAAATCAATTCTCAATCCAAGGACAAGAGAAAGTAGATGAAAATTATAGTTCAGAATTCTCTTGTTTTGGCTTGGTTGAGAAACGTCGGAGAAGAACACAAATTGCTCAGGCCTTCCTGGACAAAGTACTATGGATGCACAATCTATAGAACATCCAACACCTTGAACTCGTTCAACAACCTCTGAAGAAATCACTTGGAAAGTGCTTCGGTCTGTTGGTTTGTCCTTTGCCCTAGCATGGTTAGAAATCTTGTTTTCCAACTATGTGTATTTATACTACACAGAAGAATAGAGTTCTACCTTGAAACCCACGATCAAAATACTCCTATTGGGCCGTAGATTAGAAGATAAGTTCGTGCAAAATCCATAATAGGAAAGATCCAAATTAGAAATTGTACTTTTGGAGTTGGTTGACCGATTTCCCATGATTGGTCATCCTATTTTGGACTCACATTGACTGGGACTTCGACTGGAAAATTGACTGACGGTTCGGTTGTCCGATTCTGGAATTTTGGTCGACCGATTTCGGGTTTAGCTTCAACCGATGCTTTGGTTGGAGTAGTTATAAGGTGAACATTAGAAGTACCCTACTTTGACTGGAGGATCGGTCGACCTATTTTGTCAAGTCAGTCGTTCGACTTTTAAATGTCCTAGTGCCAAACCTTCTGGCTAGGTCGGTCATCCGATTTGCCTAAACGGTCGTCTAACTTTGGACAGGTAATCGATCTATCATCGATGCTCTTTAATTCATAACCGATCTGACATGGATGCCTTTTCAATATCGGTCGACCGACTTATGCAAGTTGGTCTTCCGATTGTCAGTTTTGCAGTTCTTCTTCTAGTCTTGTCTTTCTATTTTGTCCAAGTCTTGGGCTTGGTATTGACCACTTCAAATGCGACTTTTGGACAAAATTACTGCACACTTAACACACAAATTAAACTATCAAATTAAATAAACATAAATCAAATGCTTGGTCATAAACATGAATTATATTAAGTGTTTTGTGATTTTCTGAATCATGAGTTAAACTTAGTGTTTTTGTGATCATCAAAATCTACAGAATACAACAATCTCCCCCTTTTTGATGATGGCAAAACACTTGTATATTTTTCATACAAAAAACAATATTTAATTTTAGATATCAATTTGATTTGATTTTTATGTGTTTGCATATGACCAATATATGCATTCAGTCATGCATGATTAACTCCCCCTTTCTAAAATACTTATGACTCTACCTCGCCCCTTTTCTTTTAGATGTAAACTCTCCCCCAAAACAAAATATAAAATCTACAAATATTCTCTCCCCCTTTTTGACAACATCAAAAAGTGGGTGGTATTAGGGATAAGAGGTGCAATTAGCATAATACAAAGTATGTGAAAATGTCACTTGGGGAATCTGATGGGAGTGCATGCTCTGAAAGATAGCCATTAAATAGTCTAGTGTTTAATCAAGTTCTCAACACACATTCAAAATTAAATTCTATTAGATGTGAAGTGTGAGACATGATTAAGAAGACATCACACATGATGATAAGCAGAATTCTAATTAACACTAACAGATACTCTCAATCTTACCCATGTGTGATAGACCCTCGATTTTTACTAGCTATCACTATACCATTTTTTTTGTTCTGAAACAAATGATGTCATTTTTTTGTTTCGTTCTTTTCTTTCACTTTTGAGGAAAGTATTGTCATTTAACTCGAGGCTTCTCACTTGTTCAGTGGTAAGACCCGATTACTAAGCTCAATTTCTTTTCTCACTTTGGATAGGTAGCTTTTTCCTCACGAGTTACTACAAGGTAGGTGGATTTTATGTATCACAAAAGTATTAAGAAAAATTTCCACCGATCATTAAAGTGATATCTATTAATCATAGTCATGTGCATTAGTGTGTTGGATTCAATTTCAAATGAATTTTGAGAAGCAAGTTAAATACATAACTATATGGCTCCCCCTTAATGTATGCACACACCAAATGCAGAAATCTTCCCCTTAGTGGCTAAACTAATGCACACTAAGTCTTAAGCCAATGCAATAGAATATCAAGGGAATATTAGGCCATAGAAAAAGTAAAAAAAGTGTCTTTACATACACATAACATGCAAGCATACAATGGATATTCATGCAAATGACACTAGATTCTAAGACAACCTATAGACAAAATCTAAAAGAGTAGACAATAAAGCATACAAGAGTATTCATGTGTTACCTTGAAAGTCCAAAATAGAAGAACATGATACTCACATAACAATGTAGACTATAGATGCCTTGTGATTCATATTGATACCATTTGATGCTTCATCTCAGAATTTCACAAGACACCTGCAACTACATATCTCAGGTGGATTTCTTTGGTACTCAAATGGTTTTGGGTCCAACATTGTTAGTCACACCAATTTATTTTCTGCATGTTTTTCTTTAAAGAACAATTGTAGTTCATATGACCATGTCCACCACAGAAATTACATGTGACATTGGGATTGTGGTCTGTGGGTTGTGGCCTATGAACAACATGATGATTAACATACTTTCCTATCACATGAGCTTTTTTTTTTTTTTGTACCTATTTCTTAACATAAATAGATTTTTCAGGTTGCACAGATTTCTTAGCATGAACAGGTTTTTTTTTCTCATGAACAGTTTTATTAACATGAGATTGTGAAGTGCTTGGAATTTTTGAAGCATGAACAAAAGATGTGACTGTTTTAGACTCAACAGACTTATTCTTGTAGTTTTTAGGGGAATAGCCTAAACTATGTATGTTAGTGTTCACCTTAACACTAAGGACTTCATCAAGTTTTTGCTTTTCCTTCATGAGTCTAGAAACAGTAGACTTGAGCTCATCTGCAATTTCATGCATTTTCTTGACAGAATTTTCAGAATTACCATTATCATGAGCCATGCATTCCATTTCTTGTTCATACAATGAAATTTTCCTCTGAATGATTTCATTTTCATCTTGAAAAACATTGCATTGTACATTTAACAAGTCACATGATTCACATGGATATTCATTATGCAAAATATCATTGATTTTTATCTTCGATCCCTTATTTTCCTTTTTGATGTTCCTATATTTTTTATACAAATCATTATACATTGATTGCATCTCCTCAGGAGTAAAAGATTCACGATCAGAAATTACCTATGGAGATTCGTCCTCAATAGCCATGAGACCGCAGTCCTCCTTCTTGGTTTCATTAGACTCGGAGGATGTCTGGTCAGAATCACTTCAGGTGGCGACCATGGCTTTAGGCTTCTTTACCTTCTCTTTATTCTACTTCCTCATAAATACTAGGCATTTTGATCTCATGTGCCCAATTCCTTGGCACTCATAGCAGATCAACTCTAATTTTCTGCTACAACCTTCTGGCTTGTTTTTGCCTTTATAATCTTTGGAAGATGACACATAATGTGGCTTCTTTTTCAGAAACCTTATGAAGCTATGAGCTAGCTTGGTCACTTCTTCCTCATCTTCAATTGAGGAATTTTCTTTAGAACTATATACCTTGGATTTCTTAGCCTTCAGAGCCACATCCTTTTTCTCGACCTCCTCCCTCTTTATGTTTATCTCATAGGTCATGAGACTGACAATCAACTCCTCCACAGTGAGGCTTGATAGGTTCTTGGAGTCCTCAATGACTGTGGCTTTTGTGTGCCACGCCGGTGGGAGGGATCTCAAAATTTTACGGACGATCTCTGTGTCCGTGTAGTTCTTTCCAAGAGTCTTCAGTCCATTGGTGATTTTGGAGAGCCGTGCAAACATGTCAGAGATTGTTTTCACCGGGCTCATCTTGAACATCTCATATTCATGGATCAGGATGTTGGCTTTGGTCTCCTTGATCTCTGAAGTGCCTTCATAGATAAGCTTCAATTTATCCCACTTCTCTTTTGCTGAATTGCACATGGAAACAAAGGAATATTCATCAGGATGAATTGCACATTGCATTATATTCATGGCACTAAAATTTATCTTGAATTTTTTGATGTTATCCTCTGTCCACTTTCCCTCATCCTCTGGCAGTGTGTATGGACCGTTGCTTACAACTTTCCAGATCTCATAGTCTTGAGCTCTGAGAAAGACGTGCATATAGTTTTTCCAATAGGAATAATTACTACCATCAAAGAAAGGTGTACGTTGGATAGAGAAATCTTCAGGCATGAATCCCTTGTTGGCCATTGCAAATAGGATCTCTAGATCAAGAACTCTACTCTGATACCAATTGATGTGTCGGGATGCGATGGACAACCAAGAGGGAAGGGGTGAATTGGTTATTGCCGAAAAAAAAAATTCTTTTAACACAAAATAGATTAGACTCAATTAAGCAAATCTATTGTGTGAGATGCACAGTGGAATATAACAAGTATACAGATGAAACCAAATATCCTAACGTGCGTAGAATAGAGATAGAAAAGATGGATGCAAACCACACATGCACGCAGGATTCAGAGTGGTCTGAAAAACACACCCCTGTGTGTGTCTACATCCAATACCCCATACTCATGTGAGGATTTCCGCTAGTTTGTTTCCCAGGTACAAGCGAAAACCCACACACACACTAATTGTTTCCGGGGACAACCACAACACCACCTCGTTTCCTAGGGACGAGATAACAAGGCGTGTATGTGCGCACGCACTACACACCAACTAAACACGTGCTCACAGACAGAGCACACACACACAATGATGTTTGCGTAAATAAATTGAAAATCAATTCTCAACCCAAGAACAAGAGAAAAGAGATGAAAATTTGCAGTTCAGAATTCTCCTATTTTGGCGAGGTTGAGAAATGTCGGAGAAGAACACAGAAGTTTGCTTAGGCCTTCCTAGATAAAATACTATGGATGTACAATATTCAGAACATCCAACACCTTGAACTCATTTAGGAACACCTTGGAAAGTGCTTCAGTCTGCTAGTTCGTTCTTTGCCTTAGCCTGGTTAGAAATCTTGTTCTCCAACTATGTGTATTTATACTGCACATAAGAATTATGATGGTCCTCACTGTTCAAACCTGTTAACCTAATAACGAGCTTGACCCGACTCTACCTCCCGCGAACTGGCCGAAGCCTCGCAAGGGATATCAACACACACATGCCCGTGGAAATATAAAAGAACACACTAAACACATGAGATTCCATATCTTGAACATATTCACATGAGATCTACATATCCAGTTCCGAACTAGAGCCAAGTATAAAGTACAACAGCCAGGGATAAACTCCCAAGGCACAACAAGAAAATTACTCTGTTGGTGGCGTAGGCCCGACTCCATTGCGGTGCAGTCCCGAACTAGAAGAGGGTCGGGAAGCCTCCTGCTCTCCTTCACCTGGAAAAAGAAGGGGTGAGCCTCATAAGTCATTGGCTCAGTAGGGTAACTCCCTCAAAGCCGATAAAACCACAATAATATTAAGCATGTATTCAAGTAACATATAACATTATCTAAAAATGGTATTACTATTGCAGATGATTAAACCATTCTAAATAACATTCATGTTATAGCCTTTAATAAATAAACGGCAACACCCGTACAAGTGTACTAACTAGAAAAGGGTACGCCACACACAAGTCACGACAACTTGTTTGCGACACCAGCAACAGACTCGAACAAACCACACAAGACTACCTCTCAACCTTGCAGCCACGGACGAAAGGTCCAGCTGCCGCTCCACCTCAACAAAATAAGGAATGTGGAGACCAACAAACACCACTTGTAACATCGCGTGCTTTTCGGATCGATGCGGATCATGTGTGTAATGGTTGTGATGGCCGTTGTGAGGCCAGTGTGAGTTGGTTATGTGGAATGTGTGGTTTGGATGTGTGGTTTGTTCAGGTGAGGAGCAGGTTTGGTCCTGAAATGGAATAGGGCCTGCTGCAGTTGAGTTGGAGTTGGCGGCCAGGGGTGGCCGTTGACTTGTTGGCGTCCAGGTAAGATGCCGTTGACCGCATGAGCTTGGCGGCATAAGATGTGGACGTTGAGGGTGGCGGTTGTCCTAGGCGGCAGAGGGGTTGACGCCAACCTGTGAATTCTGCAGGTTATAGGGTCACCCGAGGGCAGGTATTCTACCCTGTTCTCTCTTCCCCTTGCCCCAGCTTCATGCCCCCGTGTTCCTAAAGCTTCCAACAGGTTCAGGAGAGTGGTTGGACGATCGTGGGACATGTGGCGTTGCCGAATCGGTCGAGGAAACGCCGTGGTGTGGTGCAATTCCCGTGGGAGCTCGCGGAGGGTTCGTTGTGAACCGGGAGAATTCGGAAGGTTTAAGCGTGTTCTGAGGTAGGGGACGAACCCTGTTAGCTCCGTAGAATCATTAAAACACGACGTAACCACCTGAATCAGCATGTTTAATGCATTTTCGGATTAAGTTGCACCATGCGGGGATAATGGGTGGTTTGATGAATTTAAGTAGTAAAGCATGCTGTTTTAATTTAATTATAGTGTATGGATGTTAGAGGAACAAATTCTGTATGTTTTACCGTTGTTTCAACGGTTGTAAAACCTGTAGAATCGGTTTAGGGTTTCTGCAGGGATAAAGGCTGAAGATCTTGGCGTCAACATCGTTTGTCGCCAGGTTCATCAGCCGGGATACTGACGGCCAGATCCCTTGCCGTCGACTTCCCATATACGGCAGTCGATGTTGCCGCCAACTTGTGTATAAGCAGAAATGATTATTTATGGTATTTATCGATAATAAATTGTGCGTTGGCACCTGTGGTGCACTGAGTGCACATGGTTTCTGTGTTTAGCATACAGGGTATGCAGTTAGTTACTTACTTTCGTGGCTGCGTGTTGTTCACGCGAGTCCAGTTGGGTTCATGAGTGGTGGACCGTTGTCACTTGTGGTTTACATAAGGTTTCACGTGGTTTGTGTGTGACGTGCACGTGGTTTTGTGTACGTGGCGAGTAGTACGACGCCTACCGTGGTTACCTCTGCAGTTGGGTGCCCCAGGTTCTTTGTGAGCCAGGCTGTTAGCTCGGGGCGTTGTCCCGGTACTTGTGTTGTACCGTCGAGGTCTGTGTCATCTAACCTAGACACCCTCACTCTTGTGTTTGAGTTGTACGTCCGGCTGAGGGAAAGACGACAGTGGGACAGTGACACTTGTGTTTGTCTTTAGCCACTTGTAGCGCGCTCGTAGTTGGGGGTACGGACACCAGTAGTCGACACTGGTCCCCAGCTAGTCCTTTTTCAGTGCCTCACTCTAGCGAGCTCGGGCCAGGGTCTCTGGAGGTGCCAGGCATGGGCCTGTGACCGTGTGGTACGCAGGTGGTGGTGTTTAGTTGGTCTCCACAATTACTTGACCTTTTCACATTGAGCAGCAACTGGACCTTTTGTCTATGGCTGCGAGACTGAGAGGTAGACCTGTGTTAGCTTGTCCGAGTCAGTTTCTGGTGTCACGAACAAGTTCACGTGGCTCGTGTTTGGCTGTCTCTACTTTAGCTTGTACACCTGTACTGGTTTGCCGTTTAATTATTACAGTTGTTTTCATAGTCGGCAGACGGTGAGTACTTTTACAGCTTTCATATCCTGCTTAGCTGTTCTATAAATTGTTGGTACTGTTTATTGCTTTTGTACCTGTGGTTTTGGTTTGCTCGGTTTTGGGGGAGTTCCCTACTGAGCCAGTGACTAGCGAGGCTCACCCCTACCCCCACAGGTGAGAGCGAGGAGGACGTTTCATGACCGTCGTTCAGTTCAGAGCCGCGCCGTAGCGGTGCAGGGTCGGTACCTCCAGCTGTGTAGTAGTAGCTCCAATAGTGTAGTGTACTTAGTTGTTTATTTTCTTCAATTGTACCTCGGGGTATGCCCCAGGCTCTTGTACTTCTTTTTAGTTTTTGTGGAAATATGGCTATGTAACTTGTGAAATATATATAAAATGTGGTGTGTTCCTTTGTGTTTACACGGACTGTGGTTTGGTATCCCTTGTGAGGCTTCGGTCCATTCGCGGGAGGCGGACTCAGATCAAGTACGTTATTGGTTTAACGGGCTTGGCCGAGGTGTTCCGCCACACCACTCCTGCAACCAAACAGCTGTAGGCCAAAGCCTGACACCTTTAGGGACTCTCGCCTGAGCTCCCTAAAGTGAGGCACTGAAAAATTGGACTAGCTGGGGAGCAGTATGTCTACTTGTGTCCGTCTCCCAACCATGAGCACGCTACAAGCGACTACACACCCATAAACACACGTCGCTGCCCATTGCCGTCTTTCCCTCAGCCGGACGTACAACTCAAATTCAGGAGTGAGGGTGTCCAGGAAGATGACATAAACCTTGACGGTACACACCATACCAGGACAAACCCCGAGCACCCGGTGCTTGGCTCACAAAGAACCTGGGGTATCTGACTTGAGAGGTAACCACAGATGGCGTTAACAACCCGACTTGCTAAGCACACATTACCAAGCAAAATCCATCGTTTCCAATATGATAGAAACCAACACACCCCTGACATACCCTACATTGCTTAACCAACACTACTCAAGTAGTGTTCAACATAAAACATACAGACTGGCTACAAAACCCGAGAGCTCGGGTTGCCACAATTTAAATCACGTCCAACACAGGTGACGCCTTTGAAGGATTAAATCGCGACGGACCAACCTGTTGCCTTTAAAGTCTGAATCATGACCGGATAGGTCATCTCGTTCAAAAACACGACGTCTGGGTCCGTCGCCTTTCAGACAGAAGAAATCTATCATGTTCTTTCATTCCGGAAATCACACCAAACAACTATACGAGCTGTCAAATAGGTATAAGTATTCATGTAACATCCTAAACATGTTTTCTAACAAGTATATGTGATTTACAAACCCTAACTTACACAGTCCATACAAACGAAAATAGGAGAAAGTTACCCTACCAACAGATGAAACACAAAACCGACGCTGCCCAAACGTTCCCCGCACTCTGAAGCACCTCCTCGCACCGGAATCATGCCGAACGGACAACAGAAACCCTGAAATCAACACAAAATCCTCCAGCAGCCTCCCCTTCAGCTGAACAGTGCAACTGCACTGTTCGGCCAAGGATAGAAGTCAAAAATACAAAGAGTTTAAATCACGATGTATTGGGTCGTCGCGTTTAAAATGCGACGTACCCTGCCGTCGTAATTAAACCCACGATGCCCCAGCATGCGACACGTGGCGCGCATGCGGACGTGCACCCTGATGGCGGTGTTGAATCATGACGTAGCAGGTGGTCGCGTTCATTAAGAATTGCGACGCCTATGTTGGTCGCGTTCTTAATGAACCCGCCAGAGGTCTGTTTGGGCTGGGATTTCCCAGTCCTCCATCCTCACACCCTGCTACACAAAGCTATAAACATTCATGTACTCATACCAACTCAACCAATGGCCCACACACTGGCCCCCAAACCCGGTAAACTATCATCCGAACATTTAGGGTATTACATTACTATGACCTAAAATAAATTTCGCCTTGAAATTAAAAAGTAAGGTGAACTAACAGTTCATCATATGCAAGACTATCACCTAAAAGAATGATATGCTTACTCAAATAAGTATGGATACGTCTTGTACATTTCATCTGCTAGTTCCCAAGTATCTTCACAACCTTGCCTGTTTTCTCATATAATCTTTACTAGCTCAATATCTTTATTTCTCAATCTTTGTGTTCGTCGGCCTGTAATCATTACTGGATATTTTGGCATGGACATATCCGACTTCAAATCATCTCGGGTATAACTGTAACGTTCCAACCATTCGGATCACCTTCGTGTGGTTGTGGAGGCCAGTGTGTGGCCGATGACGTGTGTGGCAGGTGATTTCCGCAGGTTGTGAGATTTTTCCCAAAAGCGCTCACTGTTTCTCAGTTGCTAACGCGACAGTGAGGGGCGTGGCGTTTTGAACGTGACAAGCCATGGCGTCGCGTTCATGGAACCTCTAGTTTAAGTGAACATTGTATGTCTGCCGCATGTCGCATGCTGGGCGCTCGGGCTGACGTCAGTCGGCTGAAGGCGACATGCAGGTACGTCGCGTTCAAGTCGCGACCAGGTAGAGCGCCGCATTCTTAACTGCACTGCGTTTTTAAGTAACCCTAGCAGAGCAGAGCTCATGGAAGCTCTACTCAGCCAGGGGGTGTTTGCTGTGGGATTTTCAGACGATTTGGCTTGCTAGAGCTCGGTTTGACGAGTTTCCACCGCGAGGACGCTACATGGAGCGGAAGAAACGTCGTGCGAGCTTCATTCTTCGCGTTCTTCGCGAAGGTTGGAAGATTTATCGTGGTTTGATTTGTGGATCGTTCGTGCGATGTGGATAATGTGTTTCCTGCTTTCTAAACCTTAGATAGCATGTGCAAGAACACATTAAAGCATGAAAATGGAATGAAAACCATAGGTTCTAATGAGTTTGGGATGATCTGGATGATGGATTTTAGATCAGGGTTCGCGCCTGCTAAGGCGACGACCCTTGGCGTCGCGACCAAGTCGCGACACCGCAATACGTCGCATTCAGAAGGCGACCTATCATGCCGTCGCGTCCTGAAAGCGACTCTACACCCTGTCGCGATAGTAGCCGAAGGCTGTTATCCGAGAATACATGTAAGTGTATAATTATCCGTTTAGCATGGTTTGTGATATATGATGATAGTATGAGGTGCACTAGCACTGTCTCTACGCTCGGGGAGCGTGTGGTGTGTGGTTTATATGGTGTTCACGTGGTTTGCGTGAAGGTTTCACGTGGCTTGTGCATTGTGTACGTGGCATGTAGTTTGACGCCTTCCGTGGATACCTCTTTAGTTGGGAGCCCCAGATTTTGTGTGAGCCAGGCACGTGAGTGCTCGGGGCTTGTCCCGGCACTGGGTACCGATGAGGTCTTGTCGTCTTCCTGGACACCCTCACTCCTGTGCTGAGTAGTATGACCGGCTGAGGAAAAGACGGCAGTGGGACAGCGACTAGAGAGAGTTTGTTGTGTTATCGCTTGTAGCGCGCTCGTAGTTGGGGGAGACGGACACCAGTAGATGTACTGGGCCCCAGGTAGTCCTGTTTTCCAGTGCCTTACTTTAGGGAGCTCGAGCCAGAGTCCCTAAAGGTGCCAGGCATGGGCCTGCGAGGTGTATGACCTGCAAGTTGTGGTGGTTTAGTTGGACTCCATAGTTCTTTGTACTTGTTTAGTGGAGCGGCAGCTGGACCTTTCGTCCGTGGCTGCGAGACTGAGAGGTAGTCCTGTGTGGTTTGTCCGGGTCAGTAATTGGTGTCGCGAACCAGTTGATGTGGCCCGAGTGTGGCGTTTCTCTACAGTAGCTTGTACACCTGTTTGGTTTTGCTGTTTATTTATTTATTTACAGTAATCCTATTAAACAGCAAATGGTAAGTGGTACTTACAGTTTTTATATCCTGCTAGATAATAATATTAATTGTTAGCGTAGCATTTCTTGCTTTGCTACTTATGTTCGTTTGTTCGGTTTCTAGGGAGTTTTCCTACTGAGCCAGTGACTCGAGAGGCTCACCCCTACCTCCTACCAGGTGAGGGAGATCAGGAGATTTCACGCCCGTCGTCAAGTGGAGGGTCAGCACCACCAGCAGTGTAATTTTCACTTTTCTGTCGTTCACCTCGGGGTATGCCCCAGGTTCTGTTGTAGTTTGGTTACAGTTGTACTATAGCTATGTATATTTCTTGTAAATATTTGTGAGATGGATAGATCTTATGAATATTTGAGCTGGTTCCTTTATATTACTATGGACTCGTGGTTTGATATCCCTTGCGAGGCTCCGGCCCGTTCGCGGGAGGCGGACTCGAGTTAGGCTCGCTATTAGGTTAACGGGTCTAAACGGCGAGGACTGTCACAGTTGGTATCAGAGCAAGGTCCGTAAGAATATAAAGGAATTGGAAATTACATAGCTATGTCATTACTGTAACCCACTACTGGTAGTGACCCTAGTTTTGTATTGATTTCTTGTGTATTGTATTGTTGGAATAATGTTTGTGCAGAAGTAGTAATGGCCGAAAGAAGAAATGTGGGAGGTGGTGGAGAAGGGTCAGGAGAGGATCCTACACAGAGGATGATAGAAAGAATCTGGGAGAGTTTGACAGAGATTCGGGTAAGACTGGATCAGTAACCACCGGTACAGCCAGCGGCAGTAGTACCACCATTTCCAGAGGAGGCAGTACCAGTAGCTCCAGTTCCAACCCCGCCCGGAGTAGAGGTACCTCCTGTAGTACCTGTACAACCGGCAGTTTCAGTGAGACCAGCTACTGGAGAAGAGACAACGGTACTTATGGAGCGGTTTTTGAGATTGCAGCCCCCTACATACTCAGGAGGTCCCAACCCGGATACAGTGGAGCATTGGATACATGAGATCGAGAGGGTATTTGCGATAATGAGGTGTCCCCAGGAAGATAGAGTGATTCTTGCAGCATACCAGCTATGAGGGTTTACACAGGAATGGTGGCGATTAAAGATGCAGACAATTTTTATGGGCAGGACGGAGGACACTATTACATGGTCAGAATTTTTGTCAGTTTTTAATGACTCTTTCTTCCCAATACAGATTCAGCAAATGAAAAGAGAGCAGTTCAGGACACTCCAGCAAGGGAATCTCTCGGTACTTGAATATCAGATGAGGTTTATAGCCCTGAGCAGGTACGCCCCATATGTAGTAACTAATAATACCATGATGGTGGAATACTTTATTCGAGGTTGAGGGCAGAATTACAAGATGCGGTGATCCCACTGATGTGTAGAACAGTAGAAGAGGTAGCTCAGTGAGCAGCAATACTTGAGAGGACTGTTCAGGCCAAGCAGGGGCAGTCTCAGACAGGTGGTTTAGGCTCAGGTAGTTTTCAGCATCCACAACCGTCAAGAGGAATTAAAAAGGGGAAAGCACCTTCTGAAGCTTCTTCATCATCTAGAATAGCAAAATGGGGCAAGCAGATCAAAATTTCTTTCAAGGAGGCCGTGGTAGAGGCAGACAACAGGGTTTTCAGCAGGGAGGTTTTCAGTAGGACCGCGACTACAGACCGTCGGTTCCAGAGGAATCTCAGCAGAGTACAGCAGGGCAGCCTACAACATATCTAGCTTTTAGATGTTATGCTTGTGGGCAGCCAGGACATTTAGCAAGGAATTGCCCATATCCTCGAGAGCAGACTTATGGTAGAGGGACCCAGCAGCAGCAGCAGCGCTTTCAGTGGTCAGCAGAGCAGGGCAGAGGTGCACCGTATCAAAGAGGAGGACGAGGTCGAGTGATGGCGTTACCAGAGCTCAGGTGGAAGCATCCAATCTTATTGAAGGTATTTTACCTTTCTTTGATTTTACTGCTAGAGTATTAATTGATCCGGGTGCTTCCCATTCATTTATTTCTGAAGATTTTCTGGATAGCATGGTACTTCCTTTAGAAGAAAGGTCTTGTGAGTTGGTAGTGGAAATTCCTTCAGGAGGGTATTTGTTGACTTCCTGCTTTTTAGAAGAGGTCATGATAGTAATTCATGGGAATCAAATGCCGGCAAGATTGTATGCTTAACATTGAAAGAATATGATGTGATTCTGGGGATGGATTGGTTAGAGGCCTACGGGGCCTTGGTTGATTGTAGAAAGAAGAGAGTCAGATTTTGCAGACCCGGTGGTGAGGTGTTCGGATTTCAAGGTATGCCTTTTTACACTCCCAAGTTTATTATTTCTGCACTTAGAGCTAGAATGTTAATTAATGCGGGATGTGTAGCGTACCTTGCTTCTGTTAGTCTAGTTGAATCTAGTAAATCTGTAGATTCGGTGCCAGTGGTTAGAGAATTTACAGATGTGTTTCCAGATGAGTTGCCAGGGTTAGCTCCGCGTAGAGAGGTAGACTTCACAGTTGAATTGCAACCAGGCAGTTTACCTATCTCTAAAGCACCATATAGAATGGCCCCAGCAGAATTGAAAGAATTGAAAAAGCAGTTGCAAGAGTTATTAGAAAAAGGTTTTATTAGACCTAGTCAGTCACCATGGGGAGCGCCAGTGTTATTTGTCAGGAAGAAAGATGGCAGTTTAAGAATGTGTATAGATTACAGGCAGCTGAATAAAGTTACAATTAAGAATAAGTATCCACTTCCTCGGATTGATGATTTATTTGATCAACTGCAGTTAGCCAAAGTATTTTCTAAGATAGATTTGAGATCAGGATATCATCAGTTGCGGATCAAAGAAGAAGATATTGAGAAGACAGCTTTCCGGACTAGATATGGACATTATGAGTTTGTTGTGATGCCTTTTGGATTGACAAATGCACCTGCAGCATTTATGAATTTGATGAACATAATATTTCATCAGTATTTGGACCAGTTTATAGTGGTTTTTATTGATGATATATTGGTTTATTCGGCATCAGAAGAAGAACATGCAGATCATTTGCGGATTACTTTGCAGATATTGAGAGATCATCAGTTATTTGCTAAATTTAGTAAATGTGAGTTCTGGCTGAAGGAGATTCAGTTTCTGGGTCATGTGATATCAGGTGAAGGTATTGCAGTGGATCCAGCCAAAGTTGAGGCTGTAATGAAGTGGGAAGAGCCGAGGACTGTGTTTGAGATTAGGAGTTTTCTGGGTTTGGCAGGCTATTACAGAAGATTTATCCAAGATTTCTCCAAGATAGCAGCATCGATGACAAGGTTGACAAGAAAGGGTGTTCCTTTTGTGTGGTCCCCAGAGTGCAGGCGCAGTTTTGCGGAGCTGAAGAAGAGGTTGACATCAGCACCAGTTTTAGAGATTCCGTCGGGTAGTGGCGGATTTGTTCTGTTTACAGATGCATCCAAGAGAGGTTTGGGTGAAGTTTTGATGCAGCATAGTAAAGTGGTTTCCTATGCCTCCAGGCAATTGAAGAAATATGAGGAAAACTACCCTACTCATGATTTAGAGTTGGCAGCAGTAGTTTTTGCATTAAAGATCTGGCGGCATTATTTGTATGGTGAAAGATTTGAGATTTTTACTGATCATAAAAGCTTAAAATATATTTTCTCTCAGAAAGATTTGAATCTAAGGCAGCGCCGATGGATGGAATATTTAAAAGATTATGACTTTAATTTGGCATATCATCTAGGCAGAGCAAATGTGGTGGCAGATGCACTGAGCAGAAAAGCGGTTATGAATCAACTTATGATCAGAGAATGGAAACTTTATGAGGATGTGGCGGAGAATTCCTTACATGTGCCAAGTAGTCAGCGTAGAGCAATTTTAGCAACTACTGCAGTGGAGCCTTTTCTTTACTGGCAAATAGCAGAGACACAGAAAGTAGATACCAATTTAGTAGATATTCTCAGAATGGATGAAGTAAATTTGGGGCATGATAATGTGGTCAGACTAAAAGAACGATTGTATGTCTCAGAAGATACAAAAATTAGACAGAAGGTTTTAGAAGAAGCTCATAAATCAAGGTACACCATCTACCCAGGTAGCACTAAAATGTATCAAGATATGAAGAAGCATTTTTGGTGGCCAAATATGAAGAGAGAAATTGCAGAGTTTATAACCAGATGTGCAGTATGTCAGCAGATAAAAGCAGAGCATCAGAAGCCAGGAGGATTGTTGCAGCCATTACCCATCCGCAATGGAAATGGGATGACATAGCAATGGATTTCATAGTTGGTTTGCCCAGTTCATCAGGTCATAATGCAATATGGGTTTTTGTGGATAGATTGACCAAGGTCTGTAGATTATTACCAGTTAGCATGACATGGTTAGTTGATAGATTAGCTAAGTTGTATATAGAAAGAATTCTACCTTTGCATGGAATACCAGTCACTATAGTTTCAGATCGAGACCCTCGATTTACTTCAGGCTTTTGGAGGAGTTTGCAAAGAGTCATTGGCACAGAGCTAAGGTACAGTTCAGCATATCATCCACAAACAGATGGACAGACAGAAAGAACAATTCAGACTATTGAAGATATGTTGAGAGCTTACTGTCTTGTGTAGGGAGGCATCTGGGAGCGTCATTTGGGTCTGGTTGAGTTTGCATATAACAACAGCTACCATTCAAGTATTGAAATGGCACCTTATGAAGCCTTGTATGGTAGACCGTGCAGATCACCATTAAATTGGCATGAAGTAGGAGAGAGGCAGGTTTTAGGCCCAGAAATGGTTCGTCAGTGTGCAGAAATAGTAAGATTCATCCAAGAAAAGTTGAAAACAGCCCAGAGTCGCCAGAAGAGTTATGCAGATGCTAGACGCAGACCATTACAATTTGAAGTCGGCGAATATGTATTTTTAAAAGTGTCTCCTACTAAAGGTGTATTAAGGTTCAGTAAGAAGGCAAGTTGAGCCCGAGATATGTCGGACCAATCCAAATAAAAGAAAGGATGGGTGAAGCAGCTTATAAATTAGATTTACCAGCAGATTTCACTGATGCACATGATGTGTTTCATGTCTCAATGTTAAGAAAATATATCAAGGATCAAACCCAAGTTGTTAGTTATCAAAGAGATGATTTAAAGCCCAACATGTCAATGCCGGAATATCCAGTGCAAATTTCAGGCCACAGAATCCAAAAGCTCAGAAACAAAGAAATTGAATTGGTAAAGGTCAGATGGGAAAACAGTAAGGTGGTGAAGATACTTGGGAATTAGTGGAAGAAATGAGAAAAGCGTATCCATATTTGTTTGAGTAAGTCTTTATTTCTTTTACGTGATAGTACCATATGAATTAAATTGAAAATTTGATAATTGGCTTCTGTTTTTAATTTTGAGGACGAAATTTCTTTTTAGGTGATAGTAATGTAACGTTCCCACCGTTCGGATCGCCTTAGTGTGGTTGTGGAGGCCAGTGTGTGGCCGATGACGTGTGTGGCAGGTGATTTCCGCAGGTTGTGAGATTTTGCCCAAAAGCGCTCACTGTTTCTCGGTTGCTAACGCGACAGTGAGGGGCGTCGCGTTTTGAATGCGACAAGCCATGGCGTCGCATTCATGGAACCGCTAGTTTAAGTGAACGTTTGTATGTCTGCCGTGTGTCACATGCTGGGCGCTCGGGCTGACGTCAGTCAGCTGAAGGCGACATGCAGGTACGTCACGTTCAGGTCGCGACGGGTAGAGCGCCGCGTTCTTAACTGCACTGCATTTTTAAGTAACCATAGTAGAACAGAGCTCACAGAAGCTCTGCTCGGCCAGGGGGTGTTTGCTGTGGGATTTTCGGACGATTTGGCTTGCTAGAGCTCGGTTTGACGAGTTTCCACCGCGAGGACGCTACGTGGAGTGGAAGAAACGTCGTGCGAGCTTCGTTCTTCGCGTTCTTCACGAAGGTAGGGAGATTTCCCATGGTTTGATTTGTGGATCGTTCGTGCGATGTGGATAATGTGTTTCCTACTTTCTAAACCTTAGGTAGCATGTGTAGGAACACATTAAAGCATGAAAATGGAATGAAAACCATAGGTTCTAATGAGTTTGGGATGATCTGGATGACGGATTTCGGATCAGGGTTCGTACCTGCTAAGGCGACGACCCTTGGCGTCATGACCAAGTCGCGACACCGCGATACGTCGCATTCAGAAAGCGACCTATCATGTCATCTCGTCCTGAAAGCGACTCTGCACCCTGTTGCGATAGCAGCCGAAGGCTGTTATCCGAGAATACATGTAAGTGTATAATTATCCGTTTAGCATGGTTTGTGATATGTGATGATAGTATGAGGTGCATTAGCACTCTCTCTACGCTCGGGGAGCGTGTGGTGTGTGGTTTATATGGTGTTCACGTAGTTTGCATGAAGGTTTCAAGCGGCTTGTGCGTTGTGCACGTGGTTTCTGTGTACGTGGCATGTAGTTTGACGCCTTCCGTGGATATCTCTTTAGTTCGGAGCCCCAGGTTTTGTGTGAGCCAGGCACATGAGTGCTCGGGGCTTGTCCCGGTACTGGGTACCGATGAGGTCTTGTCGTCTTCCTGGACACCCTCACTCCTGTGCTGAGTAGTACGTCCGGGTGAGGGAAAGACGGCAGTGGGACAGAGACTAGAGAGAGTTTGTTGTGTTGTTGCTTGTAGCACGCTCGTAGTTGGGGGAGACGGACACCAGTAGATGTACTGGGCCCCAGCTAGTCCTATTTTCTAGTGCCTCACTTTAGGGAGCTCGGGCCAGAGTCCCTAAAGGTGCCAGGCATGCGCCAGCGAGGTGTATGACCTGCAGGTTGTGGTGGTTTAGTTGGACTCCATAGTTCTTTGTACTTATTTAGTGGAGCGGCAGCTGGACCTTTCGTTCGTGGCTGCGAGACTGAGAGGTAGTCCTGTGTGGTTTGTCCGGGTCAGTAATGGTGTCGCGAACCAGTTGACGTGGCCCGAGTGTGGCGTTTCTCTACAGTAGCTCGTACACCTGTTTGGTTTTGCTGTTTATTTATTTATTTACGCTGATTCCTGTTAAACAGCAAATGGTAAGTGGTACTTACAATTTTTATATCCTACTAGATAATAATATTAATTGTTAGCGTGGCATTTCTTGCTTTGCTACTTGTGTTCGTTTGTTCGGTTTCTAGGGAGTTTTCCCTACTGAGCCAGTGACTCGAGTGGCTTACCCCTACCTCCTACTAGGTGAGGGAGATCAAGAGATTTCGCGCCCGTCGTCAAGTGGAGGGTCAGCACCACCAGCAGTGTAATTTTCACTTTTATGTCGTTCACCTCGGGGTATGCCCCAGGTTCTTTTGTAGTTGGTTACAGTTGTACTACAGCTATGTATATTTCATGTAAATATTTGTGAGATGTACAGATCTTATGAATATTTGAGCTGGTTCCTTTATATTACTACGGACTCATGGTTTGATATCCCTTGCGAGGCTCCGGCCCGTTCGCGGGAGGCGGACTCGAGTTAGGCTCGCTATTAGGTTAACGGGTCTAAACGGCGAGGACCGTCACAATAACTAACAACCTATGAAGGGTCCCTGATGTATCTTCTTAGCTTGGAGACATGGAATACATCATGAGCATCTGTGAAATATGTTGGAAGCTCCAATCTATATGTTGTTTCACCAATTCTTTCCTGAATCTGAAATCGACCAACAAACTTGGGACTAAATTTGCCTTCTTGCTGAATCTCAAAACACCCTTGGTCGGAGAAACCCTCAAGAACACATAGTCACCAACTTCAAACTGTAGTGGCCTGCACCGCGTATCTACATAACTCTTTTGTCTGCTTTGGGCTGTTTGAAGCTTTTCCTTGATAAACTTTACCATCTCTGCACACTGCTGCACCAATTCTGGTCCCATTACTTGCCTCTCTCCCACTTCATGCCAGTTCAAAGGAGTTCTACAAGGTTTTCCATAAAGTGCTTCATATGGTGCCATGCCGATGCTCGTGTGGTAACTATTATTATAAGCAAGTTCTACCATGCCCAAATATTCCCAACCACCTCGCCAAACTAAACAACATGCCCATAGCATATCTTCAATAGTTTAAATTGTCCTCTCCGTTTGTCCATCTGTTTGGGGATGGTATGCCGAACTGTACCCGAATTGTGTGCCCACAACTCTTTGCAGACTCCTCCAAAAACCTGAAGTAAACCTGGGATCCCTGTCATAAACAATAGATTTTAGAATTCCATGCAACGACACAATTCTATCCACATATAATCTTGCTAATCTGTCCACTACCCATGACATGCTTACAACTAACAATCTACATACTTTTGTCAATCTATCAACAAAGACCCATATGCCGTTATGACCTGATGCTGTCCTGGGCAAGCTTGCAATAAAGTCCATAGCTATGTCATCCCATTTCCACAAATAGTACCTACAGATATCAAAATAGTCCTAAATTTTAACCATAAACCTTACGCATGGAACATA